>JAQQZR010000035.1:19010191-19034168 GCA_030068235.1 Notoglanidium macrostoma | reverse complement strand
GCGTTCCAGGTGACGACTTCATGAAGCTGGGTAAGATAATGCCGATTGCATCATCACGGTAAATGCTGGCTACTTTGTAAAATATGAAACATGTTTTTTTTTGGGTTTTTTTACACTTTTTTTGTTCACCACATAATTCAGTATATGCCATACGTGCTTTATAGTTTAGATGTATTCAGTAATGTTTTACAATGTAGAAAGCAAAAACAATTAAAGAAAAACCTATGAAAGAGTAGGTGTGCCTAAACTTTTGACCGGTCGTGTATATGAGGGGTGCCTGAGAACTGGACCCTCGCTGCCCAGCCTGAGGTCCTTTCAAGAAATGAACTCGAGACTCCCAGAAGTAAAGACTGGGTTTAGCGTTTTCTCAGAAGACTGCTGTCCAATTTCATCCCAGCAGCCATTCCGGCAGCCACCATTTCCATGTGGTTTATTCCACCTCGTCACAGGATCCGTGATGTTTTTTTAGCTAATCACAGCGGTGGAAATCACAATTCGCCATATTCAAAGTAACTCAACTTCTCGAGTTCTTTTGACAGGTCAGTTCGACGGGCCACTTGAAGAGAAATCTAGAAAGCCATGTAAAAAAAAATAATAATCTTGGTCTTCTTTGATTGAGGGGAAAGTTCTAGAATAAACGCTCTAAGCATCTAATAAATTCATCCAAAATATTATTGTACACATTTAAATAACGAGCTTAATATTTGTACATATTATGCTCATATAAATCGTGTTCATAAATCTGGACCAATGGGTCCATGTTCTGTTTTGGTTTTTTGCTTTTTTAATTATTAAAGTGTAGCTGGAACCTGTACCACGGTAGAGGGTACCACTACCTGCCATACATTATCTATCTCTCAGCCCCAGGCCTGCAAAGCACAAACAGTATTCTTTCCATTTTGATGAGCTATGGAGAAAGATGCACCGAGACAGAGCAAGCCTACTGCAGTATAATTGCCCCAACACTGAATCACTCAAGCTCCCACGATATAGAAACCAGCACCGTGGGCTCCGGCGCTATAAATAGACTGCTGGATATGTCATTGCTGGCTATAGTCCGCTGCATTCTGATGGGCCTGGAGGCTATTTCTTCATGCGCTTCACTCACAGCGCACTGCGTCTTTAGAATAAGCAAAATAATTTGTTTTTTTTTTAAAGCATGGGTCTAATCTGTTGCTAATCTCCTGTTCACTGTGAGCATGCCGATGGAGCGGAACTCATTCATCCTGCACGAGCAGCGCGGCTGGCTGCACACGACACGCCTGCAGGCTCTTAGATAGAGACCATGTTTCCAGAAAATAGCTGTGTGGATAAGGCAGGAGAGATATCCTAACCTGCTCCGGAGGAAATTTATTTCCCGGCTGTCTCATCGCTTGCACTTAAGCTTACACGTTCGGTCTTAAGAAAACACCTTAAATAAATTACACGTTGTGACGTTGGATTGTTTTATAGGCATGTGGAGCATGAAAGGCTAAAAATGACCAGAAACAAAAAATGATTACTCATAATACTGCAGTGTTTGTGTGATGAATTGGGCCGTCACTACTACTTCCTGTCGAATGTAAAGCCCTGAAATACTGCCTAACACATCAAACATCAAACCGACCTGATGTACCATGTACTGGCTGCAGGATAAAATATAAACACAGAATAACATATTTCAAACTTTTAAAAGGACGGGTCAGAGAAGGGATGCGTTACAGGGTTTTAAGGTTTTAAGTCCATATCACAGGTACACCCTCGGTCTGGTCTGGTCATCTGACCTGCTAGTGATTAAGCGCGACCCGTGGGGTCGCTCGCTTATACTAAAAGTCCAAACGATCAATCAAATCTTTTCTTTCCTTCACGTACGCCCGCGGAGACGGCTGAGGCCCGCTTGGCTCCAGTACGACGGAAGAACCATACGAAAAAAGGACGGACCGGTCGAAAGAACGTAAAATATAGACACTTTGACGAAATATCGTCAATTTCATGCTACGCTTTAAGATTTATGGCCCAGGATGTCGAGGAATTGCCACGGATTGTTTTTGGGATAATCGCTACCATCGTAAATGGCAACCCGCTGTTCATTACCGCAAAGACACTAATCATGGTTCAATCTGAAGATGATCGAGACGAACTTAAAGTATGACAAATAACGGTGTGTCCGGTGCGCTTCACCCGGTCCAGCACCAAACGCCACCACAGAAGCCAGCTCCTGCTCAACCCCCGAAACAGCATTATACTGTATTGATCTCCATGGACGGACTGAATTAAATATTGACGGACTACTCTTTCAGCATTGCTGCACAAATATAATGCTATTCCACTCGATCTTTATAAACAAGGCCAGAACACAAAAGATTCGGCCACTGCTGAAAGAAACTAAAAAAACTTCAAAGCATTTTTCCCCATTATATTGCCTCAAGCAAGATAGCCCTTTCACGACTGTATGTGAAAGGAGCAGGCCTTAGCTGTATGGCCTGGAAGAAATCCTGAACAGGGGGACATTTTGTACTATATGAAGTTCGGAAAAGTGGAGTTGCACCTGTAGTAAACTATGTTTCTCTTGCCATCGACAACACCAAAAAAGCATTTTAAAGCCTGCTCGAAAGTGAAAAGGGAGAAAAGTGCATGTGGAAACACCGCCGGGATCCGATTACAAACCCAACTGATTAGGCATTCGCTACTGCACACACCTTACCCAGCAACTTGCTCAAAGTGTGACATTCACGGTGTGAGAAACGTGCACTTAGCTGGCAAGGTTATGCAGACTGACTGTTTTTAACCATCTAGTTTAGTCTTGTACTCATCATCTTCTTTACAGATTGATAAAACGTAAAAAAAAAAAAAAAAACCAAAAACAAAACATTTCCACATCATTATATACAGTATGTATGGCTCGGCGGGGTGACCATCACACCCGTATGTGGTTCTTCCCCAAACTGTTGCCACGAAGTTGGAAGCACGTAATTGTTAAGAATGTCTTTGTATGCTGTAGTATTAAGATTTCCTTTCATTGGAACGAAACCTGTTCTAGCATGGCAATGGCACAACGCGAGCCCCATGAAGACATCTTGGCCAAGCCGAACACTTTTTTTTTTTTTTTTTAATATGAATTAGAACGCCAACTGCATCCCAGACCTCCCCGTCTGACTTTAGTGCCCGACCGTACGGCGGTCCACATACTTTTGGCGATACAGGGTATATTATATGCAGAAGAAACCCGAGGCACCATCGAACAGGTTCTCCCAGACCAGCACAAAAACGCAGCGCAGGTTTTACTGTAAATAAACAGTTCAAGTCCAATCCAGAACTAGGTCACTTCTCACAAAAGATGGAAAACCAGAAGACCCAGAATTAGCAGTGAAACGAAATATCAGGACAATACGATTCTCCATGCAAGTCTAGCCCACTAGACATTCCTAAGGAAGAAGCATCGCTCTCCCTCTCCCTCGCCGTCTCACTCGCTTCCTCTGATGTGCTGCCTCTTTTTAATCTCCTCGAGACTTCTACCTTCCATAAAGGGCTACACGGCCTAGAGGAGGAATCCATTCAGCCACATGCATTCATTCATGAGAAGCAAAGAGGCCAAATTTGGTTATTAGATTACTCCTCACTGCCTGATAATACAGCCCAGCCAACGGCGGCCTACGGGCCATAACTGGCTCATCTCCGCTCACCTCAACACACGGAGAACTCATAAAAAAATTATATGTTTTATAGGAACACAAAAGAGTATAAAAAATAAATAAATAGGATGGATGCAATAGCTACAATAACGTGCATCCTAATATATATGTTGATGGGATTAAAGCTTTCATATGCGTTGGGTTTGAAGTGGCTGTGGTGAGTGAATGAGATCAATCGGAGAAAAGTCATTTGTGGTGTCAATGAAATTGCTGCTTCCTGTTAAAGCGCGAGGTTCATCGTGATGATCGGTTCGGATCGGATCGGTTCCAGCTGCCAGCTGTTACGGCAGGGAAAACTCTACTCCGCCAGCCGTTCTCCGCATCCTCTTTGACTTTTTATTGCGTCATTCCTTTATGATCCAGGGAATCAACATGCCATAATTCCTACAGCAGACCAAATCCTTTCTTTCCCCCCCAGCAAATAATGATCACACATCAGTACCATGCTTCCACCTGGCAGCTGACACGCAAAGCAGGCAGGTCTTAAACTGCTGCTTGAAACAGAAGTATCGGGCCTACATCAAGAAACCAAAGTGCAGTGGAGGGAAAAAGCCTCGAGTGCAAACATAAAAAGATAATTAAAATCGGCTAATATCAATTAGATGATGTGCATAAACATAGCCTGCAGCTAATGTGCACACTACTAACGGCGGGCAAACATGCTCGTTTCTAATTTTAAAGCTACTCGGCTCATGCTTCGTACAATGTGAAATGTTTACAGGCATGTAAACGCAGGAGAAGACGTCCAGCTCAGAATCAACAACCAGAAGGAAACGACACACACGTAAGATGATGTGGAAATAAAAAGTTTTGAAAAATAATAATGTAGCACAAGAAAAAGCAACGCTACAGGCGTCGGCCGCCCACACGCTCGGAAAGGGAAGGGTAAGGGAGGGGCATTCGGGTGGGTGAATTGTACATCGTGGACCTTTAATATTACACTGAATGCGCAAGACGTCTCATCTGCCCCTGAAGGAATTCCACCTGGTAACTTCTGTCGTCCTTGAAAGCTAAATTACGATTTAAGTCAAATCTGTGCGCAGGGAAACTAGATTCCACAGGGAGTTGTCCAGTGTCACGAGTTGCACATCGCCATCTAATCCCATTCATGTTCAGACGCTACAGGTCATTTGTACTCTGGGTATGGCTGTTGAACGCCGTTTGACATGTTCTCTTGTTCATCTGAACATAACTGCACTCATAACACAGACTAAAACTAGAAATGTCCTGAACTAATTATTGCTTTGATTATGGAAAAGATGTTTAAATCAAAGCCTTTTTTGTCTAATTACTGGTAGACTAGTAAAAATGAATAGTCGTGCCACCCCTAGTAGATATGGAGAAAATGTCTTCATGGTCCCTCTGGATTAAAAATAGTGTTTTCCACACCAGCAGAAATCTCACTTATCTCATTCAACAGCATCAAAATCAACCCCTGGAATGTCACTTGCTGTGCTGACACGTGACAAATAACCCTCACCGAACTATCAATCACAGCCTTCAGCAGTGGCGTGTGTGTCAAAATGACACCCACTGCACCGTCTCGGCTCACTGCCAGACTAACTGACCGATGGCATCTTCGTCTTTGACACACTGTCATCCATAAGAGTCATGGACGAAGAATGAAGGAGAAATTGTTCAGTGTGAGAAACACCCCCATGCCAGATCACAATGGCTACTGAAGTACTGAAGACATTTAGGTTTTTTTTATTAAACGTCCAGTACATTTGAACAATTCCCACCAGTTAATCAGATTAACACCCAGCCTGCTTTGCAAATCTACCCTGATGAAAAATGCTGCCATAGAGCGAATACATGCTACCGTTAGCAGAGAATAAACGTGATTTTAGCCGTAGCCTTTACCCTGACCCTAACATTTAAAGCTTAACGCTAACCCTAAAATCTCAACTTCTAACCGAACACACAACGGCTGCGGAAAACCGTGCTGGCTGAAGACGACAGCACGATGACCGTGCCGAATACCCTCCATGCAGTTTGTAAGATGCCCTTGTCAACTTGCCCTCATGACTTAGAAATAAAAACAAATGCATCACTTTCCAAAAAAGGTGAAAAGAGGACAACGAGGAGTGTATTTTAAAAGAGGAACACATTTGCCCTTGGTAGTGAGCACAAACACACATGAATTGATATCCTTGGTGATTTGCACACCAGTCTGGAACCTGCAGCTCCCATTTCACCATAGAAAATCAATCAATCGGTCTCTCTGATCAATCGGTCCATCCGTCTTTAGATCTGAAAATAGAATTGCATCAGATTGCTACATCACTGTTCACCCAATGCATCATCCATCCAAGGGGTTATCGAACAAATTTCCCTCGCACTAATAAACTAATGGAACTTAAGATTCAGGAAGTGGTGAGGTCACGTCAACCAGAACATGTTAAATCAGCAGTGAAAAACAAACGATTTAAATACTTTTTTTTAATTATGCTGAAAGAATGATGAACACCGGCCATGTGATTGTCGTTTGACGGCGCCGAGTTCAGAACTACGCACGTTACACTGAAAAGAAAAACATTCTGGTGAAGTACATGTAGACTCGGGAAATTCACGGAGTATCCATAGTTTTTATTGCATACTGAAGCTTAGAGGAACTGATCAGATGAGGTTCTGTGGATTTCCCAGGAAGCAGAAAAACATTAAGATCTGGGATTGTCTAACACCGAAAACCCAGGTCTGCTGGAATCAAAGATTGTACAGCGTATATACAGTGCAGAGTTGAGTGGAAAAGGTTCGCATCTCCGGTGGTGAATGTGGAAAAATTTTTTAATGTACTTCCATTTTACACATAATCCACAAAAGAGAATTAAATGCTTTTCCTAGTGAAAATGCCAAAACATAGAGTAAATATGTAGCTTGTAGTCAGAAGGTAGATTTAGTTGAAAATGCAGTCAATGTAAGACTTTAAGTACAATTTAAGGCATTAAAAGCTCAAACAGGTCCTACGTCTCAAGCTGTTTCAATGTCAAGCATTTTCCTGTGAGCAGTCAAGTCAAGGAGGCAATGGACTCACGAAAACAGCAATCACAAAATTTAAAACGGGAAATATTGACCTTTCATTTGGAGAAGGGATTAAAAAGAGATTTGGTGCTTTCGGGCTGAAGGAACTTTTTAATAGTTTATAGAACTGCTGGAGGAAGTTCTACTTTTTTGTGCCCCTACACTGCAGGAACTAAGGACTTTCTTTTTTTTTTAGCTCCTACTCCAGGGTAGGAACTCTCCCAGCACAAGAGGAGCCATGAGGGACGTAAATGTACTGCAAGTGTACATTGATTGGTTGAACACATGAGCCAATGCAGCACCAGCAAGCACCAGTTTTAAAAATCTGTGCAAAATTTGAGCTACTTATAATAATTACAAAGAAACTTCAGCCTTACAAGAGGAAGCAAGAAAACCAGAAGTGGGAGGAAAAAGCCTGTTGTGCATCAGACTTGCCTTTATCGCACCAAAATTAGGCCATAATCACTTCACTTGTACACATGTTGGCGTAGGTTTCTTCCAGTTTCTCCAGTTTCCTCTCACTGTCCGATAAACCCTAGGTATGGATCACGGTGTCTATGGTTCCCTGCAGTGAACTGGCTGGGGTGAAATCTCTCACCTTGCACCCAAATGTTCCCAGGATAGGCTCCAGAAAACCCATGACACTGACCAGCTCAACATGAAAGTGAAGATGAATGAACGAATCAAATCCTGAAACCCTGTTTACTTCCCCTTCTAGTCTGTAAAGACTTATTTACTTGCCGCCCTTCAATAAAACGCTCTCACTGAAGATCTGTCATTGAAACGCAGTCGATTCTGAGCATTTAGTTGTAAATGTTTAGCATTAGATTTACCCCAGACTGCAATCACGGTCATCTTCTAAGCAGCAAATGAAACGCTGTTTACTCTGCAGCAGACTGTAGGAAAAATAGGAGTTTTAATCACTACTATTTAGGAGCTCGTTAAAGCTATATAGAAAATCAGAACCGAAGTCCTTTTCTTTGTCTACTGCTGACTTTTACAGCTGCTGCCGTGTCTTCGGTTTACTCCCATAATCCCTTATCCACGGAAGCAGGCCGGGGTTAACTTGGAGAGAGAACATTTTTATGAGCTGATGAATGATTCACGTGAACAGTGGGACGAGGTCCATCTTCTGTTACACGGTCCTCCTGTGAATTATGAGAAGACAGCGGAGGTTTGCAGAAGACACACACGTGCACGTATACACTCGTACACCCACGGCACAGCCCGTGAGAGCAAAGAAAGTGAAGAGAGGCACTCATAAAAGCAATGATCATCTTGAACATCAAAAAAGCGATGACTCACAGGAGCAGGAATACTACCTTTTTGTGAGCCACTGGGAGACCAGTTAAGAAGCTGCTGAAAACCAGTGTAGCCCTTCTGCCATGTTAGGCTTACACTGTACACACACACACACACTTACGGCACAGCCGGTTCAGCTTTAAATAAAAAAGTAATGGCGCTGTACTTCTCTGCTCTGAATCTGAACACATTTCAGGCAACAGAAACAAGGTCTTGCTTCACTGCAGAGCTTTTAGTTTGCCTTTAGACTAGAGAGCAGAAGTCAATACTGCTGTTAAGTTTGTCTATTTTGAATTGGCTGATGGGGTCACAATTTGACATGCACTCTCCTACTGTTTTTAAGTTCCAATGACATGGTAGTAGACGACTTGTATACGAGCTTCTGCATAATACACACCCATGATCGGCTGGTGTCACTCTGACCCTGCATTCACTTTAGCAAGACACAGATCTACAAATGACTATTCATTTATATGCAAGTACGCATCACTGAGACATAGCAAAGCCAACAAGCAAGACAGAGACTGTGTGATAAGAGATGTTTTTTTAACTGATGTTCTCTCCATTGGTACGATGCAGTAAAAATGAGAAAATACAAAAGACTGGCTCCAGTTACCTTTCTCATACCAATCCAATGGCACAGATTTCAATGGTCCCTGGAACCCCGGACTCACTCATTCAGCTCGCAATGAATCCAGAGCCCATCCCGGGAACAACGGGCATGAGGTGGGAGTACACCCTGAATGGGACGCCAGTCCATCCCAGTGCACCATGCGGACACGAGCCATTGCAAGCCAACAAACGGCAACTTGTCACATGAGACAAAATGCAAGTGACACAAGTGACCTGATGCTTGCTAGCATGAGCACTGGGGTTAATTCTATTTTCCTGGACTCCTGGACATGGATGAATACGCCATCTTCAGGATGCAAAATAACACATTTTTGGCTATGGGGCAATGACTTTTCTGTTACACAGCCAATTTCTTTCCTTGGTTACACGAATAATTAGGAGAGAGCAGATTAACAGTACCCTAAGAGAAACCAATAAGGAACAAGAACACCACAAAAGATGTGATAAATCTAGTCCTTTCCAGCTATCGGGTTTAATGTTAAATACTCTACGGAGGTGTTGGCTGGAAATTTCGACTCCCTAACGCAGTCCCACCCAACCGTTTAGGTTTACGCCAAACCTGTAAGAAACACCAGGTACCCCATTACTCTGTCTCTAGAGAGTGTGTACATAAGGTTGGATGCAAAGATTTAGGTCATTCACTGACGAAACAAAACCGTTTTATCCCTTCTTGCAGTTCTTGATTATCTGGCTAATCAAGAAACTGCCGTTTCAAGTGATTAGTCACACGAGGAGGACTGATTTCAGTTGATTTGAGTCAGTCAGTCTCGGTCACGGAACAAGCCCGGAGGCAAACAGAGAAAGTCTTAAACATGAGCGACACACCAGGAGAGCTAGAAAGCTGGAGAAGGACATGCATTGAAGACTGCAGCAATGTGGACATGATGACTGAACCTGCAGAGAACAGCTGAGCCTCAACTGACTCAAAGACATCAGGCATCAAAATATTCTCGCTCTTCATATGAAGACATACTTTGTCAACAGGGGGCTGAATGTCCTCTACAAGTTCAAAGCTCTGAATCTCTTTGACATTTAGCAGAGACAGAAAGAATTACATTCTTCATCAGCACAGCAAGGATTCTCCAACAGATTCAGACATTTCCACAGAAAGCTTCAGAGATGCACTGGCATGGCCTAAGAACAGATGCTCTTTGCTCTGGCCTCTGGCTTATACCCAAGGACTTGTTTTGGCCTGGAAACTCATGCACTAGGACATTTTCAACGGACAAAGGCAAAGTGGTGAATCAAGTAGTATTGGTGCCAAAAGGGTAGAGCGCTCACCAGTTACCCCCAAGTTCACCAGTTTCAGTATCCACGTGTGCTTCTTCAGGGTATTCAGGTCTACCAAACAGAACTTGAGGTCAGTCAGACTTCAGAGAACACTTTATGTATAGTTTACATAAAAACCATATAGTTTCCTATCAAAACGTGATTTCATACTGATACTAAACTGAACAAACAACGTTCTAATTGCTAGTTTGAATTATGTAGTGAGTGTGATCAATTCACATAGCATTAAAACATGATCCAATTACATTCTAAAATCTCCTTAGGATGATGGTGATGAAAGAAATGACCGTAGGTATTAAATTAACCCGATTAAATCACGTGTGGCATGATAGCGACGCGGGTAATGTTGCTACCTCAAAACACCTGGGTTTGATGCTGACCTCGTGAAGATACATGATCAAATCATGCTGGATGTACAAAAACAAATGGAGTTAATGCAACTCGGTTTGTTCACTTGGACACATTCGGATTATGCAAATTCAATGAGCTTCCCCCCCCCCAGTTTCGGCAGAAGATCTCAAACCAACAAGAGAGGAGCCTCCGGTCGGATTACACTCCTCCAGCCAAACAGATCCCCATTTCAAAAAGTGTATTCAGTAACCTGCAGGTTCCAGCCCTGGTCCTGGAGTACTCCTTGTCCTGCACGTTTTTCCCTGCTCTAACAGAGAAGTTCCACTGGAGCCACTATAAGGTCCACTATATTCCTAATAGAGGGCTGGATGAAGTGTAAAGAGAGCAGAAAAAAAAACATCTTCTGCAAGGCAGTGGAGTTGACAATACTCGGTTTAGTCACCAACCCATACTGGGGTATGGTGGGATTTCTTGCGTGCACTAGATATCCTCCTCTACGCTTCTGGGTGTTTTTAAAAATTCCCTGCAAATACACTACAAAGCACTAAGGGTGTGATTCAGACACAGAGCCTTTATATACATAGCTCATTTCACTGATGGTCTTACGGTAGTAGCTGCAAATGATGAAAGAGCTCCCGGTGAGACAAATAGGATAAAAATAACTTAATTTAGAAGGATACGGTCGGTTCAACCAATATTTTCTTTTAATTAGAAACCTGTTTCTTTAGTTAATTCCTTATTTTTGTGAGAGGCATGTGGAGAGATGAGCTTAATTCAGAACAGATTGCTTAATTAAAACTATTTTTGGCTTAGGAGAGCAGCGACTCGCCCGGGTGAATCTCTACGGAGTGTGCTGAAATTTCCACAAGACCTGTGCGAAGGGGTGTAAAGACATAGATCATGGCATGGGGTGAGAAGCTTTATTCAACCCACGCCACCAACGTTCACTCCAGCGTGACGTGACATGTTTGATTTGTAGCGCCGAGTCGATTCCAATTTCACTGCTCTTTCAAAGCATCGCCGGGCCGTTCCGGCACCGTCACCGCGATCTTTGAAGAAAGCTAATTTGTCATTGATTTGTGTGTAAGCAAAACAGCAGAGCCTGCTCACTCACACAGCGGGAGCAGGATTGCTGAGTATAGCAAATCTGAGGAGAGAAGGATAGACAGGCAAATAGAGAAAATCCCACAGCACAATGGCATCCTGAAAGTTTGAGCCCTTGTCCAATCGCCGTTAGTATTCTGAAAGACTCTTGCGCTAAATGAATAGAGAATGAGGTGAACTCATGGCGGTGCATACGGAGCAGGGAGGCTGTACTGACATCTAATGTGCCTGTAAGGATGAAGGACTGCGTATAGGACACACACTTTATCCGTCTGAGATTAAGTCTGAAGCTCACTGTTGCTGAAGAACTAAAGACCATAGATGTCAAGAACACAACAGAAAAAGGGGCTTAGTTCTGCTAAATCCCATCATCCTGAGCTGGGCAGCGAGCCTCCCGCTGCGATGCTACAAGTGTGCTCTAATTCAGGGGGTCATTCGGGTGGCCAACAAGGCCTGAGAAAGGAAATGAAGCTCATCAAAATGCACATTTCATTTTTAGCAGCACTGAATGGATGAACAGAATAAAAAGATCATTTTCATCCAATTCCATTTTTAGCTGCTGGAGAAGTTCATTGTATGAAACTGAAATTTCATCCTGATACTCGAAGCCTGTCTGGAGTTTCCAGCGCTCGTAACTCTGCTATTATGGACTGCCCACATGAATACCCCGAAATGACAGCAATCATTGCACGAATTTCATGATTAATGATAGCAATCAAAGCCAAGCAGACTGCACACTGTGCTCTGTGAAAACATCAAGATGAAGAGCTACAGCATCTTCCTTCAGTACAAGTAACCGGAGAAAACATCGGATACATAAAACTCAGCACGAAGAGAAACACAATGCAGAGACCAACATAGCAGCAAACGCTGAATAGGCAAGAGATGACTATAGACAAGGATAGTTGGGGTGGGGAGGGGAAGTTCTTCCTTAGTACGTTGTTCTTGATGATCCACCACTACAAAACCGGCTCTATCCAAGGTAATAACCAACAATAACTCTACTCCATCCAAGGTAACCAATGAAGCTAGCTACTGCACTTGGTTTAAAATCAACTCGCTAACAGAAAAGTGGTGTGCAATCATCTGGAGATCGCTACTTCTGTGCTCTCAGGAAAGGAAGGGTGGCATACTCCGTCTCTCCTGTTAATTACAGCGACACTAGCCAATCATGGGTGTCTGTGAGCTCATGCATATAGAAGAAGGTGGATTGTGGGTAGACCGCCATGAAGCAAGCACGTGATCGCCTTCGCCCTCTCAGGTTGGTGGCAGTTGTGTGATGGGAGAGCTGTCTGGTGGGTGCGAAACGAGTAAATCAGGGAGAAATCCCTCCCCAAAACAAAAAGAACAAGCAAAGTAGCCCATGAACATGCGCATTTTTCATAATAAATTAGTGTGACCTAACCAGAGCTAAAAGTCATATTTACCTTTGACTAACACACACTCAATAGGTTACTCGTTTTAGTCTCAGTAAAATGGTATCCATGCAACCCCAAGTTAGAATCTGGTTACGCTCAAGGTTTCTTCCTCTTGTGGCTTCTGGCTTGTTTATTAGGAATCCAAACCTACATCCAGATTTCTGTGAAGCTGCTTTGTGTGAAGCCTATTGTTAAAAGTGTTAAAGTTATCAAGAGTTTGAGACTAAAGACCGGGATCATTTGACAAACTTTGCATTAGGGTAAAAACAGGGTTTACATTCGGCCTAATCGTGATAACCGACTTGTAAGTCGTCATCCTGGCTAAACGGTCATGTTTGCTGTGCTGCTAAAGATCTTTCAAATCGAGATGCAGATCCAATTTTAACCGGAAAGGAACCATCATATATCATCAGTATGAATACGCTGCAAACACAACCAGACTACTGGGAGCTGAATAATTTAAAACTAGATATATGTTATCCAGATATAAATTTCAGAAGCTGTAAGGTCATATTACGTTCTACAGAAACAAATGACTTCCAGTTAGAAAGCATTTAATATTTCATACAAAAGGGTAACATGTCTGCTTCTAAAGCACCGTGGCAATCGCATCACTTAATGACTAAGACCTGATACTGACTCCATTAACACGTTCCTCGATGTTTTATGCATTATTTACCACTCAATATTAAGCATTTTGGGCTGTGTTAGTGAAGGTTAGTGGGATTTTGCTTGCCATCATTTTAACTGCATTTAAAATTTTATGACTGATGAATTAAACTCCTCAGGAAAAAAAAAAACCTGACGCATGTAATTTCTTTCCTAATGCACAGTTATGCCTCACTTCATATTATATCCCGTCCACTTTTCCACTGGCTGATTGTGCAGTTCAGCTGGAGTTTGGGGTCCTTCACCTGCGGATTCAAATAATCTCAAGTTTTCTATGCAATTGAAGTATTTTGATATTGACGGCCGGCCAAAGTGTTTCAACGGTCCTTCGGGCTAGCTGAATAAGGCATACACAGATCCAGCTCTATAGAGCGTACAGATGTCATCCTGGGATGTAGGCAAACCTCAAAGCAGGGGTTTGACATATTTATGGCATGATTAACTAGTCTAGAAACATCAGGGCTTCACGTCATCAAAATTTAAGCAGCTCTGCTTATTGGTTCTTATCGATTCCACATTCGGGTTCCAAAACGATTCCAAAAAAAAAAAAAAAAAAAAATTAAGTTTAGATAACACAAATATTTTTCGTCTTTTAAGCATTAAATCACTGACCGTAAAATTAGTAGGTGGAGCCATGCCGGAGTTTAAATGGAGAGCAGAGATGTCAGATTGGGGCTACTTCCTAGCGAGCCTCTCGTGTTTACACAGCAAAAGGATATTAGGCAACATAAAGCAACGAGCAGCTGCACCCGTAAAAAAACCGAACAAACCCTTCCTGGTTCACTTTCTGACTTTGAATGTCACTTTGATGCCTTCGATTTCGTTAAGTGTCCTGATTAAGTGAGCTCTTTAAGGGGTACTACAAACATCGCACCAAAGCGTCACGGATGGCTGAACTGGTTTTTCAAATTTCCCCGAGAGCTTCTTATCTAAACAATTCGCTTGTGTGACTGGATGGGGCAGGTTCGTGATCATATTTGTAGCATAGGTGGAAAAAATGTTTGTTATGCAGCCATAAAGTGAGTACAAGCTTAAGGAACCAGTCACATGGTGGTGTGTTTCTCTAGAAAATAACAACGCTCATATAAATGGACAGATCATTTCAGAAGCAAAGTTACTTGAGGTCAAAAAAAAAAAAAAAAGTCGAAAATGAATGGAAGTCAATGAAAGGCTAATGCAGCCAAGTCTTTCATGCTCCCACTGGGAACTTGAGACACACATGCTAACGGACACGCTGTTGCGTTGCTGCAGGAGTCAGGTAGGCAGGACCCGGCAGATAGCGATGTCCATCTTTGCAGATATATTCAAGTTTATTTATTTATTATCGATACATAGCCTTTGTTTGCAATAACAAAGGGTTATCGAGTTTAGAAACCCATAAGCAGAACCGAAATGACATTCTAACTTGGAACTGAATTTTGGTTCCCAACCCTAATTTCAGCACATCCTTATAAATATAGTAAAAAACGATGAGGAAACAATAAGATCAAATCCCCCGATTGCCCGAAGATTGTTTTTGAGAGCAACCTTTCTATAAATTCTCTTACACTTCCGGATTTATCATTTTGTTGTGATATAATCTGAAGCAGTGAAAAAAAATTGGGGGGAAAAAAAAATAAAAAAAAAAAAAAGTCAAGTGAGGTAACTATCTAATCATACATAGTGACGAACTGTAAAACTGTAACTCTGACAACTGTACCGGCTGATTTTATGCTGTTTACTAATAACCATCCAGACGCACAACCTACCGACCCTGTACAATAAGATGTCCTTACCTTTAGATGCGCCTCACAGCAGTCTAAGGAAGTTATATAGTATATAAATAATGTACATGTACTATATATAAAAATCATGTATAGAATGAATGAAGTTTCACCCTCCAGTCATTTCTAGCATGTTCTATGCAGCAGATGCTGAGGCCAGACACTTGGTTTCCTAGAAGATTTCAGCACCGAGCCTGCTGCTACCTCCCTCAGACTGTGGCAGATCTTCCTCTACCGCCTCAGGGCCTGCAGCGCCTCGGTTTCTCAGCTCCTGCCCGCGCTCGGTAATGCAGTGATGGCCATCTCTCTTTACTTATTCGCTCACTCACCGCTCTGGCACAAGTCTAGTGCTTTATTTATCCTCATCATTGTTCAATACCTTCTGCTTAGCACATCACAAAGCAGTATTTTCATCTGAACTAACAGTTTTGGGTCACTAGCGCTTCGCTCAGAATTACTGAGGTTTAAGGGCACTGTAGCTTTATGGGACGGATTGGGGAGACGTCCGGGCCACTCTCGGGAGTAGCGAAGCACTTCATAAATTTTAATGGCAGGTCTTTTGGCGAGAGGAGTACTGAACGTTATGCAAAACCGCTCCAGTATCCATAACGATGTAACTTTATTGTGTGCATTTTATTAAAATAATTAAAATATTCAGGTGAAATGTCTGTTAAAATGAAAAGACACAAGTGACCCATGTAAATCTGAATGAATATTCATCTTCAACAGACCCAAAAAAAAAAAAAAAAAAATGAGGATCAGTAAATCGCGATTAGTGGTGGCCAACACAGGAGAGAAAAAAAGCACAACATCATTACAGCTCTCAAGATCACAATATATTATCATGATTTTGTTCTGATTAGGTTAAAGGTCCACTATGTAGGATTCTGAATCTGGAAGGAAGCACAGGAAGGAAGAAGTAGAAGAAGTAGATTGTACGTCCAAAAAAAAAAAACCAAGCATTTTGTTAGCAGTTCTATCATTTATCACCCTTAGTGACGAACATGAACACCTTAATGAAAATGTTTGGGGTTGTTAAGTGGCAAAATTCAGAACTGAGGATGAAAAGTACGTTCCAATATTTACGCCTGGAGCCCCGAGTCCTGTACATCAACATTTCATGAACATGCTGTAATTTATTCTTGCTGATTTATCTGGACGCATTATTACTCGTGGACTGAATAAATGTTGGTCAATGCGGGTGGATTTTAACACGGAAACAAATGTAAATTAAATTCTAATCCACTTTAACATTACTCATGGTCAATAAATGCCAAAAAGGGAATATATATATATATATATATATATATATATATATATATATATGTTTAATACATTGGTAACTCTTCGGTACAATACATTTTTTTTCCCCCCTCCAGCTTACAGCAAGAAGCCAAGAAATAACTTGCATCTGGTAAAAATATCATGCGTCCGTGAACATTTGTAAAAGGATACAAAATATTTTTACATCACGTCAAATCCAGCAGGCCCTTTGTACCTCCTTCATTCCACGCAAAGTCCCTGATCTCACATAACAAAGGTATTTCTGCAGCCTTTCAGTGCATCAATTAAAGCGTCATCACGGAGCTCATGTTTCCACATAATTGACAGTTCCTAACAAGACGGGAGGAACACAGGGGCATACAGTTCCTCATTTAGGCCTGCACATTCCTAATTCCAACCCTTTCTGCTTAACAAGCTTCGAACAAAGCCGAATTAAGGCTTACAATAAGAGAAGCTCCGGCTCAGCTGCTGGCTGTACATCATTAGGTGAACGCCGCTGAGTGCAGCCTCTTCATTACCCAGCCAGAAGTGCAACAGGAACATGGAAGCCTATCGTCTGGGGCAGGCTACAAAGCAGATTCGCGGACGCTTCTTTTCCAGGAGAGTGGTCAAAGCCGACTATCAGAACGCAGACATCTAAGGCTCGGGACCAGGAGAGTGAAGCTGTAGAACTGATATATGGCTGGACAAAAAAAAAACAAACCATGACGGAATAAAGACATCAAAGCGAGCCTGTGTAGATTTTACAGAGACAAAAAAGACTGGGACTTGGGACTAACCCAAATGTTTCAACTCATTTTCACAATTCGTCTTCGTCAGCCCTCTATACAATTGCTGTGTGGCTTCAGGTAATAATGCCCAGATCTCATTTTTAATGCAAATGGCAGTATCATCTGATATCTACTACTGACATCTTCCCAACAATCAAGCTGAATCTCTGCAGGTTTCTGATGCCAATTTATGCACACAAAAATCTAATCAATCAATCAATCGGATGCACTACAATGGCACAACACAAGACCATGTGTATCCTTAAATGTAATTGTGTCCCGTTAATACAAAAGCCGCAATGTGTTAGTCAAAATAAGATGCATTTAGCAGGTCAAGAAATCATCAGTAAACAGAATACAGTAGAATACAATCCAGTATCAAGTCAGCATTTCACATCCAGTTTAAGCCCGGATGTCGATACCGAACACTGAACTGGTAATGTCTCCCAACTCTAAGGTAGCACTGAAAAGTGAGAACAAGACTGGGAGATTTAGGACACATCCACATATAGTTCAAGAGTACACTTTTCATGTTAGGAGACTTTTCTGAGGTCATAAAACGGTGGACAATTATAAATTCATTAACTAGCCCATGGGGTAAGAGGAAGTGGCCGTGTAATTTTAATACCGAAATAAATTTTCCTATTCTTTATCAACTTAAATATTAATTTTATTAAATAAAAAAAAAAAAAAAAAAAAAAAGAATGCGTTTCATTTTCTTAACAACCGACAATAATTTACATACATTTGTAAAGGTTGGAGTAAAATATAATTTTTCGTTGAAAAAGAAAAAGAGTCATAATTCTGCTTCTCTTTTCTGTAGCTTTCGGCCGCCTGTGAAAAGATGGCTTAGATTTCTTGCTGAATCTGACTGTAAAGGGGCGCAAAAGCTCGTTCCCTTAGTAGATCTGTTGTTTTTGTGTGCTTTCGCGAGGCATTAGAGCCATGTCACGTTCACCTACAGTAACATCATGTGAGTCCCGCTGTACATTATTGTGCCCATTACTGTCTAAATATCAAAATTACAGCTCGAAAAATACGGAGAGATTAATCGCGGTTCATTTTTATTTCCAGGAATTCGAATGATCATAAATTTGTATGGTTAGCGCAAGGTAAATGAAGGTGTTTATGAATTCCCAGAGAGGAATTTCACGTAGCAAGTTGTGTGTGTGACCTCAACCAGAGTTGTTGGTGGATATTTTGGCTATGGGCTGTGGCGTTGTCTCTTCATGCCACAAGTAGACATAATATTACTGCGTGTGCCATGCTAGCAGGAGATTATGAATTAGCGTTACTTCACTCAGTTTAGTCAGTGTTTACACATACCCGTGTGTTCCTGATTCTAAAAGTCATCTAAGCACTATTTACACTGCTTAATAAAAAGCCTTCTCTCTGCAGTGTGTAATGCAGCAGGCAATGAGAAGCACATGCTATAGTTACAGGATCAAGGTGGGTCACAATACTGTTACTTTAAGAACATATACCCAGGGAAAACATTCACTTATTTTCTTTCTCTGGTTGCTGAACCTATATAGTTATCTACTGGGCAGTACGGAATATAAAAGAAGTTACTCATAGCTGGACACTGAAATGTGCGTTTCCGGAGAGCCTGCGCTACTGTTACGGCCCTCCGTCACAAACTAAAAGATGTCACTAATGTCCGCTTAAATCAGTAAAGCCTTCAGGACACAAACTCGGGCAGAAGTCCGAACGGACATGATGTGGTCTTAGTCAGCAGGGAGTCAGTGGACAGTGCGGCAAGGTCAGCAGGACGCTCAACTCACGGGCATGATGCGTCAGAGGACAAGCAGCGTCATCTGGATAAAGTTCACCACAGCAAGCGAGAGAGGAATCAGGACACACGAGAGCTCGCCAAGTCTGCACACCACATCTCTGCTCCTCACTCCAAAACAGTAGCCACAAGCTGTACTTGACGTCAATGTGTGTGTGTGTCCCAGACAAGTGGAGATGCCTTGTTTACATTTCCATCAGCCGGCCCCAGCCCAAATCCAGATGCTCTCAAGATAATAAACAAGTCCTCTTTGATTTCAAAGGTTAAAAAGATAAAACCCAATCCAAGTGCAACAGAAGATAAACACCCTCACTCTCTCTCTTTCTCTCTCACACACACACCTCACTGACCTTTGAAGTCTGGAGCAGCTCAGTGGTGAAGGTGATCCTTTTTAGCTCTCGGACTAATTCCGCATCTACATCAGATAGCGAGAGCACGGAAGTGAATGATGTGAGGAAACCTGCATGAACTCTGGGAGAGGGAGGGAAAGAAAAGAGGGACACGGATGTGCGCATGTGATGTACTGCTTTGGAGCGGTGATAAAGCCTCCTCTTTCTCCTCTCGCTCTAGCTGTCAGTGTGCTCTGCAGAAGCAGCACCGCTACCATCACCAGCCTCCATCATGTGTCCACGGGGACGCTGAATATCAGATAAAAGACTCTAACTAGATAAATCTCTGTCACTGCAAACTGAAACGAAACACCTTGCTACATATTTGCCTTTGACACAAATTTACCAAGGTCTCGAGACCACCCAACAGCGTGAGACAGCAAATGCATAATAAACCCCTGTAGCATGTAGCGAGTGATCTGATGAGAAGTTATAACCTTACGAGAATTGTTCTTGCACTGAACCACCTTCCTGAGAGTATATTCACTATCGTCAGCATTTTATAACACTGACTAGCTGAAATGTTACTCACGATAACAGGTAGCAGCCTGGACAACATTTTCCCCTCTTGTTCCTCGTCATCAAATCCGTCAACTCTAATAATAAACGCCTGCATAATAAAATGTGCTGGAAGGGTTTTAAAACTTCAGCAAACTCAACTTTCAGAGATCTCTCGAGTCAGGGACTCGACGTCGAGTCACATGTCACCAAACTCTCAACTCAAATTCACTGATTCGTGAGTCGACTCGGACCTCAAACTTTACTGACTCGGACTCGAGATGGATCGGCCTGGATAAAACCACGAACAAGAGTCTAATAAATTTAATTTGCCAATATTACACAGGAAGAGAAGAGAACGGTTCTTTTCTGGACTTATGTATGCCGTCGGTCTTTTCCGCAGTCATTTATCGTCATGCGATTTGTGTGCGGCTCGCAGCAGTAAATCAAAAAAGCAGCGAGGTTGTTCCTAGAAATAATATAGCAGTGTTTTACTGAGGTGTAAGAAATCATTCCGTTTACACTCTGAGCGCATGACTAAAGACTCGAGACTCTGAGACCCCGGTCTCTCGGCCCGGCGACTCGGCTCAGATTTGTTCAGAACCTTGAGACTTGGCTCGGACGTGGGGCTGGAGACTCAAGACTCGACTCAGATGTTCAAAAAAAGGGAACTCCGAACACCTCTGTATCACGGCTCGTCGTGGCATCAAGAGCGACATCATGATACAATGCCCCTACAGTATCATCACTCATAAAATCATGTAAATTGATGCAAGAGTCCGGAAATTCCTCGATCCATGCATTATTGGCCTGTATCTACATGTACTAATTCCAATGCACATTTTCCACACTCAAAGCCATCATCATCATCATCATCCATTCTACCTGAATGTAAAAAAAAGGCTCTTCTTATTCCTAGGAATTAAATTAACAACGGAAACCTTAATAATTAATGAAATAATAAAAGTATAATAGCCAAATAAAGTTAGTGCATAAACACAGATGCACACACAGAGCATTAAAGAGGACGTTATTACAGGAATGAAAGATCTAACCAGAAAGAAATTCAAGCTTTTAAAATAAACTCACCTCTTCAATTAGTAACAGCACAGCAATCTCACACACACACACACACACACACACACACCTTGGACTGCCCAGCACTGTGGCAATATTCCAGATAGAATAGCTAAAACCAGATGTGATTCCCTTCCTCCAATCAGATTTAAAGCTGCAGCCCATGAAGTTTTTTGGGGGGGAGGGGTCATTATTGAGTCACGGGAAAAAGACCTTGTTTCTAGCCGTCACTCCGGCAATAGAAATGCAAAATAAATCACAGACTGAGCTGTCAGGTTCAAAATGTCGGGTTCAAATTAAAGGTACATGAAATACAGCCAAAGACCCACCCACGCTTTTCCCATACACCCTGGACATATCTGCAGGCATCAGATCAGAAGAAGAATCCTAATGAACAAAATGTTCTTCAAAGAGTAGCTCACGTGTCATTTGCTCTGCCAGACAAGACAATATTACCAAACCTTACAGCTTTTAAGACGGGCTTTATCCATCACCAGCACATGTTCATTCATTGACACGTTTATTGTCTGTGTGTGTGTGTGTGTGTGTGTGTGTGTGAGCAGAGAGCAAACATCAAATTCTGTATCAATCTTGAGAAATTGGCAACGGAGACCTTTGAAACGCTTCAGCGAGCCTACGGCAATAAAGCAATGGGCCGGGCGAGGTGTTTTGAGTGGCATTCGCTCTTCAAGAGGGGCAGAAGTCAGGGCGATCCAACAATCCTGACGCACAGTTCCTTGGAAATGTTCACGGGTTGTGCTCGTCAAACATTTCAAGGGTCTCCGATGCCAGTTCCCCGAGCATGACGCAGAATTTGATGTTTGCGCTCATTCCTCAAGTTGGAGGGCCGGGCTAAAATCGCAAAATCTGCACGTGCACGCCGCCACAAAACCAAACGTAACAAAGGTCCCGGCGTTGACGGCGTGACGTCACGTGGCGTGCCGGCTCAGGAAAGTTACCACTCGCTCCTGCGGCACGCGGATGACTAGGAATAATCTCCGAATGCTTTGATGGCGACACGTATATAAGCTGGATCGTTCTGTTGTTGCAGAACACGAAAAACGATACATGACTTTAGTTGCTCTAGACATTACGTACTTCCATACAGCTGCAGGTTCCAGGATCTGAAATGATCATTGGTTATTAATGCACTTTAAATATACAATCCTCGATAGCTGATCATCAAGTTTGCGCTGCACCACCATGAAGTTTAAAGATGCCAAACTTTGGGGTTTTTTCCATTGGTTGTTGAATCTACTTCACCAGGGAACTATGAAATTATCAAAAAAAATGAACAGCCCAGACACAAAACCTATTTATCCTGAGCACCAGGGCTGCTCCCGAAGCTTCAGCTTCAGTCTCGGGTCTCAAATAAAATGGTTAAAAAAAAAAAAAAAACACAACAAAATAAAAACCAAATATGAGCGACCCAGAGTGACAAACCATCCAACACTCGGCTATGGTCACAAATCACTTCATCTGCTGGTAGCCTTTAATTGCGCCCAGCGTGCGGGCCACCGCGGCCCGTCGTTCTGAAGGTCACGGTCAGGACGTCACAGTTTCCCTGCCGCCGCACACAGACCGGCGAGGATCGAGGCCTGTGCCATTACCACCTCATTATAAAATCACGCTGGTGCTTAAGTGACCTCTGTCTCGGTGTTTAACAGGAGAGATTTAAAGCTGGCATAAGATAGCCTTCGCTTAAAGAGTAGGTGAAGAATTTAAACATCAGACAGGAAGATGTGCTCTTATACGATTTAGGTCTATGGAGACCGAGCGGCTCTTTGCCTGAGCACGGCTGTGTGGCTGGATTTTATTCTCCTTGCTTTCATCAGGGCTTCTACGGCATTAAAAAAAAAAAAGAAGAAGAGGAGGAAAAAAAAGGCAACCGTTTTTAACGAGACACTTCTCTCATACTCAAGATATTCACTAGTTCTTTTTTATAAGGAAAAGCACTGCAGAAGATTACAGGCTGAAACAACCAAATAAGGGTATGAACATAAATAGAGGAAGGCGAGAACGCACGTAGAGGAGAGAATGAATAAATATTAGCCCACGTCTAGTTTGAAACCCATCAGAACGTGAGTGCCTCTAATTAAAAGCACATCACTGAAGCCCTTACGGATTAAGAGGTGCACACAATCAGAGGAGAGCGATATCTACTAACGCGACCCTGCTGGGGCTCGGTGTGCGAGACCCAGCTCTGAAAAAATATCTAGAAAGAATGGCTGAGGAAGGTTCATCGTGAGGTCTCAATGGAGAGAGCTGTCAGTCAGCTGAACAAGAAGGAGCGGAGATGGAGAGAAGGGGATGATGAGAAATAAGGAAAGGAGGGGAGAGTCTTTGGAGGGGTCGGAAGTGGTATATACGCCGATACATACCACATACCATGTACCAGGGGAGGAGGATGGGATGAAAATTGGTGGTTTTCAAATTAAGTAAAATTCCGCAAAATTGAAATGGAAACACTTTTCCCGTTAAAGCCACATGACATGAGAGGCATACGGAAATGCAGCCTTGATGAGGGGAATAAAAAAGAAAAAAAAAACAAAACACGCGGCCGTGTCGAATTGTTTAAAATACTGCTTCAATTTTGTGCAAAACTGCAGTGGAAACCCGGCTAAAGTCTCGCTTTGTACCGGTCGGAGAGGAAGCTGCACCTTTACGTTTCCCCCGTGGGAAAGTCGTCAGGTTGCAGGTTCTCCGTAACAAACTTTTGGTCTTATTAACTTCCGAATAAAGTTTTTATTACAGAAAAGATCCATATTCCAAAGGAATAAAGAGTACGATGCGAGTACCCGCTAAATGAGTCCGGTGTTGCGAAAGCTCTTTCTGAGATACAGAGATTTGAAACGAGTGCGCCAAAAATGACCCACATCTCTCATTTTGCTGTAAAAACATTTCTTAAATGTTCAGCAAAATATTATACTGTAAAAAAAGCCAAT
>JAQQZR010000035.1:18994412-19006787 GCA_030068235.1 Notoglanidium macrostoma | reverse complement strand
AACCACAGAATGAAGCATCTTTATCCTACTTTCTCACAATCTGCTTTCACTTCTGTTTGGGTTTAAAAAAAAAAAAAAAAAAACATTTAAAAAGAAAATGCGTCGCGACTCAATCCTGCTTACGTAATGCACTCATTTGAATCGTAATCATTCCTTTTGTTCATTAACTCCGCACAGAAAATCAACCCAAAGTCTGATATTTCAATATGACAGATGGAAGCGTAACAGACTCGGGCTGCACTACCTGTAGGAAACGCTGCGTTTATCAGTCCGAATGTTCTCGGCCAGTCCTTGCATTTTTATCAGAATCACTACAGTGGAACTGAAAATACAAACTCTTGCTTTCAGACCTTATTGGATGTGCCTGTATTATTCATGGGGCTCTGCTATGTCGTTTCAATTCAAGTTTAAGTGCTGGTAGTACACCGGCACAAGTACACACGCGCGCACGCACACACACGCGCACGCACGCGCGCAGAATAGTGCTGTTGGGTGCTTGTCCCATTATGTTATCTCAGACATATACCGGAGAGCAGTGCTGCAGGCACACAGCCTGGACGAAATGCCGAGCTGACACTGAACAAAAGCTTCTCCTAGCTGTGCTCTGATTCATACAACCGGCTCCGAGTGTGGCTGAACCAATGACAGGTACATTACCCTCAACAAAATAACCTTTCTTCCCAAAAATGTGCATGTCATGGGTGTCTGAGGAAGGCAAAATTGCAGGTTATGAGTACTGGCTCTATACACTACCTGAGATTGGGTTATTGGTGAATCTTCGCCTCACACAGTGACTCGGAGTCAAAAAAGCAACAGTGAAGGAATAAAGTGAAAGACCAAAAAACAAACAAGGAGCTACCTGCAAGCTCATAAATCATTCTGTACAGTACAGGACCAAACAATGCTTTATCAGTGCAACATCAGACACCTTTCACCTTTCAGAGATTGTTCCATCTGCTGGTTTATCCAGGCTCCGATCCTCGCAGGACCAGCCGTCGCTACGCATTTGTCAATAGTATCTGCTTCGCTTGACGCCAAAGTCGCCGTCCTGTCGGCTATTTATATATTATTTTCCGCTGATTTCTAGAGCGTTCTGGGAACTCTCGCGGCGATTCGGATTTTTAGCGTTCGACCCAAAGCCGGAGCGCTAAAACATTCCGGAAGGAGTTACTCGTGCATGCGCCCGTCTCAAAACAGCGACAGAGAATGCGAGCCCTGAAAGCAGCGACCGACGAAATGGTCGTCGCCGTTCTTCGCGAGTTTAAATAAAGCAACGTGCAAGACCAGATACATGTCTGGACTAATCCCAGCTGAGCGCTTACCACAATGACTTCAAGAACTGAACTTCAAACCAGTGAGTGAAGGTGTCGGGAGTTAGCATATCCCGAGAGATCATGACCCAAAGCAGCGCTGCAGGAATTAACACATGGTGAGCCACTTCAGGCCTTTTGTTTGAAGAAGAAATACATTTAATGGATCACAGCTCGGCAGAGTGAGCAAAATCCCCGAACTCATTACTAGCTATAAACATGATTTGTACATCATCCAATAAAAAAAAAAACCAAAGGGTGATGCAGTTAGGGGGGTATTATAGTGAGTATTTGGGGAAAAAGATCTAAGCAGATCACTGGAGAGATTATCAAAAGATAAATTGTTATCTGGGGGCGATTATAGTCACGGAACAGCAGTCCTTTATTTCTCAGTAGCCTTAACAGAAGACATGAGCATCAGGAAGAAAACTGAAGCGATGTCAAGATGGCACGGCGTACATATTGTGACCTTCCACTCAGCGCAAATAAGTTACGATCTCATCGGCAGGGCTCGACGGAGACAGACTTTGTCGTGTGCGTGAGCTCATTTTTAATTCTACTGAAAGTCTGTGCTTGTTTGGGAGAGGTTATGAAACGGATTACAAAATGCACATACGCAGACTTCTGGCCTGTCCCCTGTTTGAGCAGCTGGCTCATTCTCTTAGATACAGAAGGCCTTTTACCTGTACTTACAGGCATTACGCAATGGATAGAAATACAAAGAAATGGTCTCGGCATGAGTAATAACCATGACCTGCAGGATGCGAGTCAGACGGATTTAGTAGAGGATGAGATGGGGCAGCAGGGATGTGGCCTCTGGGAGCCTCGTAGGACGTCCCTGGCATTTTCGCAGCGGTTTCATCAACAGACGGACAGAATCCCATTTTACCCTCCACACACGCGCGCGCGCGCACACACACACACACACTTACTCATAAATCTTTTAGCAAGGTTGTATGCGAGTGATTTCATATCACAGACCAAACTGAAAATTCCCACCGGATTTCCAAACCGGTCAGAAACGTTTAGCTTTCCATAAAACGCAAAGCTTACAGAAATGACAACTAAATGGTGAATGAGCGCTTCCTGAAATGCAGCTTAGCAATTCTAGCTCTTTGCTAGTCACGCACCAACTCGTCCACCATTTCACAGCGTGCCATTTCTTTTAGCTAGTCTCACTTTGTCATGATTTCTCAATTCCTTTTAGGCGCAACATGGCGGCTTCCTTAGAGTTGGACCCGCTCCCTGTGTACGTATAAAGAGCTAAGCTCACGAAAACAACAATTTGTAGTCAACAATACACTAATGAAAACATGCGTATGAATCCCATAAGTGTATTATGGAATAATACAGTCTTTCTGCTAATAGATACTCTCAAAATCCTACATAGTGGACCTTTAAACCGGACCACGTAGACCATATTTAAAATCACAGCATTTAATCACCTATAATATGATTTGATGCCTAGCATTTAATGTCTCATTACACAAGCTTAGCAGCTCTTCTACGATACTTCCAACATATCATATTTTCATGAATACTATATTTCTTGTGTGAACGATTTAAGCATAAATCTGTTAGGATCCGGCTTGATGATGAAGCCGGCCGTCTCCCTGAGCCACGCTGCCGCCCAATTAGTCAGTTCCTGCGAACAGCCGGCTTCCAGACGCCACCAGAAAGTCACCAAAAGGCAATACTTCCAGTCCGCTAAAGTTGCTCTTAAAACTTACTCACCACGTTCAAGTTTGAGTCACACTTTCCCGGCATTAACACAAATCACCAGTGAGACAAACAGAGACCATGACAAAGACGGCGGCACAAAGCAGCGCTTTACCGCATGACTTAATAAAGACACTGAGAATATTACTGCCAAACCACCTGTTCAACTTAACCTGCAATTCATTAAGCCAAAGTGGGTCAGAAATTATTAATGACAAAACTCACGCCTAGTGATAGATAAAATTACCTGCTTTTCTTTTTTATTATTATTATTCTGAAAATATTCCCACAAGAATTTATTGAAGATGAAAGCCAAAAAAAAAAAAAAAAAAAAAAAAAATTTAAATAAAAAAAAAAAAGAAGCAGCTTTGTTATATTTCCAAAAAAAAAAGTATAATATTACACAGACAAGCTGTGGCATGCTTTCAGAGACTAATCATTTGCTACGTTACCCAGCGGAACTCCTTCCACCGAATAAAGCACAGAAATAAAAGGAAACAATAATCACAGAAGGCCTCCTTATCAGCATTCTTACAGGGTAGGTTTTATTATATTGTCCTCTCCTTAGCTTCAGCAACACATCCATGCGTTCGCCTCTTCTTTTATCCTCTTAATTATTAAGAGGGTGATATTTGCTGTATAGGGTTATATGGGGTAAATATAGATCACCTTTTAACACGGCTAAAATAACGTGCCAAAGCTCACTGGCAGCTCCGGGTTTATTATTTCTGTGCATCCTACCTTATATTAACTGTATTTACCACTGCTGCTGAAAATTCAACAGTCCCTGAGGAAGGAACGTAATAATATAAGCGCTGCGAGCTCTCGCCGCAGTAATTGTCAGATATTTACTCCACGCTGAGAGTAGGACGCAAATTTTCTTCGACATGCTCGCCGCAAAACAGCGCTCGAGAGAATAATACGCGCGGGCTAGACACAACCTCCAACTCTGAACTCCACCTTTAACGAAACGGCCGATAATCAAAGTGCGTGCCCTTGAGCTAAAGTCCTCATCAGTTACCCAAAGCTGACCGAGCGCCGTTATCCCCCCATCAGACGGTCGAAACTGATTAACTCATGTGTGCTGCATATACACACAAGGTTCCAGCCCATATACACTGTTAATGAGCTCTGTGATACTGTTTGACGGGCTCGAGGCTACAAGGTCAAGCCAGGTTCCACAGAACAGCCAAGACCGGGTACGATCTAATAACACAGATCTGCATTATTTTAACATTATTTAATTGTGCCATGATTTACTGAACAACTCTTTAACGCAGTGATAAGGAACGAGCATGTTTTTGGACGTTGCGCGACATTAAACATAAGGATAAATAAACAGGTTCGATCTTCGATAAATAAAAACAGCTTGGTGTTAGCAAACTGCTGTGATGGAAGAGGCAGAAGACACTTGATGCATGTTTTTATTAACATCGCACCACCATCACGTTGATCATTTTCAGCAAAAAGCAAGTGTATAATGCCTTACATATTGTGCATACCTAACTTAGGATAACAATAAGCATGACAGATGAAAGCAGGAACTGAACCAAGCAAGATAAAAGCTTGACTTGGTTCAGTTCCTGCTGTTATCTGCATGTCTGAAACCACATCCTACCACATGCACTATTTAGGGAATTTTCCTATTCACTGATCGTGAGCGATATCCAGCACATATTAAAGCCTACATTGCAGTGCATTAGCTTAATGTCCAGACACCAGAGCCAAGGGAATGCTGAACACCCTTAATACACTTTGCACTTTGTGGGGATTAGTGAGAATGCCATTGCTCATTTCAGACACAGGGGTAGTCTTCTTCAGAGACAACAGAACGCAATAAGAGCGGAGCGAAGGTGTGCGAGCCACAGCGGTTAAACACAAAACCACTCGCTCGGAAGAAAAGTCATGCCAGAATAAATATTTGCAAACGAAGCCAAAATCGGACATGAATGACAGAAGGGCAGAGATTTTCCGGCTTACACCGAGACCTCGGGTCAGACAGTAATCAGTTAGGTTTAATAATTCTCCTCCTACCAAATGTATTTATTCATCATGACAGCTCACTAATAACGTGCGCAGCAGCTTTTTAATCAGGGCCAAACACGAGATCGCTTTGCTTATAGCATTCATGACCAAGTCTGCTCTGAGAGTACAATGTCCTCAGATGTCTCCTCAGTGGCAAAGCCAGTAATGCAGCACAGCCGCTGGGTGCTAAGCACGAGGGGTGTGTGGCTCCGGGCTGAGGACTCGTAGGTCTCATATCTCATACTGAATCGGATTTAACACACAACAGAGAGAAGCAGGAATGAACGGTTATTGCGGTTGGCAGGAAGATTGTGTTGCTCTATTACGGTAATGAACACCAACGATAAGACAAATGGAAATGCTGTTTTAGATATTTTATATCATCGTGTGCACAAATCCATCTGAAGATTTCTACCGGAAGACTTTGTGTTTTTTCAGACTGTAGAAGAAGTAAAACAGTTGTCTAAGAAAAGCGGTCAGAATAACTCCCCAGCGTGCCGAGTATGTAGGAATTCGATTACTTGATCCTAAACAATCCAGCACACTTTATGGCACGTCAGATGCGGGTGAACCGGTGGGAGTACAGAAGAGCTCCGGCAGCCTTGGATTATATGAAGGCTTACACTATAATTATGTAAATCATACCCTAATAACTGTAAAAATGTACTCCTTTAATCAAGGCAATTGTCAACTACCAGGTATCCATTTAAAGCATAATGCGTTCATTTTGATAGATGAAAGGTTTCATTAAGCACTCTCAGGAGAAAAAGAAAGGAAAAAAAAAAAAAAAAAGATTCAACTGTACTTTAGCTTGGCATGAGTGTTGCATGATTATCTTCTGCTCCTTTAATATGCACCTTTCTCATGGAGACGTGAATACAGAATGATCAACGTGCACGATTAGACTTTGATGACAGTTCAGAGAAAGGCTTTTCCAAAAAAAAAAAAAAAAAAAAAAAAAAAAAAAAAAAAAGGTACACTACATGCATTTCTATTGAAAAGATACATAAACAGTTTAAAAAAAAAAAAAAAAAAAAAAAAAAAAGTGTACAACTTAAGCAACAAGGAAAAGGTACAGTGTAGTACCTTATTAATATTATTTTTATGGCTTTATTTTTAACTTTAATCTCAAGCCTTGAAGCATAAATAACTAGATGAACTGATAACTTGCTTTTATCACATTTCCATCATATTAGTGTTGAGTTCTTCATAACACACCACACATTCTAGGGTTCCCTCACCTCCTAAATCCCAACTTACTGCTTAATTACTGTTCAGGCATGCTATGTAGTAGAGTGGTGTGAGGTTTATTATGTAGCCAGTGCTAGTTGGAGGTGCGTGGAACAGGTGCAGGTGTCCATAGCGCGTTATAAGTGCACTTGGAATACCGCAGGGTTTGCGGGTGTAAACACCGGGCCTTACGTACAAACACTGTATATTTATTGTAAACACACTCACTCACGCGCGCGCACGCACGCACGCACGCCAGCCCAGCTCCCGGACTCGCTCGCGCAGAGCGGAACTGCATTATGACAAGACTTCCCGACGACAACAATGTGTCTCTTTCATTAGCAAACCGGGACGCAGGAGCTTTGAAAGTTACTATTGATGTTTTGTTCACCTCGTCAAAACGACAGGCGTAACCAAGCAACGCTGAATGCGTATGGAGGTGCAGGGCAGAGCGTTACATAAACACACGCGCGCAAATCAAGCCGCGTTGTAGTAATAATAACACGAGCACAGCCTACGCAAACACGCCAAAGAACACGCCGTTACTTGCCGTGGTGCGCGCGGGCTACTGCAGTCGTCTACGCTCGGGAGTGATCAGAGACAACGCCGTCGTGCTCCACTGATATGAACTTCAACACGCCGCCTGTGTCCGTTGCTCAAAGCACCGCTGTTCGTCAGGACCGAGCCGCCACCGCCGGAGCTCAGCGTAGAGCGCGCACACATACATATACACACCACCGTGTTTGATCAGCAGCGGCCTAAGATCCTGTCGGGAGCGAGCAGCGTGCAAGGAGAAACCCATCCTGATTGGCTGAACCGCAAATAGGAACGCCCACAACCAGGAAACCAAATAGAGTCGTGCTCGGGAGGATGGACTCCGAGGGAGCGAATCTGATTGGTCAGAAAGATACGAGCATGTCCTACGTCCCAAACCCGTGCACCAGCCAAATGGCGTCCGAAAGCCATGCTGTGCACCTCAGAGCCTCTCACTCTCACTACAACAGTCACATGGACATCATTGAGGGCTTTAGAGAGGAAAGAAAATTTACTATGAAGAGTTTTGCTGTGATCTTTTCTCAGATAATCCACAAAATAAGAAAAGTCAGGCTGGATGAAGAAACTACGGAGTCCCAAAAGGTGATTTGTTTTTTCTTGTGTGCACATCTTTTCTGACAACTTGCACACAAGATAAAAACTATAGCAGCTTTCGTAACTTTAGGAGCTCCGTAAGAAACTACATTTGGAGGTTGTGTATAATTACAGCAATGTTGAATGGTGTTTTAATGTTAAAAAAAAAAAAAAAAAAAACTTCACTACTCAAGAAGACATTCCACAAATCACTCCAACAAATACAAATCATTCACGCAGGTTTTTATAGCCACCCTGTACAGCTTTGTGATATAAGCTAATAAAGTGAAAATATCAACACACTTGAAGTTCTTTCTCTCTGTCTGTTAACCTGTGGGGCTCTGTGGTAGCTCAGTGGTTAAGACATTGGACTAGTGATCGGTCGTGGTCGTGAGTTCAAATTCCAGCGCCGCCAAGCTGTCCCTGCTGGGCCCTTGACCCTTATCCTTCACTGCTCACATGTATAATATAAGATGTAAGTCACTCTGGATAAGAGCGTCTGCCAAATGACATAAATGTAAATGTTAACCATGACTCTGTTAAATTCTTCATGTTTCTTTCTGCTGCCAACGACTCAATCTTATTAAGAAGGTGAGATGCCATCGCTGAGAGTGCATCCATGTAGGCTTCCACAAAAAGTGCAGAAAACAGGGTAGTTCAGTGAAAATTTGAAGGCCCAGGTACATAAATTCCCTTGCTTACAAACATCTGGATAAACAACTAACATGTATGTAATGCAATGGTTAGCTGCAGATCAGTTCTACTAATAATTAGTCCATATCTCATCAATCAATAAGGCACATTAATCAATAAAAAGCCCAAAACTGTTCCAGCATAAAAACGCACTTGGGCACAAAGAAACCTCCATAAAGTCATGGTTTGCCAAGGTTGCAGTGGAAGAACTCGAGTGTCCTGCACAGAGCCATGACCTCAACTCCACTAAACACCTTGGGTTGAACTTGAAAGCAGACTGCACCCCAGGCCTCCTCACCCAACGTCAGTGCTCAACCTCACTGATGAGCCACTCTTGTGGCTGAATGATCACAAATCCCCGCAGCCATGTTCCAAAATCTACTGGAAAGCCTTCCCGGAAGAGTGGAGCAAAAGAGGGACTAAATCTGGAATGGGATGTTCAAAAAGTACACATGGGTGTGATGGTCAGGTGTCCACAAACATCTGGCAGTATAATGTACTTTGCTGGGTCTGCATCCAGACCATGGTCTGCCAGTGGACGACCCTTGACATGGAGAGTGCTTCAATGATCATTTTAGATCCCAAAATGAGAAATGGGACACTGTAATGATGGGTGAGCATTATGGGCACAATGACACAAAGATGGTAGATGCACTATTTGGAACAGAATTTGTCTTTTAAATTGTTATTATAGATGGCATGGATGATATTTGGTTTGAATGCTTGTACATTTAACTTGCTAAAGAATTGAAAACTTGACAATCGAATCTCATGTACTAGAGTATGATTAGACCCAGAACAGGTTAACTATATGTGTAGACTGAAGCACACATATTATAAATTCCACATAATTGGCTCATTTGTGGTTTGGAAGCATAATCACAGAACAGTCGAGCCTTAGGAGTTGGTCTACTTACTGATCTTACTATATTACTCCTAAAGAAAGTTGCAAGATTTTCTAATTGGCACAGTTTGAGTACACATCTTTTAACAATTCATCTAAAATAGTTAACGGATACATACGCCAAAAACCTGACAATGCAATAAACAACCAAGGGTTTCCAGTGGGATTATTTAAAAGGAGAATATTGTTGGATTCTTGGCTAAACTCCTCACAGTCACACAATTTTGTGGTTTGACTGCATGGTATGTCTCATAGAAGCCTACACTAATCGATCTTTACTGTTCGAAGGATGCCTACACGCCGTCAGCAATGCGCTAGTGTGATATAGTTTTGTGTATGTCTCTGCCTTATATCTTTTATACCCTTAATGGGATTTTCATAGTTCTTCCATGAAAGTGCCTAAGGGGCGCTTTGATTTTAAGAGCCTTTCATTTAATTCATTTTACAGCAATCCCAAAGCCTGATATCTTCAACAGATGGCATATACACAGCACACTGACTGATGTAACCTGCTATATGGTGGCTTTGTTCATGTGGAGGCATATTGTATGCTTCACTAAATCATGTTACACAAACTCATGTGTGTTTGTGTCTGATGAATAGAAAATGTGTACTGCTTAGAGAGAAAGCCTGCACACTGGCCACACAGTCATTAAAATTTTATTTGCAACATGTATTATTTCCAGATTGAACACTGATTCATATTTTCCAGTGAATACAAGATAAGTGAAGATGGTCGGGTCAAATTAAATCTTTTTGTCTTCTGGTGTGATATAGTCTCAGAGATTTTCCAGTGGCCTGGCCGGTCACTGAGACAAAAAAAGAAAACCTCCATGGTTTTCCATTGCAACACTTTCTTTATCTCTTTTACACCATGTTAATGAATTAATGCTTGATTTTAATCTATTTACATGCAGGGCAGAAAGCATTTGGTATTCTGACTGTAACTGGGGCAGTGCATTGAGCTGTAAGCCCTGACCAAATTGGAAAGAGAAAGGAAGAAATCAATAGTGCATATGTTTTTTAGGATATCACTGTTTATTGATTACTCTGCACTGGGACATCAAGGGCAGGAATTATGTGTTTGTAATTGTCAGAGACAAGGCAAACTTTGAAAAGTTAGCTCTCATACTTCATCTCATCATTGGGGCCGATATTCAAATCTCACTGATCTGGTAAATCTATATCTGCAAACATTTCCTTACGCCAAGCTGTCATTCTTTTATTCTCTGTCTTTCTCTCTCTATCTCTGTCACTTTCTGTCTCTCATTATTTGCCTCACTCAAGATCTTATCCCAATCATTGTATCCCATCACGTTTCTCATTTACTGAAGCGAATTCTTGTACCTCATGTTTAAGCTTCCTTTTTTCACACTGATCAAACAGCAGCTGCTTGCATCCAAAAACGTCTGTTGTTCATCATGAATGAAGTTGAGATAACGGCTTCAGATATGTTCCATCAAACACTGTTATAGTCATTCTGTAAAGTTAACATCATATGGTTAACATCAACAGCTGAGAAGAGGAGTAATAATCACAAGTAAAGCATGCCATAGTTAGTGCTTAATCTGTGGTTTTAATAAAGTGATGGTAACAAACAGTAATCAAGTTGTTAGTGAAATGTCCAAATCATAGGCACTGAAAACGGTTTTGAACGCATACAGTCAATAATAGCTAATGTATCCATTGGCAGGGCTGCATGGTGTTAGAACTGTCACCTCACAGCAAGAAGGTTCTGGGTTCGAACCTGCCGGCTGACTGGGGCCTTTCTGTGGCCTTTCTGTCTGTGTTTGTTCGCGCTGTGTCTACATGGGTGTCCTCTGGTCACTCTGGTTTCCGCCCAAATGCACATAGATTAGGTTAACTGGCTAATCTGAATTACCCACAGGTGTGAACGTATGTGTGAATGGTTGTTCATCTCTGTGTTAGACCTACGATAGATTGACGACCTGCCCAGTTTGTACCCCGGTTCTCACCTGAAGTAAGCTGGGATTGGCTCCAACTTCCCGACGACCCTTAACGGATAAGTGGTATAGATAATGGATGGATAGATGGATGGATATCCATTGGCAATTGTAAGCATAATCAATTGACACTGGAACATAAAGTGTTGGTCTACTTAGTAATGTTTAGAATATACCAGTATAATTATTCTCAAAATAAGAAATGGGATAGAATGGGTGAGCATTGTGGGCACAACAAAAGAGGACCATATGTGCACCATTTGAAATAGAGTGTAAAGATATATTATTATAGATGGCAAGGATGATATCTGGGTTGAATGATAGTACATTTAAATTACTAAAGAAATAAATACTATTTGCAAGCACTACAGAATGATCAGCCCTACAGAATAATCAACTAATACGTATAAGGCAAAAGTTTGACAATGTAATATGCCAATATGGGTTTCCAGTGGGATTAATTATATAGTCAGTATGAGGACTCAGTGAGGATTCAGGAAAACAACAAATAAGAGCTGATATATTCATCTTTAGATACATAGGGAACCTCAGTGCCAACACTGCACTACTTAAGTGTTTTCAGAACTCTCACTGAAATGATTGAAAGATGTTTCAGGGTTATACATAAACCTTTAAGGGTTAATCAAAACCAAACCTTTAGAAGTGTAGAATGGTATGATATGAGGCTGGAGACAGAGGGTAGTAGGCTCGTGACCTAATGAATATGATCAACATTATTATTTCTCACTGACTAGCAAGAATAATTGGCTACATGTTCCTAAATGCCAATAATCACTCAGCTTGGTGGATGGGGTGGGGTTTTTTTTCTTTTGTTTAGTGTGTGCGCACAACCACAGATAGTCTAATGGAACCATACTCAAACATACATTTCAGAACAACAAAGTTTTTGCTTCTTGAACACTGTTGGGTGTTTCTTGTAGTCTTTTGGGTGCTGATCATGAATATCACGTCAACATTTACCCATCACGTACCGTTTCAGAGAAATCTTCAGTTTTGTCATAATTTTTTCTTTTATTTGTATCCAAACATTTTCTCTCCTGTGTGACTTATCAACAACGGTGTGTGCAGCCTGGGCGTGTCCAGGCATGGAATCAGGCCAGGTTGGAAGCTGTTCTGTGGAAGTTGACAGCCTGGGCATGCCTGGGCAGGTCTGAACGAGCTTGACGCTGTCTCAGCATGCTATAAAGGTGGCCTGCATACACCGATCTTGCTCATTGGTTAATATAGATAGTCAGTGTGTATGTATAGTATCAGTATAGTAAAGCATAGTATCTGTAGCAATATATGAATGTCGTAACAGCCGTGATACATTCTGCTATATCTGTGGTGAATATACACTTGCGCCTCAGAGATGTTGGATGACTGCTCTTGTGAAGAAAGC
>JAQQZR010000035.1:18979673-18994312 GCA_030068235.1 Notoglanidium macrostoma | reverse complement strand
AACATATAAATGTCTATTTCTCAGAGTTCCTACATGATGCAGTAAAACCAAAACTATATTTGTGCATACCCAGTAGGAGCCTGTCACAATCAGAAAAAACCTTTCATGAAGCAAGAATTTTCAAAAAAATTGTTGTGCAGTGTAATCAGAGAGCTTTTTAACAAAAGCACTCAAAACTTACCCGAATAATTGCCTATACAATTATTTGCACTTAATACGAAAGAAAATTAAACAGCTCATGCATTATATTTATAATATTTTATATATTATTATTTTAATATATTTTCTGCATAATTGCAGAAACCTATAATAATAGGTTTTTGTAGTTATGTGTTTTATAGTCCAGGTATGTCAGTAGGTGCGCTATATCAATATTATTGTGATCAGTATAGCTAATGTCTCGCTAGATGGAGGTCTTATGTGGTACTAGAGACAGAGCACAACCTGTGAACGGAGGAAACCAAATCTCCTGTTCTCTTCAATGCAAAATGCATGTCTTTATTGAGTGAATGTGCCATTCTTTAAATATTAATTTTGAAAATAATTGAAGCAGATAAGTACATTCCTCGGCACTGAGTTCACTTGTAAACACTCGTGTAGCAACTTTCTCATGATTAATATCAGATCGGCTAGCAAACTAGCTGCTCTATGTGTAGCCTATGGTTACTAGCAGTAGTTCCTGACTTCTACAGGAAGCCATTGGTCAGTTTGGAACTAAAATATGTAGCGCTGGATTTTATATATGATTAAGTGGAGGTCCTTTGGCTTGTTGAAACTGCACACAGCAATATAGCAACCTTTAGGCATGTTTAAGCTTAAACTTACGTAACATTAGGAGATTATTTCTCAATACATGATGTCTATTGAGAGCAGGAGGATGTTTTTCACTCCAAAGTGAGCAGCAATGTAATGGCTCTGTTTCTGTTGCATTGACAAATTTTACATTAACATTACCTTGTTTCCTTGATTTATCAAAGAGCTGTTCAATATTCTGAGATAGCCCAACTGGTCTCTTTAATTACCCCTGGGCTTCCTCTTTAATGACCCATAGAATAGGCTAACTGATGAACACAAGCGTTAGCAGATCACTGTGCCGTCAAAGGGATATGTCAAAGTGTCTACAGTTGTCAGGGTAATGTGTTTACGTGTTGTGTGTTTTTCTGTAGCCTACTGATAGAAATGATACACGCAGGTTATGCCCATTCTTTTTAATAGCCTAATCTCTGTCAAGGGTAAATCTTTCAGGGTAACCTGTCTATCATGAACAGAAGAGATGTAGAACTGAAGCCTTTCACTGGTATGGGGCGCCCACTCAAGCCACTTTGGCTATGGTCTTGATAATGTAATGTTGCTTCTGTTGTTTCCCAACACAGTTCACCTCTTAAATTATAGAATTACAGTATATCCTACAAACTGGCTAGGGCTAAATGTTGAAAATGTTGCTACAATTTTGAAATTAAACTCTAATATTTCCTTGTGCCTAAACACCGGGTTTAGCCAATTTGTATTAGCATGATAGAAGTTCTGCAGCATTCTGCCAGTGTACTTGTCCTTGTATTTGCATGTGGTTACATTCATTTGCGAAATTTATTTCTTCTCAGCATTGTGGACATGTTTTAGCTATCTCACTTTAAAATCAAGGCTATAAATTAGATTATTGTCCTGGTTTACTAAATGCTCTAAAGTGTACAAACATATACAATCTTGATAGCACCTGCAGAAAACATGCAAGCTTCATTTACTAACAAGGATTATGGAGGATTGAGTATTCACATGAGTAAAATAGCATGTGCCAAACCAGGTTTTGCATGTTTTTCAAAGGAGCAAAAGCATGCATGGCTTATTTTGTGAATTTGCCTTAATCAATGTAATTTGGAGCATTTCTGTTTATGCCCATGGAAAGACTGGAAAACACTAGAACAGCAAACCCCAAAGTCTCTGAATTTTGACTCTCTGATAGTTCCTCATTTGGTTGGTCTTTTTTTTCTTTTCTTTTTAAAAAAAAAAAAATCCTGCTCATGCAGTTATTGCAATTACTTTTGTTTGCATCTGCCACTGAAATTTTCTTACAAATTTAATTGATGTTATTTCCCAGAATATAACCGAACTAGTAGCCTAACATGAACCATCATGACCCTGACCAGACAGTTATTTGAAATACTGTGAATGAATCATGCTGCCACACATTTGTGTTAATGATGTGTTTGTCCTGAAAGCATCATTTCTGACCGTTCATTTGCAAACACATCAAAGTAAAACCCCCCTGCTCACGTGCACACATCTAGTCTCAACCAGATGAATAATGTAACTCCTATTCATATCTGTATCATTATCTGTTCAATCTGAATAATGTATTCATGTTTGGTTACATCAGTATTGTGATATCCAAGAATCCTGGATTTCCCAATGCTATGAATACTAAAGTGTGTTGACACCTGACCATTACACCTATATGCCTTTCCCAAACTGTTGTATTGAATGACTTTGCATGCTGTAGCATTACAATTTCCCTACAGTGGAACTAAGGGGCCCGAACCTGTTCCAGCATGACTAGATGCCTGTGGTCAATGAAGGTAAGGTTGGACAAAGGTTTCCACAAACTTTTGGCCATTTAGTGTGATTCTACATTGTAAAGATGATGTAGAAGTGAAAGTGGGCACATAGTCAGATATCAGATAGCAGTCAAATAGCAGATTTGCATTAAAAATTTACATTACATAGCTGCTCACCACATCCGCTTTCCTCTGCAGGGTCCATTGGTTCCTTAAAGCAGTCAAAAGATCTGTCCTTTTTCCTACACTACTAAATCCCCTCTGGGGCATAGTCACCAAGAAGAAAACAATAAATGTGACTGGGACTGACTGTAAAGCAGGTTGTGTTCTATGCTGAGATAAGGCTAGGAAACAATAAGGAAACTACTGCACATTTCCCAGAGAGCCATCATAGCACTCCTGGAGGGCTAGTTTTATAACAGTGCTGACTGATGTTTGTACTGACAGTTCTGGTAGAAAAGGCATGGTGACAGTGATGGTTGTCTCTGTAGCGGCAGAAGCAGGCAAAAATACTTGCAACTGTTGCACTTTATTCTCAAGGGGGTTCACGTGTTGGGCCACAGTCATGTTTGTGGTTGCTTGACTGACTGGCTTTTAGAGGTGACAACTTGTCAGAGGAAAGGCATAATGTCAGTCAGGAGCAAAACCAAAAAAAGTACATACAAAGGACAATGAAAGGACAAAACAAAATGACTGAGAAAATTAAGTCTGAAAAGACTATTATGATGGGTGGATAAAGAGAAATACCAGTGGCTGCTGGCGTGTAGGCAGGCAACAGTGCTTAAGCACCAAACCAGAGGAAGGAGTGGCTAGAAGTAGGAAAACATTGTTTTTAGAGAATTAAAAAAAGACTTTTTTGCTTGGGAGGTTTCCAATTTTCCTTCTAGCACAAATTAGCTAAGAGTAAAAATATTCCCACACTTTGGCCTGGATTATTGAGTACAAACTTCGTAGCACATGAAAAACTAGTGCAAACTGACTGACTAACAGAGTTCACAAAGTATACTGTATTTGAAATGTGCAAAAGCATGCTTTGTCTATTTTGTTTTAATGAATACAGTATGCATGTTAGGCTTTTCTACCTAAAATTAAAAACTACAGCTATGCAAATAGATTACTTTAGTACCTCTTATGTGAATTAATAAGATTAAAAGTCACCTGGGCCTCGGAATAGTGATTGTGTGTGTGTGTGTGTGTGTGTGTGTGTGTGTGTGTGTGCATGAATGCTTCTGGCATTTGATGACAAAACAAAACCAGTTTTATCCAAGTTTCCTTAAAATTTATGTTTCAGAGGCATAAAATAATGAGTTTCATGAAATCATGACTTGATATTCACTACACCTTTGCACCTTTCATAACATTAGTATTCAAAGGGAGCCTGTGAAACAGAACACACTCTGGGATACACTCTTATTTTGCATACCTAATGTGTTTTGAACAGTCTTTCAACACACCGTTATACCTGACTCGTAATTATGTATACATGTGGAATGTTTCAGTTATACTAGGACTCTCATTGAGATCTTTCTACAGCTGTTGAGAACAATTCCTAAACCTCAGCACATTCCTACAGCACATTCCTAAACCTCATTTAAATATTATTTTCTATTCTATTCTATTAATCTTTGATAAAAACATTAATTATTTTGCAAGGAAGCATTACAATTTAATAAGCCATTTAATGAGTACAGTGATGGTATAGTAAACCCAGTGTAAAACATTTGCTAATTCTACACTGCTTATCCGTCAGGGTTGCAGGGAAGCTGGAGCCAAACCCAGTTGACTTCATGTGAGAGGCAGGGTACACCCTGGACAGGTCTCCAATCCATCAAAAGGCTAACACAGTGAGACAACAGCCATTCGCACTCACACCTACGGGCAATTTAGAATAACCAGTTGCATGGCTTTAGACTGTGGGAGGAAACCAGAACACCCAGATGAAACTCATGCAGGCACAGGGAGAACATGCAAACTCCACACAGAAAGGCCTCTGGATCAAACCCAGAACTGTGAGGGGCCAGGGCTAACCACTGCACCACCGTGCTGCCCCTCTATATGAGCCTTCTAAAAAAGAAGAGCGCACCATCTATTTTTGATCTGTATTTGTATCTGTTTAGAAGACATAATTTGTTTATTCTGACTAATGTATTCCTATATTTATGTATCCTTGGTATGCATAATATGCATATGGTATTGTATATTTATGTATACTGTAAATATCAAAAAGTATTCCATTCCATTCTAATCCAGCACTATAAAAAGGTGACTGTGCCCATTACACCACGAAAATGTGGCATTATGTTTTATAATTGATAAAAATCTTCAGATACTCCATTTTAAAAAATCATTCAATCCCCATCTAATTAGCATATTCAGATATTTAAGGCCCACTGATGAGACAAGTGTTTTCACATGCAGGGTTGTGTAAAAAAAAAAAAAAAAAACTTTCCAAAAACATCAAATTTCTGTGCCCCTTTCCTGCTGCCAAGTGTGTGTGAAGTTATTGTAAAATAAAAATATCTGGGAACAAAAAGTCAGTGGCACAGTGGCAGGGACCCCAGAGTGCTGAAATGTGGAGTGTGTAAATTGTCTGGCTTCAGTTTTAAAACAATCGGCTCCAAACTGCCTCTGGAAAGATCTAAACAATATGAGTTTCCACAGCTGAGCAGCACCACGTGCAACGACAGGCATAAAGCTCACTGCCGTTGGACTCTGGAGCAGTAGAAACATGTCCTCTGGAGTGATGAATATCATGCTTCATTGTCCGGGTTTGTACTGATGAACGCTCCCTGCCTCAGTGTGTAGTGTTAACTGTAAACCATTCTTAATTTAGTAAAGGCTCACTTGGTTAATTGATGTCAAACAATACTACAATGTACAACTTCTGGACACTTTAAGATATTCTTTATAAGAAAGCACAATGGTTCTGACAGAACGCTGTAAAATTTCCTACTCATTCCAGACCAACATATAGCATTTTCTTCATGACTTCCGAATAAATAATGTTTGGGTGTCTTTACTCTAACCTTTGTTTGTTATTATAAAATTCATTATTATAATTATAAATGTTATAATGTTATTAATTTATCATTTTGATTTAAATTAAATTATAATTTTTTGTAATTATAAATTTATACAATTTCATATGCTTATTTAATTTGTGGATTACATTCACATTTGCATTTATGGCATTTGACACCCTTATCCAGAGCATCTTATGCAAGTGCTTTGAAGTCTACCAGTAAATGCATTCTGATTCTGTTTCACTGGGACCTGGGCTAAGAATACCATCAGCCTAAAAACTCTGTTTTTAGGGAGGTAATACAGTAAGAAAGCAGGCAGAAATATTTTTTTAATATAAGAATTAATACTGAAATTGTTAATCCAAGTACTTCTGAAGGGGTTGAAGACACCCAGTGACTCAGCTGTTAGAACATCTAGGGGAAGTTCATTCCACCACCTGAGTGCCAAAACAGAGAAGTGTCTAGATGCATGTCTTCCTTGGACTCTGAGTGATGGTGGGACCAGTCGAGCAGTGCTGGAGGATCGGAGGGGGCGCGATACAGTGCGGGGTGTGATAAGTGCTTTGAGGTAGGAGGGTGCTGGTCCATTTTTGGCTTTATACGCAAGCATTAGTGTTTTGAATCTGACAAGGGCAGCTTCAGGAGTCCACTCAATGGGAGTGGTGTGGGAGAAAGTCGAAAACGAGTCCTGCAGCTACATTCTGGATCAGTTGCAGAGGACAAATGGCACTCAGAGGCAGACTTTCCAGGAATGAGGTACAGTTGTCTAGTCTCCAAATGACAAGTGACTTAACAAACACCTGAGTGGCCTGTGTGGAAAGAAATGGGTGAATCTTTCTGATGTTGAATAGGAGAAATCATGAGCGAGAAAGATTAGCGATACAAGAAGAAAAGGACAGGTGATTGTCCATGGTTACCCCAAGGTTACATGCCGTGACCAAAGGAGAGATCAGAGAGTTGTCCAGGAAGATCACAACATCATAATGTGGGGATGAATCAGCTGGGAAGAATAGTAGTTTTTCTGCGGTCGAGTTTCAGTTGATGAGCTGCCATCTATTATGAGATATCTGCCAGATATGCAGAGATCTGGGCAGAAACGTGGATGTCTGAAGGATGAAAGGCAAGAATAAGATGAGTGTCATCTGCATAGCTGTGGTATGAGAACCCATGTGAGGATAAGACCTCTCCAAGAGATCTAGTATAGAGGAAGAACAGAAGAGGACCAAGCACAGAGCCCTGAGGCATGCCAGTGGAGAGCCTGCATATGCAGATGTGGAGCCCTTCTATGTCACCTGAAATAACCAACCTTCTAGGTAGGAAGCAAGCCATTGCCATGCTGAAAGATTCATAAGGATGGACAAGAGAGTCTTGTGGCTGACTGTGTCAAACCCTGCATAAAGGTCGAGAAGGATGACAGTTTGGATGATCTAGCTGCATGTAGCTTCTCAGTGACAGCCAAAAGGACAGTCTCTGTGGAAGATGTCACTTTGAACCAGGCTGATTAGGATCCTGTAGGTTGTTCTGTGAGAGATAGAGAGACAGTTGATTTCAGACAGTACGTTCAAGGATTTTTAGAAAGAAGAGAGAGAAGTGATACCAGTCAGTAGTTGCAGATGTCTGAGGGATCCTTCATAGGTTCTTCGGGATGGGATTTTTGAATGCCACTGGTACATGACCAAAAGTTATGGAGCTATTGATCATTAGGTAATGAAGGGGAGAAGGTCTTGAGAGATGATCCGGAGCATTGTGGAAGGGATTGGATCCAGTGGGCAGGTGGTAGGATTGCCTGATGAAATGACTTTCAGGATCTCAACATTAACATATAAAATTTTTAAAAGATTTGTAACATAACTGAGCACAGGGCCTTTTGACCTTCTAATGGAAGTGATGTAACAGCAATGTGTCTTGACTGTCCACTTGTGACCCGATTAGCCAAGACACATTTTAAAACCAAGTATAAACAGGGCCTTTGGGTATACTCACTGTAGGTTAGATTGCCTCATACTGATTTTCACAAAAGTTAGGACCACATAGGTGGGACCAGAATGTTAAGTGCAACATGAGCAGAGGCGGTACAGATTGACAAGTGTGAATACACCCATAGAAACCACTATCCTATGGGCAGTTTAGTTTCCAATTCCCCTACTAATGGGAGCTTATCCAAACCTTTGAAAGGCAGGGATTTTATTAAACTGGACCTTTACAAATTTCAGTTGAATAACTCTGGCCAATAAATGTTCACTTTTTATTAGAAACTGAATTGACATTAAGAATTAGTGTTAAGAACACACCAGCAAGAACTTTTTTGTGTGAGGTGTTGAGGAGAAATTTGAAAGGAGAAGGTTTGGTCTAGGTTTAATCTAATATTATTTGAGAAATTAAACCTTAGTGACATGAGGGCTTACTTTAATTTCACACACACTTATGAAGTAACTGAATCAGATTGAACAATGTAATGTTCAGTTACTGACTTATCATAACTTAATTCAAATAAGTAAATATGACATTTAAACACATTAGGATAGGGTGAGAGGTAGGGTACACCCTGGACAGGTCACCAGTCCATCACAGGGCTAACACAGAGACAAACACACATTCACACTCCCATTCACATCTATGGGCAATGTAGAGCAGGCAGTTGACCTAATCTGTATGTCTTTGGACTGTGGGAGGAAACCAGAGCATCCAGAGGAAACCTACCCATGCACGGGTAGAACATGCAAACTCTTAACGGAAACTTTTACTACATAAACATGAATGTGAATAGTACTTCCAAAGCAGACAAAGGCTAATTTAATTGTACTACAACCAGTGCTGATACCATGAGAGAAAGTTGTGTTCTCTATTTATTTTTTTCATATTTTTTCATATTTTCTGGATATTAGTATAGCAGTTCCCGTGTTTAGAAAATGAGATTCTTCCAAAAATGGTCGAGAGCAGAATAACAGAAGAATGAGGCTGTTCTGGAAAGATCCCTGACCTCAACCCCAGTGAACATTTTTGTGATTAATTAAATTGCAGAAAAGGAAAATGACCCATTTAAAAGATTTTTGTCACGAATTCATCTTCCTGCCTCACTTTGCAACTCCTGCAAATGGACTTAGAGGAAATTGGCTCTTTTGTTAAATGAGAAGTCGCAAGCAATGGCCATCTGCGCAGCTATCAGTTACATCTGCATGTCATTCAAAGAGGGCACTTAGTTTCACACGAGGCGGTGATCATCAAATCATCAAAATGGTCAAACGTGAAGGAGTGGAACTGCACATAGAGTCTCGAAAGTGTTATGGCGTATTTACGTTCAGAGTACTTAACAGGTGCTGTTATTTAGAATGACATGCTTTGTAAGTTCCATATGAATACATTTCATTTACATATTCATAAGTACGATAAACTGTAAATGAATGCTGTATGACTTTGTCACAATCATCTTTGTCATGTCATGTGGATGGTGACGTGTAATAGAAAGAATAACCATGAAGTAATTTCAGACTATTGTATGTCCACAATAATGCACAGAAATCTAGCATGTCTGATCTCTCCGATCAGTGCACCTTCCCATAAGACTCTAAACTGGTAATACGCCTATAACTTTTGGATGTTGACACTGAAACCCTGTCATTCATATGTCTGCCTGTCAGTGTCAAGATCTCCCTAGCAGTCTTCAATTTTCTCCCAACAAACCACATCAAAATTGATATGCAGTCAGGTAGGTGTTCCGATATAATATTTATTGGAATTCTGAACTGAACTTGACTTGCCAAGGCGCAAAAACAGAGCTGTGGGCCTGTTTGTAAGATTGTGTGTCTGTTTGTATGCATTGGATGATTCATTCTTTTGGTCCCTAGGTGTATGGTAATAATGAAGACCTGGCAGCTAGCAGCCACTCATATTTAGCAAACAGAACCACCAGAGGGGTGCCAGAAGTGGCGAGGATGCGTAAAAAACAAAAGGCATGGTTGCCCTTCAATTTCATTTGCTTCCCTGAGTACAAACTGTCACAGAGCCGACAGAGAATAGTAATTTGCTGTGTCATAAGCATCACACCATTTAGCAGCGTAAATGAACTGCACGGCTTACATTTGGGTAACAATTCAAATGCATCTTTCCTTGGCAAAGGCGTTCACGCTCTATCAGACACGGTATCAGTGAAAATGTGAGAGCGGAAGGAAACGGTGCCTAACCTGCTGTGAGAGTCACTTCGAGGAGACAGATGGATGATGGGGCATTTGAAGCACAGCCCTCTGAATCTATGTCTAAAATGGCAACAGAGAACTCAAAGGAAAATGGGCAGAATCCTCAGAGATACCATAACCATCACCCTTTCATTCTATTACTCTTTCAACTCAGGCTACAAACTGGTATAAGAACGTAGCACTTCATTTTCTGGATTTTTCTCGATTAATGTCTTATATTTGGTAGGTAACTTAAAGGGTTGTCATCGATTCTGACGATAGATTGTTGATATTTGAACTTAACAGTCACACAAATACACAACTCCCTTCAGCTTTGCTTCAGAAGCTCCGCCCCTCAAATACATGAGCACGCCAAGGCAAAGACACTAACATTGAAAGTGTCCCCCATCTTGTTATTGGATATTATTGCTTATTGGTTATTGCAATAGTGTTGTGTGGCTTGGTCCAAGTCACTTTCTTTGTTTACCCGTTTTCAGAACCAGGGCTGTGTACGAGCACCTTTTTGTTCATAATACACACAGGAAGGACAGCTAACGGACCACGAGGCGATATTTGCCGAAGTTGACAAAAAGTGCATTAGATTAGAATCGATGAACCTTTAAATGCTGAATATTCAAGTATGTCTGTACTAACAAACTGCTAGTATGTATGTTCATATGTATGTATGTGTGTATGCATGTACAGTGGGGTCTAAAAATCAGACCACATTGAAAATCTGGGATTTTTATTTCCTTTTTACAATTAGACATAAACAGAAGGTTTATTATTTAGAATTATTTAGAATTATTTAAAACAAAGAAAGTATTATATTTACTATTCAGTATTCTGCACTATTTCTAGGTCCCTATTTAAACGTAAGTAAGTTTGTGATATTGTTCACGTTAGCTGTTTTGTACAAAAGCTCTGATATTCCTCACCCCTAATCTCTTCTATCAAAGCATGGGTTCAGAAAGTACTCCAATGGATTTGATCTAAAATGGTTCATAAGGTTTTGCGGAGTCCATGCCAGCTCGAGCGCACACTGTCGTTAAAGTAAAAAGGGAACGTACCAAATACTAAGAAGCTCTGAATTCATGTCCATATTTTTTAAATTCTACCTTTCATTCAGGTTGTTGTCAGTAATATAACTTGTTATGAAAATAGTTGTATTAGATTAGAAAAGAATGCAAAGGAGAAGACTTTTCTACTCTATAGAAATGTATGTACAGTTGCACTTTAAGCCACAGTACAATTATTGCAGACTGTAAAAGGTAAATAGCATATATTATTTGCAATTATTTGGAATGTAGCTATGTGTAAATGCATAACGTGTGTTACACACTTTATAGTAAATTTAAATATATAATAAATAATGTAACTAAATAACAGGAAATTGGCAGTACTAGATGTGAGGTAACAGTGGTCTGGGCTACAGGTTTCCTGTCCACCAAAGCTTGGATATGCTCTCCTCATCTCATCTCTTATGCTTTGGTGAATGTATTTTTTTATACTTTACAGGTGGCTGTTTTTTATACAGTGCTAGGGACCTTCATTTTAGCTTCATGTCGGCTTTCCCACATTAATATTGCTAACCATATTAGCTGTCGCTCTCTGGGCTGTTTCCTAATGAGTCTGTGATTATGTGCCAGTAGTGGTGGTGAGTGGATTTCCACATCCAGTGTGTTCTGTTCTCAGGGCGTTCTCTTACTCTATGCAGTAAATTCACAGTTACATACATACCTAGCAAGCCATTCATGTCAACGTTACCACCAAGTGCCAAGTTCAAAAGACATTAAAGAGCTTATTTTTAGAAGGATTTTTCCATTTTACACTCTCGTGGCAAGTTTACATGCAGATTATCACCTTGATGTGACGCTAATGTCATGGAAGTACAGTTAGTATATCATAACACAACCTTTTGTCAACAAAAAACTTGACATCAGACTTGACCAAAGCAGTCTTTATTTATAGCTGCCATCTTTTTAAATAAGCCTTTATAAATGTTAATATACATTTATATCAGTTGTCATGAAGAAAGTATCTACTGTACGTGTCATGTACCCAAATGAGCACAACCTTTAACTTATTACAGGTCATATTTTAAAACAGTGACAATGCCAAAGGAATATTATCGTTGCTATAGGAGTATTACCATTGGCAAGGGCTAACTGCAATCCCTCCTCATGTAGGATTATTAAAATGAATGAAGGTGGCATTTAATTGAATTGAAGGGATCTTCAAATTGATTCTTTACACAAATGAGATGATTTGTTATGTTGAAGAAACCATTCACTTACACTGTTGCAAATGTGTGGGCAATTAATCTCTATCTGCACTTTCTATCAGAACAGCATGTCAACCTTGGGTGTTTTTCAGTGCATGTAAATATAAACCAGTTGTGCACATCATTATTAAAGCCTCAACCCCCAAACGGGATCGTGCCATGGTCTGCTTTCTATCAAATTTATTTGAGCAGGATGTTGCGGTTAATCTTCAGCCAGATCAAGTGTGAGCATGTAACTATTTCATACAGTCGAAACCGTTCGCTTCACAATTATTTCCCTCGTGGAAGGTTTGTGAGGAAATCCTACTGGAATGTACTGGCAGCCAGGAAAACAGATACTCAATGCTGCATAATCGCCATATAATCACTCGATGATGACAAGGACAATCTGACCTTCATGTTGCTAGATGGATCCACCTATTCCAGTTTGAAACTCCGGAACAAGAAAAGAGGATGTGCAGTGTTCACTGCTAATGAATACCATGCCCCTGCAGCAACATAAAGGCATGGCTTGGAGAAAAGCGGAGTGATTTTATCAAAAGCATTCCACCGTGTACCACTGTCTTGGCCTCGTCCATCTTTAGATGCTCCCTCCCAGCTCTGAAAGCTTACAGATGTTGTTTGCCGGGATGATTATGTGTTAACTCTTTTGGTTAAGTTCATGTCACTCTAAAGCCTAGCATAAATAAAGCACATGATGTTAAAGTTATCCAGGTTTCTTACTGTATATTAGTATGGCGCATGAATAAACCCGAAGTCATAAATATGCCTAGTCTTGCTTGTAATTAGCACTGCTTCTTGTTTTGGTTTGTCATAGCTGTTAGTTCTCAGTCTACTCATGTTTAACCAACCAAAAGTATGTAGTAAACTCTTTCTCATCCAGTAAAATTGTTATCCTTGATTTATTGGGAACAGCGTGTGTCTGTACTTATGTCAGGCGAAGTGCCAGTCAAACTAGAACAGCTATGTTTTATGTAAAACTGACAACAGGAACTCTGTTAAGTTCAAGTGCAGACATGTAGCTCCTAAGACAAACAAAAAAAATCAATATCAGTGCTGTCAAAGAGACACCTAATCCTTTAAATAGATCCCTTTCTGTAAAAGGAAAATAAAGTGCTATCATAACATGACAGATGAAGAAGAAATGTTCTTTTTGTATCTGTGCCTTTGTGTCTTAAACGTGTAAGGTATAGAGTTGATAGTTGTAATATTTCCCCACCTTTATGACAAAATAAAATAAACAAAGAAATGTGTTTTAAGAAACAAGATATTTAATGTGTTGAGTTTTAGGCTTGGTTTTACTTACATACAAAGGGGCACAAATGCTAAGGTATTTTCATTTATTCAGCAATTCCGCTACAGTAATCATTTTATCCTTGTCAGGGCTGCAGGAAGACACCCTGGAGGAGAAACCCATCCATCTCAGGTCACCATGCACACACGTTTACAGTCTTTCACACACTATATAGTATATGTTCTTGGAAAGTGGGAAGAAATCTTTCTAAATAAATTCTGAAAAATAGAAATAATGGATCTGGATCCTGGCAGTTGGAACATTAACCCTTCTGACATGATTGTCTCCCCAATTGCTTGGCCTATTTTTCTAGACATATCTGTTATAACTTTGCCAGATGTCATGACTTCTGCAAATCATGTCTGGTGAGAGTCATGGTAAAACTTATTTTCTGTTAATTTTTTTTCTTTTCTTTGGAATTCTTGTCTTGTTGCACGACACAACCACATTTAATTTTTAACATCATGGCACATTTTCCAAGTTTTACTCAAAAAGCACAAGAAGTGCAAATTATTGCATTCAACTCTAATTAGGTTCTGCTACAGCATATATGAATATAGTGTGCATAAATATTAATATGTGCCCCAGGTACACTGTCTGTTCATACATATGTACATATTATTTGGTCTCTCCAGTGTTCATTATGCTGTATAATGTATCAGAATGGAAGAAGCCCAGCATCAGAAGCACAGCTGGTCAGCTCAGTTCACCCTCATCAAAGCACTTCAGGTTTATTTCAACAGAACAAACATCCCTCTATTAAACTGTTATTAATTATCATCCAAACAGCAATGGACACATCTAAGAAGACAGACAGAGCAATTTTATGGTTCACTGAAAGAGTGCTCATGCATTCTCTGATTTGTTTATCGCGTGCATATGTTTTGGCTATGTCCTGAACAGCGAAAGTGGGAAATAAATCAACTTCAGTGTGGATGAAAACAGTTCAGTGCTTCTCTGCTCTAAAAGTCCTCTGTAGTCAGTCTGACTCTCTATCAATGGCTCCTGCAGGTTCTCTGCTCGTTGGTGAAGAGAGAGGGGAAAAAGACGTCAAAGGACGAAAACATGTCATGTCAGTCATCCATCTCCTGTAAACCTAATGTTTCCAAATCTTTTCTGGAAAAGCCAGTATGAAAGTCAGGAAAGAGTGTGTGCCGGTCCTCATCAATGTCTGTCATTAAAAGATATAGTGCTATATGAACATTCATGCATGCAAATTTTACAAGCTTTTTCCACACCCATTTCACACACACACACACACACACACACACACACACACACACACACACACACACACACACACACACACACACA
>JAQQZR010000035.1:18961700-18978900 GCA_030068235.1 Notoglanidium macrostoma | reverse complement strand
ACACACACACACACACACACACACACACACACACACACACACACACACACACACACACACACACACACACACTCCCATGTTCAGAACCAATTTACAGACTTGGCATGCATCTCCCCAGCCCGGAAAATAAGCCTGCATGAAAGGTTAACCTCAGGAATGAGAAACATTTCCAAATGAAGCCATAACACTCTTTTGTCAGGCACTCTGCTCTCTGTTATGGGGGACTAATTACAAAGGAAATTCTCTTTTGAAATTTTTACAGAAATAAAGAATAAATCTAAAAGATCTCCAAGCCCCAGTCCCTCAGCTCTACCAGCATGTAGCTGCAGGTTACTGAGTTCAAATGACAAGGATAACAAATGGTTTTAATAAGGTGATCACCTCATGGCCTTTTACTGAACAATCCAAAGAACAAGGCTTTGATTTTCCCAACAGATGTGTAGCTTTTCAAAACGACAATAAAAAGTACATTAGCTTGAACAGGGTACCTGTATTAATATGTGTTATGGTGTTGTTCAGGTGTTTCCTAGGAAACAGACAATAACATACTTAGATGCCATGATTGTATGATCCACCTATTACTGCTTCTTAGGTGCAGGTGCAAGTGTGTGTGTGTAGGTGTGTGTGTGTGTGTGTGTGTGTGTGTTTGTTGTTCAGGTGGTCAAATGAGGTGATGTATGAGAGATATGTACGGAAAAAACCTGACAGGATGTGTTGTTGTAGGAAAATAATTCCTAAATAATAATAATAATAGGAAAAAAATGTGCTATAATAATAATAATAATAATAATAATAATAATAATAATAATAATAATAATAATAATAATAATAATGACCATCATCATCATCATCATCATCATAATTATTATTATTATTGTTATTATTATCTCTGATGAAATGAAAGACAGCAATGGACTGTATACATGTGCACTGTAAGAGTTCAAACTACATAATCTGTTCCTCAGACCACACACACCACACCAATTAAACATGCAGTCCAGCACATAAGCAATGCGTGACTGAGACGTATTGCAGGAGCTGCAAGAACTGGGCTCTTTATGGCTTTTTTAGGAAAGTGAGAAACTTGCGCATGGTGGAAATTTACATTAGCTAGAGAGCATTTGTTTTCACGCCATGTGTTTCCCTGGAGAAGAGAGCAATGTCACTTTATCAATGTCAACAACCATGGCTCCAGAGCGGGACAAGAGCAAAATGAACATCTATAACAGCCAAAACAAATCTGCCAACCGCAGTTTATAGCAGCAGAGTTCAGCGAAACCGTACTAGACTCTAGATTTGTATAGTGGATTAGGGAAGCTGTTATAATCCCTTAATATATAGAATTGAGGAATTAAGTCAGAGTCAGAAGCCCAGGTTGTCTGATGCTCTATTCAACTAGGATATGACTGCTTCAGGAAATTATGAACAGAAGCAATATATCACCAGGACATCTTGGCTATTTATCCTCTGAAGTGATGACACTTTTTGATGCAGCTGATTTAAAACATTAGTGCTGTAAAGTGACAACAGGAGAGAAAGGCTAAAGTCAAGAAAAAAGAAAATCAGGATAAATGACTGGAAGTGCTGATTGCAAGTTTGTTCCTCAGATGAATGGTACAGTTTGTAGAATCATTCATGTAGAAATTACAAAGAGAAAAAGGTGGCATAAGTAGAGTGTAGATGAATACAAGCATTTAAAACGTAAATTCTACCAAATTGATTGAATTTGACCATAATTTGAGATCTGAATCATAGTCTAATGAAAATCTAAATTTAACGTCCCAGTTTTTGAATACAAAACTACTTTTATTGAGCCTTCTCACAGATAACATTTCTGGATTTCTACTTAAATTAAAATGTAGTCTGAGATCTAAATAACAGTTTCATTTGAATTATTAAAATGTACCCTCAGTGGTTGAGGTAAACATTAGACAGAAGCACCAAGTACCCCGATTACATCTATTTGACTGTTATAGCCTATTTCTTGTTGCACTGTCTCCGTTAGCAGTTTCAGCTCTAGTGCTCAGATGTTTGTGGTGCTCTTTCAGCAAATCCTGATTGGGTCTTTAGTTTTTCTCTTGTAGAATTGTCCAAAAACAAAAGGAGATTGGGAAGCTTTGGGCCAGAATGAGTCACGAGTCCACGGTTGCTTTATACAGCTTTATGTTTCTCACTCAGTACCCAGACAGCTACAAATATATACTCACACACATACTGTATACACATTAACCACTTTTTTTTAAGCTAAATGCTCTCAGCAGACCTTGAGACGGATCTGTTTGGTGTTATGCTCATGTTATGCATGCAAAAATATGCATGCATAATGATTCAGTAAAGCCAGTGGTCCAAGACAGATTTCTCTTATTGCAGGAATAAATGAATCCACAGCCACAGGAATTCTTTCTCATACTACAAAACCACTACTATGTAAGGAATAAAATATAATGGGAAGTGTTGTTATGGAAAAATAATCAGTGAAAGCATGGTCCTGTGATAGATTGGTGACCTGCCCAGGGTGTACCCTACCCCTAACCCAGGCTCCAGCTTCCTCATGACCCTTACGGATAAGCGGGAGGCCTATAGATAGTAATGGGGTGGTGTGATGCTGCCTAGTGTTAAGCAGAGATACTGTTAATACCCAGAAAAACATGTCTAGAAGTGTTTTATTCCTCATATACCACATCAATTTGCGAACAATTACAATTCACATTTTTTCTGTTTATTATGATTTTGTGAAATCTCTATAAAACAAGTAAGCACCTGTTATCACTTGTGTTATAGCAGGTAAAATCCTCATCTTATTTCTCTCTCTTGAAATGATTACCAAAAAACAGCAATCAATCACGAGGAATTTGCTATGTCGGAAAACGTAAAGTTACAGCTGTACATCTGACTAATACAAAGCGCTGACATTGGGGACTCCTTCCAAAATGCTAAAATAAATATACACACCTACACACAATCTCACAGAGAACTTCACCATGTAAACAATTTTGCATACTTTTTTTATATAATATAAATCGGCTTTACCTTGGAGCCGGCACTGTTCTATTGTTACAGAATAGTAACCCACACCTTCTGAATGATCAGATTTGAAAGCATAATAGCACTGTGGTATAACACTGCAAAAACCATCTGCTTTGTTCAAAACAGCACAGCAAAACAGCCAATCCAATAACTGTAATAATAGCTTATTTTCTGTATGGGCATGCTAAGGCTTGAATTGTGACTCAAAGGTGAAATCAAGAATAATCTAGTGCCAGAGTAAACCTACACCAGCAGTAGAAATTAGATGTCTGAGGGGTCTATGTGAAACAATGTCATTTGTCACTATCAGGATGATGCTTTGGCATTATTAGGATGTTATAATGGATTTGATAACTTGCAGCCCAGCAACACAGAAATCCACCATACAGTTCGGATTTCACTTTTGAGCCACACTTCTGCCATGAACCCATAAACCGATACTCTACAGGAGTCAGGATCGATTCTGGGCTTGTTTGAAGAAGGGTGGCATCAGCTCAGATTTGTTTTCACACAGATAAATTCCTTCCAAATCACAGATCAATAGTGTAATTGTTATATCATGTCTTCTTCCTAGCCATGTCCAGTTACTGTTTTTATGAATCTGTATTTAATGAATAAATGGCATGGTGTAGCATGGAATGTTGCATCACATCTCCAGGGTTCAGGTGTTTTCATGGTCTCCAAATGTCATCATGGGTTGCTTCCACCTCCCACAAACATGTCAGTGAATTCGCTACTCTTAATTTCTATCATTATGTTTACGTGCACAAAATATTCCAGTTTTTGCCTTTATTCCAAAAAAAAGAAAAAGAAAATATTCCTACTAAGCTGTTTACATGACTAATGAAAATGAATATTTCATAAATATTCCTGTTTACATGCAGCTGTGCATACTCCAATTAACGTGACATGGTTTGTGTACAGCTCACCGAGCTAAACAGGCAAGAGGCTGAGTGTCACAAGTGCCATAAAAACCGCAATTTTGAGATGTATATTCTGCATGCGCTGTATACATGCACAAAGAATGTTCCTAAAAACGGAATAACATTGGAATATCTCACATGCCTTAATCAGAAAATGCTAGATTTGGAGTAAGGCCAAATTCAGAATATTCCAATGGAATATGCTGTTTACATGACCTGTATCAAAGTCTGAATACTGACATATTCGGAATAATAGTGGAATATTAGTGTGCATGTAAACATACTGTATGTGTGTGTGTGTGTGTGATGAAGGCACTGTAGTGGACTGATGTCCTATCTAGGATATATTTCTACCTTGTGTCTAATGTTTCCAGGATACACTATGGATCCAGCAGGAGCATGGCCAGGATACCGCAGAGCTGACTTATTTAAAAAAAAAAAAACAAAGAGGTAAATCAATGAATGAATAAACGAATGATGTTTAATGCACTGTTTATATTTCAATCATATTCTTTTACTTTTACTTAAAATTACTCAACAGTCAAGCCTGCTCGATTCAAAACAATAATAATTCAATGTTTTTGAGTTGGTCACTTGTGTCTGAAAGCCTTTGCTCCATCCACCTGCTTGTCGAACTTTCCCCATCATTGTTGAAAGTTGAAAGAGGAACTGATGTGACAAATTCCGTCTAACCATGTTATTTGGGAGTGAAAAGCTTCCAAACATGGTACAATCTGCCCACAAAATCCCTTGAAGCAAATTACCATTTCTCCATCAGTGGATCAGTTTATAGCTTCGATAAAATAGACTTCATATTAAAACTATTGTAAATTTCATTCTACATGACGTTTTTGGCCATATAACATGCAGTTATTTGTAATTGCTCTATCAAGGTACGTCTCAGGGAAGTGTTCCTTGCCACTGTCATCACTGGCCTGCTCATTTGGGATAAATATATGTATGAATAAATTTACAGCTTCATAGGTTTAAAGTTTATTTAACCGGAATTTATATATTTCTGTAAAGCTGCTTTGTGACATTGTAAATGGAAATTCGTAAATAAAACTCAAATACAATTGAATTTGGTCACCATTGCCCCATCACTCAGTTTGACTATTTTCTGAATTACAAAACAACGTTCACAACACAAGCAAACAATCAAAGCCCTCAAGTGTGAAAATGTCCTTTAACATAATTGGCCACAATCTTGTTAGAATGGTTGGTCTGAGCTTGCCATTTTTTCTTTTTGGTATATGATGTAACCCCTGGTCTGGCCCATATAATTGTGTTTTACAATCAAGCACTGCAGTCTATAAATAGAAGCCAATGAATCAAACACTGTTTTTTAAAAAGAGAAAAGAACAATACATCCTTTCTTTTCCATACAACACAGCTTACAATCATTTCTTTCTGTTCTATATTATGTATAGTAGTGTGTGACTTCCAGAAGAAAAACTACTTATCCATTCTTTCAAGCCAAGTTAACAATAAGCTTTGTAATTGATTCTGAAGAGAGCAAGTACTGAAATTCTCTCAGCAGACAGAAGTAATGGAGGTGTAGAATACACAACTGACTAGCAAATTGGGTTAAATTAAAGTGATATGGAAGCTCAGAGGGTTTCAGAGGGAAACCAGAAACCAGCCTTGTGAGAACAGGGAGATTTAGAAACACGCAAGACCATTATTGATTAAACTTGCAGTTCGGAGCCCCTGTGGCTTCTGTCTGAACCTCGCTATCAGCGCTGGAGTTTTAGAGCTTCTGTGGCTGCCTGGAGGAGATGGGCCTTTGAAATTGGGGCCAGGGTAAGTCACACTAATCTCCTGCCAGCACAGCAGACCCCTCCAGCACCACAACAAGCATGCACTTTTCATTCTCTTTCCCTGGCATCCATACACACTCAATCTCACCACAATGCAAACACATACACACTGCATATGGAATTTTCCAATGGCAGTCATGATTGCGCCTTACTGAAAAGGGATTAAATGAGAAAGGAAGTTGAATTGGATGATGACAGTAATCATAAAGCAAAGCAGAAATAAGAGGTAAACGTCCCGCTTCTAACGACCACCATTACTTGTGTTTTCCTCATTGTGCGAAATGAATGAGGACAATGAATTATCCTCCTGTGCAATTTCTTGATGTTGCTGCATTTGCTGGGAGCTACAAATTGCTGCACTGAGGCTGTGCATGTAAGTCAGAACAAGCAGAGCGCTCAGCGTAATTGTACAGGCAGAAAAAAGTCAGTAATTACAGTCTCATGTGGTACATCATAAAATGCACACATGGCAAGTCTAGTTGGTCTCACATCAAAGTGCAAAAAACAATATACACTCACTTTAATAGTACACATTCTCCTCCATTCGGTCATCCAATCAATCAATCAATCAATCAATCAATCAATCAATCAAGCAGTTATGTATGCTTAGCATCATGTAGTTACAGATCAAGAGTGTCATTTAATGTTCAAACCAAACATCAGAATGAGAAAAAGTGTGATCTCATTGATTTCTGATGGTGCCAGATAGGCTACCGGGGCCAGATGGAATTTCATCTCCAACAATGTCTAGAGTTTATTGAGAATGGTTTGTCAAAACAAAAAACAAACCCATCCTTTCAGTGTTAGTTCTATGATCAGAAATGCCTTGTTGAAAAAGACAACACTGGGTTCCACTAATGTCAGCTTCGAACAAGATGCTACAGTGTGCACAGGCTCCAAACTGGACAGCTGAAGACTGGGAAAAAGCTCATTTCCTTTTCTCTTTTTTAAACATATGATCACACAAGCAGGTCAGGCTATCACATAATCTATCACACATCTATGTTCTACTCTCCCAGAAAAACACCCGTCATCCAAAATCTATTTTATTCAGCTGCCGTCTACTTCATGCACATTTCTACCTCTCGTGCATTGTGTGAGTCAGACAGCAGTACAAGTACAATGTGCTGAGGAGAAACAGCCAAGCGTGCACCTGTCTCTGCCCCAGATAGCTCCAACAATTCTCCATGTGCAAGGGCCACAACACGGCTCGCTCAAGCAGGAACGATAAATTCAGTCCTGACACAAAGGGGGAGGCTGTTTTCACCATTTACCAGCGTCACAGCCACACATACAGTATATTCACACAAACAAAACATCCTCTGACAGCCTCAGCCCTGTATGGGCTGTATGTGGTCTTTGGGTTTATATGAGCTGACCTACAATGCAGAAACTTACTGTGGATACATTTTATGTTTTCAAAATCTGTGTCCAATCCATCATTAATATAAACTACTGATAACGTAGTTTTAGATACCTACTTATGCATGTCATATCTCCAGTTATGAATTGCTTCTTATTATTTACAGTCTTCATGATTTGTAAATCCTAATGTTACATCCTGAACACTGCTAATACTGTATCAATACTCCAACAGTATTATGTGCTATATGGCTGTGTGCTATATAATATAATATAATGTAATATAATAAGTGAATTCTTTTCCAATAACAGTGCGAAGTGTTTTATTCTTCATGTGCCACAATACTTTGCCGACCATTACATGTATTATTAATTAAAGACAATCATATTTTCAGTACATTTAATTGTCATTTAAGGATGCTGGAGAGGATGCAAATGCAGAATTCCTTTTAATTAAATAAGCATGACATGAAACAAACACAAGGAAAAATATCACACTGGGAACATAAACCATGAGCAAGAGCAAAACAAGCATGGCATAAGTGGAACAGAAGGAAACAAACACAAACTGGAGCTTAAATAGTGATACAAATCATACTAAACAAGGTGCAGGTGTGCGTGATCCAAGGACATGGTGCAGTGGCTGAAGGCAAGTGGGGTCCAAAAATGAGGTCTAGAGGCACTGTTTCTCGGTGCTGATGTGCCATTAATGTTGAGAAACATCTGTGAGACAAATTAATTTCTGCCATCATGTTGTTAACAGCTATAAACAGTCTTACCTGTCTATTTTGCATTCTCTTGGTGTAAAGCTTGTGACAAAAACTGACACTGAGCCTGTGATTTGAAATATAGCCAGTTGTTAAAGCTGCTGTTAAAGAAAATTAATCAACACTTCCTGACCTTCTGTCATGCGTACAGACCAGTAACTACACCCCAAATGGTTTATATCATTTCCTCTTTACCTGTTGAAACTACATGTCAGAAATCTGAATATTTTTTTGTATTACAGCATTTCTTTGAAAATTTATTACTATATGAAATCAGGTCAGATCACTAACATTTACATATCAGACAAATCAACATCATGACAAATATATATTATTGATTAAACCATTCATGAAATTACTCATAATTCAACTTCATAGAATTATTGAATGATAAGTGCCTTTCTCTACAGTCAAGTCAAAATTACTTATCAGGTAATAGGAAAAGTCTGTCTTTAGGAGTTAGGAACCCAAGTGTGTGTGTGACAATTTGTGGATTACATCATCCAGTGGAATGTATATACACTGACTACCTAATACTATTTTTAAAGAAATGTTGTAGCTTTTTTCTTAAAGATATACAGTAATTCATTATGTCTCCTGGAGAATTAAAATGCCTGATTAACTTGAAAAACATATCCAAATGCAAGTGATGTTTACTTGTAGTTAATACAAGGCTGCATATACATAAAGCATTTATAGGGTGGCATGGTGGCACAGCAGGTAGCGTTGCCAATCCTGAGCTCAGGTTACTGTCTGTGTGAAATGTCTGTGCATGTCCTCTCCATGTCCATATGGGGTTCTTCTGGGTTTCCTCCCACCTCCCAAAAACCTGGCGGTAAATATTAAAATTATTCATAGAAAATATCAAAAGATCTGAAAGTGCCTAGCCTTAGTGAAATCAATTACAATAAAATTATAATAGAGTCTAATTGCACCCCACGATACTTCAAGTTTTCTTTTTTTTTCTTTTTTTTTTGAAGCATTAATGTATACTGACATCAAATCATAAATAAGTCATCATTGTAAACAAGTGTATTTGACTTCCATTGTATATTCAAGACACTTCCATTAGCCAGGCTTGTGAACCCACAGCCTAGCCTCCATTTAGCACATTATGCAACGCATATATTATTCATGAAATGTAATGGGCTGAAACAGAGTCGGTTTCCTTTGCCGCCATCAACTCAATTCTGTTTCCTCAAAAATAATTAGCATGGTCTGTGGATAGGTTTGTAGCAAGTCAAGAAATGAAGGCATACACACACACACACGCACACACGCGCGCGCACGCGCACGCTCTTTGCAGGTTCTGTTGAAGGCCACCTCCCTCAGGTCACTCTCAGTGGCTGGCATGTCGTTAAAGCTGGGCCTGCACTAATTAAGTGCATTGTATAAACAGCACAGGCACTCTCACTGTGTTTTCCCTTCCTTCAGCTGTCATCGCAGGTGGCATTTTACTCTTCACATCTCCTTAGAAACCAAGCCTGTGCTTTAAAATATCTGTCATAGGTTCTGTCAAATTGGTGAACACAAAATATATTTCATGGCCACCAGTTTTCACTGCCGGATTCTCTTGCCATCCCACACAGCAGTAACATTAACCTGAAAAAAGGAAGACCTTGTGTGTTTTTTTCATGGTTCTGAAACTTTCACAAGACACAGATTTATTATACAGTAACATATCAGATAATAGCAAAATCAAATGAATACTTTTCAATTAAAATTTGAAGTTAGGACTGATTTTTAATTTTGAATGGTCACGTAGAGTAACTCCTCGAAGAAAAGCCTATACCATGATCACCCAGTCATTCCCATTTGGCGAACGGGTTTCCAAAACCCTGCACATGGAGCTGCTTAGATTTGATCCAAACCTTTAATGTGTGCTTATACTAGACAGTGTTTTGCCAGTATGTTACTTAGGAACAAGATAGCACAGTAGATGTGTATAGACTTTACATGGATATTATATAAAGGGGAATGTTACGGATAATATCCTTGAGTTTCTACCATTTCAAATGATCTGTAATTAGGAATTGTGTCAAAGAGGGATTATATGTGTTTTCTTTTTAAACTCAGTTATTAAAGCCATCACTCAGTTCAAGTGTTCTCTCTTCGGGAGATTTGCAATAATTAATTGCATTAGGCTATTAGGAGAAAATATTACTCTTGTTAATGGGCACCCAACCAACATTTTTATGCCTAATTTTCCTTTTTTCCCCCCGTTCTTCAGATTTATCCAACTTGTCTCAGATTGTAATGATAATTTGGCTTTGGTAATGACACCAGTTCATGTGTAATACCAGTGGTAGCGCAAATAATGGTTTCTGTTTATTACAAAGATTGTCTAATGACTGTTTACATTGGCTGCAATGAGATGCCACAAAGCAGGAAGAAGTCAATCATTTTCAGTGAAAGCTGGGCAAATAACATGGTGCTGGTGTTGTTGCTGCATATAGACAGCAGAGACAGTCAGGAGTAAATGCTGTTTTTGGCTCGTTATGACACTAGTAGACAGTGATGCACTGCATGGATGAAAAAATGTATTATATTAATTAATTAATATAATGATATATTTTTAGAATGCATGTAATTTTTGGTCAAACTGAAGAATCTCCTTCCTTTTTTTTTTTTATAAGATTTTTTTTAGTTTATAAGGTTTATGATCATTCAACAATGTTCAATGGATTTTTAAAAAACTTAAATTAGGTGTATATTTATCATTAGAGTACTGCTTTAAGTTTCAGACAAACATACATCTAAGAATCCAGATAATGTTTGGAAACAGTAAAGGTTTTTGAGATTTTGTCATTTTATTCTGTACACTCAAAATAGAGCAAAACAAATGTTTACGAGGAAAACATTTTACTACAAACTACTCAGCCATTTTTCCTGTGTAAGAATCCATATTGATGATGAACATTTGTATTGCTCTACTTGTTCTGTGGCTGAAGCTACGTGCTGTTTTTCTAACTGAAAAGGTTCTCCTGTAATTTTCTAAAACACATTGCTTGACACATTGTGCTTTATATAGACATACACTCACTGAACACTTTATTAGGAACTCCTCTATGCCTGCATATTCATGCAATCAGGCAATCCTGTGGCAGGTCAGCAGCTTCAGGTAATGTTAACCATTAACAACCGTTAGAATGAGGGAAAAATGTGATCTCAGTGATTTTGATTGTTGCATGATTGTTGGTACCAAATGGGCTGGTATGAATTTTTCTATAACTGCTGAGCTCTTGGAATTTTTACATAAAGCAGTTTTTAGAGTTTACTCAGAACGGTGCAGCAAAGAAAAAAAACATCCAGGTCTGCAGACAGAAACACCATGTTTATGAGAGGTCAATGGAGAATGGCCAGACTGGTTCCTGCTGACAAAAAAGCTACAGTAATTCAGATAACCACTCTGTACAATTGTGGTGATCTCAGAAAGCACATGTCGAACCTTGAGGCACATGGGCTACAACAGCAGAAGACCACGTCAGGTTCAACTTCTGTCATCCAAGAGCAGACAGCTGAGGCCACAGTGGGTTTCACCTAACCTGGAAAAAACATAGTCTGGTCTGATAAATCTCAGTTTTTGCTGTGGCATACAGATGGTCAGTTATTCGATGACAACAGCATGAATCCATGGACCCATCCTACCTTGTATCAACAGTCCAGGCTGGTGGAGGCGGTATGATGGTGTGAGGAATGTTTTCTTGGCAAACATTCAATCATCACTTGAATGTTGAGTACTATTTGAGTATTAGTGCTGACCATGTGCATCCCTTCATGGCCACAATTTAAACATCTTCTAATGACTACTTCCAGCATGATAATTCACCAGGTCACAAAGCAAAGGTCATCTCAAACTGGTTTCATGAACATGACTATGAGCACAGTGCTCTTCAGTGTCCTTGCCAGTCACCAGATCTGAATGAAATAGATCACCTTTGGCATGTGGTAGAACGGGAGAGTCGCAACATGAATGCAATCATGTCAACATGGAACAGCAGGTCAAAGGAACATTTCCAACGTTTTGTGGAACCGATATTAGTATAGTATTCATAGTAAAGTGCTCAGTGAGTGTACAGTATTTTTGATTATCTGTTTGGAATTTTATTTCAAATCTTACTGAAAGCCATTAATCATTCAACAATTCAACTGATACTTTTTCCAGTTTATTTTTTTTTTTAATTACTCTGTAAAGAAAATAGGCAAAATTGAAAGCAATGCCTCTGCACACAGATGCACAAGTTAAGGCAAGGCCGAGAGCAAAAATGATTATTACTATTTATTTATTTTTTTTCAAATGACTAGATATTTTACATAAATACCTGTGGGCCTTCCGTAACATGCAGGAAATGATCGGCAATTCATTATACAAATGCTTTATTTTGATTCCCTACTCCAAGCTACATTAACAATGCTTAGCACAAATTTTGGTGTTTTTATTTTTCAGGTAAAATCTCTCCATGCTGAATCATCTCTCATTAAATAGCTTATTTCCTAAAGCATAATGTAACATAGTCCCTGAACTGACCTTTCCTTGATGAAGTAAAGATTAATGATGAAAGATAAATAGGCTGTTGCTTTAAAATGCTGTCATTTTTCTTGGCCTTTAAAAGAGGCACATCCACTTCAGTTTACACACTGATTCATAGGTCTTACGTAATCGTGAATGAGATTATTACTAGGTGAAACAGTTATGTGAAAATCTGAGTATTTGGGTTCTTTGTTGCGAATATACAACAACAAAAGTACTTGCTTGTTATAATGCATTTTGAAACAATACAATATGCGTTTAACTGATATGACTAAGGAAAAAAAATAAGGCTTTTATGATGTGGCATATTTAATATCTGTAATAAGAAAAGCACTTCTTGTTTGCATATTGAAAGTTTGATCCCTTTACCTCTCCTGTTTTATTAAGGTGAGTTTTTTCCTCTGCTCCTGCTGGGCTGCGTGTCCATCATGTGCACACACCCCCACACGCAAGGTGAGAGTGTGTTACACAGCATAAGGGCCTGCTTAGTGCTACATGATTTGCCTGCTAAATAAACTGCCTGATGTCTGAGGAAGGGAACTCAATTCACAGCAGAAGCTGTCAGTGTCAAAACTCCCCACACTCCATGTTTTTTCTTCCATCTCATTGAATATAATGATGTAGGCAGAAGAAGAGATCCTAGAGTTCCTACCTTTAGATGTTTGGTAAGAGTGAGCCAATCCACTATTCAGCTTGGCCATCACTCTGTATCTTTCTTTTTGATGGAAAAATAAACCCAAGAAGATTTAAGATGGGGAGAGGATTTATTTGCTTTCACCAGAAAGGGGATGGGAGGCTCCTAAACCGTAGCATGAGAGTAGATGGATGTTGTCCAGATTTTCTCCAACTATTCCTTTTCTAATGGGTAAGAAAAGGTGGGTAAGACTCAGGCTGGGTCTACAAATAAATAAGAGTTCAGCAATAAACAACAACAAATTTGATTTAGGATGAATAACTGAATAATAAATGAAGACTTTCATAAAGAAAAGATAAGATAAAACTTTCTTGTGCCAGAAGTTGCTCAAAAATGACAGCATAGGCTAAGAATAAAAAATCAATAGAGTAATAAATATAACACAAGTGCCTAATAGAATAGCAATAAAAGTAAGATAAAGTTAATAAAAGCAAGTAAGGTAAAAATAAGAGTAGAAACAAGTATCATTGCCCATGACATTAAATGTTAACATGATATTAAAAGTTGTGTAAGTGATTCGATTGCATTGTATTTTGTATATTTTAATAGAAGACATTGTCACCAAACAGTTTTATAGAAATCTAATGGTAGATCTAGACAATGGTGGCAGTGGTGACAGGAAACTCCATGACACAAATCCTTAAGAGGAACCAGACTAAAAAGAGAAGCCATGTCTACTGGGCAACACCAGATAGTCAGATTATAAATCATCACATTATACAGTTGTAGAAAAGATTGAATTTCAAAACAGCTAGCTTCTGTTAACTTCCACTAAAATTGGCTAACAATACCTTTAAAATGTGTAAACCCAATTACTGTAGAGAATGCTGGGAAATCAAGACCTATCATTACAATGTGGTGAATAAAAGAGGATATAAAGCAACTTCATACACATTGAAACGCATCAATTTCACAGATCAGAATAGAACTGTCTCGATGCTACAGTTCTACAATATAATGGTATCCACGTGCATACATTTTTAGAGAGCAACAAAGAGTTAAATTAGTGAGGTGGTTTCATGCGCACAATAGCTGCTGTTTTAATCAGATACCTCACACAATGTTGTTAGAGATTCAGGCTTCTGAAATTAGAATAGACATAATCACATAACCATTTCTCAATGTAGGATTGATTCTCACATTTGGAATATGATACGCACAGCACTGTGATCCATCCCAACTGAAAATGCCCAGCAGGGAGCTGAATAAAAGATAAAAGATGTGACTCAGTAACAATAACCCTCAGACTGCGTGCTAAGGATCTCAGGAAAAAAATTTTTTTTTTTTTTTTTTTAATTCCATCACATTCAGGTCTTTACCCAGGCTACAGGAAGCCCTTGAGAGAGTGAGATGTTCCCTAACTGCATAATGATGGAAGGACGGAGGCTGTCGGTACAGATAATCTTCCATAATCAGTTCCTGGGGTTCAGCTATAAGAGTTTTATGTCTCACAGCCTTCTGATCTGCACCATTTTTGGATTCGCACTATTTACAATCTGAACACATCTATCCAAACAAGTGTCAGAAATGAACTCGATCTATTACGAGCTTTGGCTGAGGACGTCACAATTTCCATGGAAGAGAAGAAGCTCTGGTATTTAGAAAATGCACAAAACAAATTCCCTAACCAGAAATTTGGCCCAAAGTTTGTATGTAACAAAGTGCTTTTTTGTGAACACATTTATATTCATGAAAACAGTGCAATAAAAAGTCCCATTTCTCCTGAAGCAAGGAAAGCCTCTACCTCTGTCTCCACAAAGAGGCTGTAATATAATTGTATTTGCATTTTACTTTATGATGCAGTCTGATCTAAGTTTTATTGTAGAAGCATTTTTCCAGTGGAGATTGATCACATTAGGCTGCGTTTCTTATATAACACTGCAGAATAATCCACAAGTCTGAATAGTTCAGCTCTCTGTGTGGTGAAAGTCAGATGAAGCCCCAGGGTGAATTGTCATAGCATGATAATACTTAGGAACACTTTTTGCATTTATAAATGATTCAAGCTACTGTGACTGAATGAAATCCAATAAGAAAAGCAACATGAATTTCTAAATCTCGCTGGAAACAGGTGCAGTCCGTGCAGATCTCACTGGGGTGGCACGGTGGAGCAGCAGGTAGGTGTTGCTGTCTCACAGCTCCAGGGTTTGATCCTGAGATTTTTAGAAGAAGAAGCAGCAGCTTTTATTTGTAACATATACATAACAGCACAGTGAAATTATTTTCTCCACATATCCCACCTTGTTAGGAAGCTACCTTGATATGGCACTGAGGATTAAGGGACTTAATCAAGGGACCCCTGACCTTCCAAGCAGTAACCTAGAGCGTTAAGCAGTGAGTCACCACTGCCCTCTTGCTTCTAGGCTTCCTGAAATCATGCCAGGAAGTGAATTTGTGACTCTACTCTACTCTACTCTACTCTACTCTACTCTACTCTACTCTACTCTAATCTAATCTTGTGACTTTTAAGTGCTCTTAAGTATGAATGAGTGTGCATGCTGCCTTGCAACAAAACTGCTGTATTCCCACCTCACATTCAGTGTTCCTGGGATGGATGGATGGATGGATGGATGGATGGATGAAAAGATAGATAGATAGATAGATAGAAAGAACAACCATTCCCTGTAACTGCTTTATCTTGGTAAGGGAAGATGAATGAACGCATTAAAGGGATTTAGGGGTATTGAAATATTTTGAGGTGTAGTTAAGAAAACAAATGTATCAAAGTACTCGACTGTACAGAAAATGAAAGGTTGTGTTTTGCTGTTCAGTCACATAAAGCTGAGTTTCTGGCAGCTCATACACTTTTGCAGGTCGCTACACATTCAATAATGCACTGTACAATCACACCTGCATAAATAAAATAATCTTTCTCAGCATTCATAAAGTTTTATATTTTCTCGTTCATGAAAACTGACACAAACTTATATAAAGGTTTTTGTGGACATAATGTCGAGTTATGAGTCATTTTTATGATTAAATAAGCAACACAAAAGACCTTATGTCAACAAAAATCAATGTCACTTGAGTGTGCTATGTTGATTTGTCATCGGAACCAAAGATCTTTGAACGTTGATAAAACGTCTGTTGGAATAAGGCTTTATAAGTGTTTATATAAGTTTATGTCAAGGGCTGATGGATGTGTCATGTAGCTTTATAAATCCTTATGACTTACCCTTATAAAGCACCTCTTCCTAGTGAGGAATTCTTCACTCTTCATGTTTTGATACATGTTGGTGAATTCCATTTATTTTATGAAGACAGTTATGGCTAGTTGTTTCATTAGGCCACTGAGGCTTTTGTAAAGGGTTTGAAGAGTTTTTTGTTTGTACAATGTGCACTACATATTGGGCTTCATAAAGAAAATTATGAACTTCTTGTGTCATATTCACCACACTTGTAGTTCATTTTCTCACATGGAGTATGATGGGTGTGCAAAAATAGTACCAGAGGTTTAAAGGGCCAAGGCTGTCTGTCTTCTTGACATATCATGTGACATATCAGTAAATGTTTTCACACCCATCCTGTATATCTGGCACTGTTTTGCCTACACACTGAGAAGACAGGAAGAATAGCAAGGCTTTGAAAGGTTGGGCATCTGGATCGAAACCCTAATTACAACATAAAGAGGGTATATTTGTGGTCATAGGCTATGACAGTGTTCTGGTTCTGCTGTTTTCCGGAGCTTGTTGACGGACAGATGATAGGACATGTCTGGGACAGGAAGGAGAAGGACCTGGGCTCTGTCAGATTTCACACCTAGCTGCCTTCCATGACAAATAGATTTTCCTTGCAGCTTTTCTATCTTTCTTTCAGACATCAACTTATGATAGAGTTTGGATTTCTAGGACATCCATCAAATACTACAAACAGGTATAGAAATAACATATTGAAGAGAAAACAACATGTATAGGCTGACTAAAAGCATTTTACTTGGATGAAAGCAATAGCCAGTGATGCTGACAACACCTAAACAGCATTGTTGCTCAGTCCTCCCAATTACACTGCGTTCCAAATTATTATGCAAATCATATTTTTCTCAGATTTTCCAAATTACCTATATGAATTGTAGTCAT
>JAQQZR010000035.1:18945582-18961370 GCA_030068235.1 Notoglanidium macrostoma | reverse complement strand
GTTCAACTGACAAACACAAAAATTCTTACCTTATCACTCCTGAACACTTTTTGCATAATAATTTGGAACGCAGTGTAATTTTGCACCTTAAACCTTGCACCATAAGGACAGTGTTATTGAGTTATTGAGCGCCATATCTTTATGTAAGGAATTCAGTTGTGCATCATTGTTGTGGTGAATCCATCTTTTTCTCACACCTGACATGCCGCATCTGAGCACAATATATAAAGCATATGTTGTGACTGCTATCTTCTGTTTCCCCACCTTCTTTAGCAGGCCTCCCAGGCACACTGCAGCAGCTATTTCTGCATGCCATCTGTTCGTTCTTTTGCCACTGAGTGTAGGTGCCTGACAATACTTTTCCTTTCCACTGACACTATGTTCTTCTGTTGGATTTAATTAGGCTCAGAGTAGTCTAAAATACGGAAGAGGAAATGCATTGCGATGATTCTGGAATTATTTCTCCTATGAAAGAAATATATCAGTAAGTGTCTTCTCCCGTATTTTTTCCACATCTCATTTGTTTTCTGGTCTGACATTCTTTTCTGTCTTTGATCATTTGACAACACAAATCAAGATGAAAGACTATAAGATTATCTGTGTGTGTGTGTGCGTGTGTGTGTGTGTATGTGTGTGTGTGTGTGTGTGTGTGTGCGCAAAGCCAGCTTGATGATGTAAGAGGTAGCAAACACCACCGGGAAGATACGCGCCCTGAAACTGCCATAGTGCATGCTCACTTGATGGATTGCTGCTTCTGTGGAGCCTCTCAGTGATCCAATCATGAGCCACGCTTAGAAAAGAAGAACGGACCAGCAGAGAGATTTTTATCACCCCACAGACCACGAAACATAGGAGAAGGAAGGGGTCAGGTCCGCCGGTGAAATGGTTAAATGGCTTATTTTACAGCATGCATCACCACGGATAAGTGGGGTATGCATACGCATTTAGGAATTCAATTAAGAAGCTGATCTGAGGGTAATTAGATGTGAATGGAGGTGTAAAGCTTCCATGCATAGCACCTTGGCAAACAGTTTTACGCTGTCTTAAAATAGAGAGACAGCAGACACCATTTTCTTCACATCAAAGCATCCAAGCCTATAAATGCACTATGAGATCCTCACGCTTATATAAATAAACCAACTCTGTGAAGGACATGTTAAGAAAGCATGGCAAATTGAGTAAGGATCAGCAGAAATCAAACAAAGATGTCAAAGGAGAAATCTGGCTACTGCAGAGCATGTCACTGTTCACTGCTGTGATTGATGTTGGAGAGAGAGAGGCTAGCTGGCTTCAGTAGTGACATGGTTTGTTTTACAGAGACATGTTGTTTGGCGTGTGTTTGATTTGGAAAAGATTCACTGGTTCATGGTTTAGAAAATGTAAAATAATGAGCCCTGTTTTCATGCAGGCACAGGAGTAATTTAGTCATATAACATCAGTGTGGTATTAATGTTGCTGGACATAAGACACATTTTTCATCTTTTCACTCAGTTACTATTTTCATGGTCAGAAACGTAAAAGACAAAATCGACCAAGAGAATGGTACTTCAAACTCACTCTGCATCCAAAATTGCTTTTACGTTCCTGACTTAAATAAGTGTTAAAACTTAAAGCAGTGTTAAAAATCCTGCAGCTGGTTGCATCAGTTGAACATGAGGACTTTCATGGTGTAATTCAATTTAAATGGCCACTTCTGTCATATTCATGGACTACTAAAAATTTAAAGTTGCATTAGGTGTCCCTTGCAGCAAAGCCTTAAGTAATGACTTAAAGGTCCACTATGCAGGATTTAGTTGATTGCACCCACCTGAATGCCCCTTTCTTACCAATTCCTTTCCCAGCAGCCTACGGTGGCTGTCAGGAGCCCGTATCATACGTTCAAGTGCTTACATTCACACTTCTTTGCTTTTTCTCCTGCCAAATAATAAGTATGATCCACCATTTATCAAAATTTTGGTTCTCAAACTTTTCAAACACCAGCAAACACTGATTACTCTTAATTTTTCTTTCTTTTCTTGATCTTCTTTCCGGTGCTTCCTTATGAATTCAGCTGCCATTGTTTGGTCCTTGCTCAAGGCCTTTAACTGTCTCTGCTCCAGTTGCGCTGTATCATGGCTGACCCAGCGCTCTGACCCCAACTTAAAACAAGCTTTGAAATGCGAAAAAAGTCACTGTGTGTAATGTATATGTGAAAAATAAAGACTTAATCTTCACTAAACATCTCACAGCAGTATATACTACAAATCAGGCAGAGTAGGTCATCTAATTTCATCAAACTGAAATATCAACAAGAAAGTATACACCACCTAAAAATTTTTTAACTATAATATTGTAATGTCAATTGTATTCAAATGCAGGTTTTATTTGCAGGTGTTAGATACTTCTGTTTCTGTTCTGTTACTAAAATGCCAATAAATTTGTTGCACAAAGCGGCAGAAAAGAACGCGTGCTTACCATTAATAATCTGTATACTAATAAGTATAATACTATGCAAATACAAGAGAAGGATAAACTACTCGCCACTTTATTGTAAAGCACAATAACTTTTTATTAGTTCATCCACTTATCTATTGTTAAAATAAAGCTAACCTGACGTAAGTATATTCCAGTGAAAAATACAAGGACTTTAAACACTTCCCTACAATTCCCTGAATATAATACATATTTTCTGTTTATGTGGGGTTGTGTTTATGATTAGTTTGTGGTGATGAAAAACATCGCACTGTGTGACAAATTCATGATTTATGATCACATCACACACTGCTAGCTACAATGTAGCTTAAAAGTCTGTAGGATTAATGTTAAATGTGACAGTTAAAGTGAGATATAAGCTGGATGATAAGCACAGGGTGCATAATTACAAAATACAGAATCAATATAATGTCACAACAAAAAAATGGACTTGCCAAATTTATTGCTCTCTTAATGATGAGAAATATAAACGCTGTCACTGGGATAAACACCCACAGAAGTGCAGGAGGCAGAACAAACATTTGTTGAAGGATCTGCCAGGCAGCTAGTATATTAACGACTAAAATATTGACATGAAATCTCTTAGTGGAAACTAGCTGTATCTCATTATGAAAATTCATTGCACTAAGCCACTGGTGCACATTTTGGTTTTAAAGGGAATGAGAGGAGCTGAATTGATTGGACACGGCAGCAACATGTCAATCCATACCTCCTGATAATGTACTCTCTAATGTAACCTCTTTTTAACAGTAGGCCACGCTTCAAAATGTCTCTCACACCAATGCATGCCAATGCTGCGATCCTATTTTTGTACTTGTGTTATAGCTGAATATTTTCTGTTACAATTTTCTCGATCATTGTTCAAAGAATTATTCAAATCTTAGGCATTTTTTTGTTGCTAGCATGATAATCTCTGAAGATAGAAACTAAGTGAATGCAAATAGCTAGCTGTCACAATAGAAACTGCCATGGTAAATACAGATGTATGTATAAACCTCAGTCTCACTGGCACAATTTGCTCTGATTTGTTAGAAACTCTCCTTAAACTGCCAAATGCTAAAACTCACCATCTGACTTTACTAGTACAGTGGATATAAAAAGTCTACACACCTCTGCTAAAATTGAAGGTTTTGTGATGTAAAAAAAACAAGAAAGAAACCAAGATAAATCATGTCAGATCTTTTCCCACCTTTAATATGATAAAGCGATTAACAGAATTCAAGTGAAAAGCAAGTTGAAATGATTTAGGGGAAAAAAAGTCTAAAATAATCTGCTTGCACAAGTATGCACACCACCTTTTGATTATAACACACCTTTCAGCACATTTGAAAAAATTGCTACATTCAACTCATTACATTTTTCTGTCATCATGTACAGTGGACATAAAAAGGTTACTTTATAAGTAAAGTTTACTTTAAAAAGTTTAACTCTAAAAGATACCAAACAGCACCATATCCAATGGTGAAGCATAGTGGTGGCAGCATCGTGGTATGTAGCTGACCAGTGATGACCCAAAACACCACTCTGACTTGGCAATTTTATTCCACTCTTTCTTGCAAAATGCTCCAGATCTATCAAATTGTGATGGATCTCCTGTGTGTGGACCTCTTCAAGTCATTATATAGGTTTTGATAGGATGTGAATATGCATTCTGACTGGCCCATGATTTGTATTTCCGTTTTGGGTCATCATTGGGCAGATATCATGATGCTACCACCACCATGCGTCACCATTGGATGTAGTGTTGTTTAGTATCTTTGAGTAATAAAGTAGACTTTTTATGTCCACTGTACATGATTACAGAAACTTTTTACATTTTTTTTTATATGTAGTAATTCCAAATCAAAAGCATCAACTAAAGCAGCGATACCTAAGAACCTGACTCAGTACTTCATATTTGTAATTTGTTTCTTCCCACCTCTGTTGCAGATACACATTGTTTTCAGTAATTCCAGGCCAGGTCTGTTTGTCAGATGCAGGTTGAGAAAACACAGATCGTTCTGGGTGAGCGCGGGGAACAGGGGATGCAGTGTTAGAGTAGCAGAGCACTGCAGCTTGAGGTCCACAGTGATTTACTGTACTGCATACTGCATCACCACAGCCAGCGTGTAGTCTCTATTTTATAGCCTTCCTCCCTTTCGCTCCCCCACTTTCTTTCCCACTCTCCTCTTGTCATCACTCATGCGCTTGGCTGTTCACACTGTGTTTCCTTATTATCTCCTGTGCCTTCTCTGGCATTATCATTTGAATCCTGCACTCTAAGCAGCAGCACCATTGCTTTACAGATTTCCTAAATTACAGAGCAAAGAATGGGGTGCAATGTAGTTTTATTTACAGTAGTACCAGGGTCCCCTTCCCCACTCACTATCTTACTCATCTCGTATTTGTTTTAACTAAAATATATAGGGCTTAATGAATAAAAGATATGCATATGGTCTACTGTTTAAGGTTCATACACGGCTGTAAGACATTAAAGAGACCACAATGAAACACACCCTGTCATCAAGTTGCAAAAATAGACTCGTATGCAAACTATCAAAAAGAAGACAAATTGCTCCTGCTAAATTAAAATCCTGAAGAGTTAGGGTAAGTAAGTAAGTAATAGTTCAACAAAATTTCTTGCTGACAAGAAAAAAACATAAAATGTATTAAGGGGTGGATTAGTGCAATGCAAAAAAGCACTGAAAGTTATTCAATTTGTTCCTTTTGGTATTATTAGATCTCTTTTTATTCTTAGGACTAAAATCTCTCTCAATGCTCGATAAGAATGTTTACATGATGTCATTTTTTCCACATAAAATACACTGGCTAAAAGTTTATGGACACTTGACCACCGCTATGTGGGCCTTCCCAAAAATGGGAGCAAGCAATTATATAGAATGTCTTTGTATGCTGTAGCATTATAATGTTCCTTCACTGGAATTAAGGGGCTCAAACATGTTCTGGCATGACAATGCCCCGGTGGATAAAGCAACATCCATCAAGACATTGTTTGTCAAGATTGGTATGAAAAAGCTTGACTGACTAGCACAGAGCTCCGACCTTAACCACACTGAACATCTTTGGGATGAACTGGAACACCGACTGTGCCCGAGAACTCCTCATCCAACATCAGTGCCTGACCTCACCAGTGCTCTTGGTGGATCCTGAGCACGTCTGAGGGAAAACTAGGCACAAAATAGAAATTCTTAATGACATGATGCTGTGACTATTTTTCAAATCAGAAAAGCTCATGGTATTGCAGGATTAAAATGTTGTTTTCTCATTAAAAACTGGTATACAGGATTATGTATACACACCGAAGTGTGTATACGCCACATTAGCATGACACTAATCTGAAGTCAGGCATGACATAAGTCAATAATTTAAACAGGCTCTGAGAAGTTATTTCAACAAATGATGCAAAAGGCAGTGCAACAAGTGATATCTGAATGAAAATTAGGTATGGTGATTGAAAGAGGATGGTTTCAAATGGTGCACATCGTCCAATGTTTTTTCAGCTCCTCACTCACAACTTTAGTTCCTACCATTAGTTAGTTCCTATTTACTGCTTATTTACTGTGGTTTCATCTTATCCTGTCATATATGACTTCTCCTTAAATGTGATATAGACATTATAAAAGAAAAGTAAAACATAGAAAGATGTTGATGCGTCTGGTGAGTGTACTTAGCCTGTATGCTTGACTAGCAACAAAATACAATCAACCTGAGCGACTTGTCACATGGTACAGTGAACATAGTGTACTTATGAGGTAGAGGTCAATAAATGCAGGTCTAATTTTGTTTATAAAATAAAAATGTTCAATCAGCGTAATGTAATTATTGTACACCTTTTCAAGTGATATGAGTTGTTTAGGTTTTTATTATTTTTAGGGGGATTATTAGTCTAGCCAAACAATATTTGCTCCTGAAGAATTTGTCCCATTGTCAAATCTAATTGACGATGCCAGATTTACGGCAAGTGAGAAAAACAACAGCTCCCACTTCATCAGAGATAAATTTCCCACACATTCGGCATCTGGTTCTTTGATTATTATACAGGGTTATCTGTTTATCTGGACTGCAGCGTTTTCCTGTCTAGACAAGAAATCAGCTCAGAATATCTGTGGTTTTGTTATTCAATGTATTTTAACAAGTTGGGCCAAAGCCTGCATGGTAATTACCATGTAGTCCAACAGATTGTCTTGTTCAGGGAGTCCTGAGCTCATTCAGTGGCTAACTTCTGTGCAAACTAATAAAATTTAAAATTCTTCGCCTTACCTACATCATGCTGAAGTACACTTGCAGTTGCTGGAGGCAATGTGCTCCAGAAAGAAAATGAAATTCCACAGAGTATTCGACCAACTCGGAGGACACACACGCACTGAGAAGATGCCTGCTGATTTGAAATGTGTACCCTGTTCTTTAAGCCAGTGTGAAATGTTTATGGAATAATTCTTAAAAGCTCAAAAGACACATAGGAAAATAGAGGGAATGCTCAGAGTGTGCAAGAACCAGGCATAGAATATGGGTCCTAATTGAGGACCAAGAATCTTTGCAGTCCTCACATTTTTCTGTTGTGATTGTTATTTGACTGTTGGCTTTGCTTAGCTAAAGAAAATGATATTATTTAAAGAAATGTTTTTTTGTTTTTTTTTCAAATGAATAATTATTGCTGAGGACTCAGGAGAGATCCATACAGAGTGCTGAATTAAGGGTGCTTGAGAATAATTATTAATATCCTTAGCAACGGTCTAAATACAGAGTGAACGCGGGTAAATCTCATCATCACAATCCAAGAAAAGGACAGGCTTGGGACAAAATAAGCACAGAAGGAAAATAAAGAACAAGACTGTGGAAGGTAAGAGCATAAAATTGCTGAAAGCATAACAACACAACAATCATGACTTTGCAGAGAGCAGCGGGAAAGTAAAGAGCTCAAATAGGAAAGCTAGAAACAAGGAATAGCTAGAACCTATTCCAAGAAAGTGAGAGAAACTGGGTGTGCCTGTTTGTGCGTCTAAAAAAGACATTGAACTGGAAAAATGTTTTGGCTTGATGTTAAAGTGTGGCAGGACTTGTAATCATTCGCCATGCCAACACAGTGACAAACCATGTAACAAGTCATGTGACTATTAGATAGTCAAAAGTATGCAACAAGTAACCATGCCTCCAAACACAGATATGCAAGGCACAGAGTGCATGGAGTAGAATATTTGGTAAAACTTCCACATATAAGCTATCTATTAATACTTAACTAACACCAGTCCTTACTGTGTGAGGAAATAATGAAGCATATACATTAACAGTCACATATTCATTAATAATGGTGATAGTTAAGCAGTAACATCTTGTTAACTTGGTGTAAATTAATATCATCAACTTATGCAGTCCCTCTTCGCAGTTATAATAACCTCCACTCTTCTAGGAAGGCTTTCCACTAGATTTTGGAACGTTTTCGTGAGAATTTGTGCTCATTCCACAAGCGCATCAGTGTGGTCGGACTCTGATGTGGAGTTAGGAGACCAGGGGTGCAGTCAACATTTCAGTTCATCCCAAAAGTGTTCAGTGGGGTTATGGTCAGGACTCTGTACAGGCCACTTGGATTCTTCAACTTCATTCTTCGCAAACCATGTCTTCATGGAGCTCGCTTTGTGAACAGGAGCATCGTCATGCTGGAACCTGTGTGGGCCTGTGAATTTCCAGTGAAGGGAAACTGTAATTCTACAGCACACAAAGACATCCTATAAAATTGTGTGCCTCCAATTTAGTAGCAACAATTTGGACAAGAACCACATATGAGTGTGAGTACCTGACCTAAACAAGCCAGAAATGAAAATATAGTTAATATAGGGTAAAACTGCTTTGGGCAGAGAGCTGCACTGGGACCCTTAAGACCACTCTGAAAGCTCCAAGCTGGTCAAAAATGAATGATAATAGATAAATAGATAAATGTCTAATATAATTAGACATTCAACTTTCAAGTGAAGTGTTTTTGTGGTGCGACCAGGGTTAGGGTTAGGGTTAGTCATGTTCCTGAGTTATACGACATATACAAAAACGTGTATATATATATATTGTATATGTCTTTGTACGCCGCCTGTCCAAAAAAAGGTCACCACCTGGATTTAACAAAGCAAATAGGTAAGAGCCTCCCATTGGATAATTACTGCATGGATGATTATGTTTCAGCTGGCAACAAGTTATTTACCCCTAACTGATGCAGTGAGTAGCTTCTCCTTTCTTAAACAACCATGTCGGAAGACACATCATGTGGTGATGGGAAAGATGTTAATCTGTTTCAGACGGGTCAAATAATTGGCAAGGATCAATCAAAGAAAGCGTCTAAGGAGATTGCTGACACTACTAAAATTGGGTTAAGAACTGTCCAACACATTTTTAAAAACTGGAAGGATAGTGGGGAACCATCATCTTCGTGGAAGAAATGTGGTCGGAAAAAAATCTTGAATGATCGTGATTGGCGATCACTGAAACCTTTGGTGAAATCAAATCGTAAAAAAATAAACAGCTGAACTTAGCTTCAACAGTGACAGTAAGAGCATTTCCACATGCACAATGAGAAGGGAACTCAAGGGATTGGGAATAAACAGCTGTGTAGCCTTAAGAAAACCACTGATCGGTGAGACTAATCGGAAAAGACGGCTATAATTTGCTAGGGAGCAGAAAGATTGGACTCTGGAGCAATGGAAGAAGGTCATGTGGTCTGAAGAAACCAGATTTACCCTGTTCCAGAGTGATGAGTGCATCAGAGTAAGAAGAGAGGTGCATGAAGTGATGCAGCCATCATGCCTAGTGCCACGCCTGTGGGGGCAGTGCTGTGATCTGGGGTTGCTGCAGTTGGTCAGGTCTAGGTTCATCATCATTATGTGCCCAAAGAATGAGCCTGCTGGCCAGCTGGGTCTTTTCTCTCCAGAGTTTGCATGTTCTCCCTGTACTTGTGTGGGTTTCCTCCAGGCACTCAGGTTTCCTCCCACAGCCCAAAGACATGAAGATTAGGTCAACTAGCTTCTCTAAATTGCCCATAGGTGTGAATGTGAGTGTGAATGGCTGTTCCTCTTTGTGTTAGCCCTGCGATAGATCAGCGACCAGGGTGTACCCCGCCTCTCACCCGAAGTCAGCTGGGATTGACTACAGCTCCCCCTGAGACCCTGATGGATACATGGTATAGATAATAGATGGATGATTGACCATGGATTATCCTTATTTGTTTTGCCTGCCTATGTTCTGACTATGGATTTCTGATCACTGGATTTGCCCTGACAAACAACACTTGCATCTGACCTCACTATCCACACGTTATAATAAGAACATGAAGACATAAGTGGAGGAGTCTGATTTTACAAGCCTTTAGAGTGATAGGAATTTAAAAGGTTTGTTATAGGAGTCGTCTTTAATACAAAATCACCAAGATAATGCAGTTCTCTCACACACGCAGCAGTGCTGCTTTCAGCACTTTCTCAGGATGCCATCTAGAGCCAAGGCTTGCTAAGATGTTTGATTTTTCACTGAATTTCCTTCAACAGATTCATATATCTTTTCCAGGTCTGCATAAGTAGTTTCTTTCTTTTCATAATATTAGTATATCACTTTGCCAATGTTTATTTCCACAAAAGATTTACTCAGCATGCATATTTAATGTACATTTCAGCAGCAGAGTCAAGAGGGTGTGTGGAGAAAACTAAGATTAGTCAGAGTGCAATTAAAAAAATGGTTCTGATGACTTATTTTCCATCAGTAATGCCTCTGTTTTGTTAACTGAACATAGCAACAAGCATGAAAACAGTACATTTTTCATTTGTAGATCCTATATTTCAGATTACGCTTAATTTAAAGTGATACAGAGGTTTCGGTGGAATCTGAGGCTTGGGCAAGATGAGAGGAAAACACATACTATAAAAGTCATGCTGAGTCTAAGAGCCAGCCAAAAAGAAATAGGAATGTACACTCTGTAAGAAAATAGATTGCCTGAAAAATATTTTTGAAGGGAAAATAGGATTTCTGCGGCTCTTTAGCCCTATGTTGACAGAGTAAGTGTATAAATCAGCTGGCAGCACTGCTTATTCAGAGAAGACGGCCATGCTAAGTGCCGCTTCAAAAGCTTAACCTATCCAGCCAACAGGACTTCAGATGCTGCTATATTAAAAATAACTGGATGTGTAATCACCATTTGTCCTTGAATTCTACTTGTAATTTGAAATGTCCACAACTTTCATGAACAAAATGTATACTGGTCAAGCCAGAGAGGGATTTCTTGTAAATGGGTAATGGCTAAGGTCAAAAATTCAAATTGATTCAAGATATTTGTGCAAGATTCAGTCACCATGCATACGCCGGTCTAAAATGAGGAAAACCTGGTTGTGATTCTCAAAGCCAGGAAGACTTCATGATATATTTCTGAACAAATGATTTTTTTTCCCACAACAAAGCTGTGATTAATTTCCCACCAGCCCACACAGCGAAATAAAGGCAATTGTTTTCGGGCCTTATGCCTTGGGGCGTTTTGTGTGGCAGGCAAATCCAATCTCACCGTTCAGAGACCTCATGACTGTCAGGAATGCAGGCTACAGATGGACGTAAGCGCGAGAGAGACAAACCCAAAAACGTGCGACAAAGATCAAAGTCGTTATGCAGGCAAGGGTCAGGCGAGATACAAACAGACTATCACAGACAAATCCAAGAATGCAAAAACCAGAATACACAACATGGTCAAAACCTTGAAAACAAACAGGATCAGAGGGTTTGGTAAAGTCAGGCAACAAATACATTGGAATTGTGAACAGGTGCAGAGAATCAATAATCAGGTGACTGGGCTCTGTGAAGTGCAGGTTGCCGGGAATTGCAATCCTCAGTGATCATACTTGAAAGCCGCTGAGACTGCTGGGAAGTGGAGTCCGGTATGCAGGCAGATGCAGATGTGACAATGACTAGAACATAATGGCCTTTAAGATATGCTCGTTAACAGTTAACAGTAGCTCATTACATTAATATTTTTCTACTAAAGTTTTCATTCAAATACCTTACCATTTTTACAGTAACAATTTACACAGAGGCTGGCATGGTGGACTCTCCATAATCTAAGACTAATAACAGATTAACAGCATGCTGTTATTTAACAATGAAAAATGTCTAATCATTTATACATTGTGGCTGCAGTGCCTCTAGCATCAGTAAGTAAGTTTTTCGCCATGGGAAAGCCTTCAGGACAGAAGACGTTTTGCATTTTCTTGCTTCTTTGTAATATGAAAAGCTGAGGTTGTTTTCTTATTAAAATGATGGTGAGGGAACTACTGTTTATAGTTGTTATAATGTAAATGATAACAGGAACTACATTGTCTCTCTGATGTTCAATATCATTAAAGGTAACTATTAACTGATAAAAAAAAATAACGTAATTATTTAATTTGAATGTATTCATTGGCAAATTGCATAAGAGGAATAAAAACGAACTAAATAAATGAAATACTAAACCTCAGGCTGGCAGTGGCCCCCTAATTCACATCACACCACCTTGTCATTGATTATTTAAATTTATCATCACACCAGATTGTGTTTCTGGTTAATTAAAAGTTAGACCACTAAAGATGTATACTCCCTTATTTTCTCAGTGAGCTAGTTCTATATTTGCTTTGGACTTAATTCAATTACAGTATAATTAAAGGTACACTATGTAGGATTTAGGTGGATGTATTGGAAGAAATGGAGTACAGTATAACATTCATAAGTATGTTTTCATTAGTGTATAATTACCTGTAACTATGAATCGTTGTGTTTTTGTAAGCCCAGAATGAGCCCTTTATATCTACATTGGAAGCGGGTCCTCTGCCACGGAACCAGTAGCGCTGCTACAGTAGCCCAGAGGAGACAAACCTATAGAGATTGCCTTGTGCCAAGAGCAAAAAGAAGACAAAGAAGAAGAAAGAATAGGAATCAGTGTTTGCTGGTGCTGGCGGCTAACAAGTTTGAGAACCCACATTTTGAAAAATGGAGGATCATACTTATTATTTAGCATGACAAAGAGCAAGGGAGTGTGAACATAAATCCTTGGAAGTATGCTTTCGGCACCTGACGGCCACCGTATGTACCAGCAAGGGAGGGGTGAGGGAGGGGCATTCAGGTGGTTGCAATCAATGGAGTTGTTGTCAATCAATCCAAGTTGTTGTCCATAAACATAATTTGTAATGAACATTGTTGTATTAAATTAGAAATGAATGCAAAATAAAATCTTTTTAGCTAATGGTCTCAGACTTTTGGACCCCACTGTATTCTCTAAGCATACTGTATACCGGATTAAAACTACATGTAGTTAAAGTCTAATAAATAATTAAATGTGGACTTGGGGTATAAATTCTTCACTGTTATCTTGGAAGCCTAAGCTATGACCTTGGTAAATAAAACACTAAACCTTAGCCAAAGTCAGAGAATATTTATTATAAGTCAGAACAGCTCAGTTCATTAGAAACACATACCCAGGAAATTGGGCATCAATATGTAATGTTATTGAAACCTAATTCAGTGGTGAAATCTGCAAAGATGAATGTCTGCTGTGTGAAATGTGCTTTGTTTATACAGAAAGACGGATGGGATCGATACTTGAGCGTTTCTATGACTTTGTAAAACTGAAGTGTCAGGACTCCAGTGGCCTATCCTTAAAGCTGTGAGGCTATTGCTTTTGTAATTAGCGAGTCCTTGACTGCTGGGCTTTCAGGGTGAGAGGAGCCCCGTTGCTTGAAGGACGATGCTATTACCTCGCCACTGTGCGATAATATTGCTCTTCTTTCTCCCAAACGGTGCTCATCCTTCAGCAGCAAACAGCCGCCCATAGCTTGTTTGGATAATCAGAGACCCTCATCTTTCAGAAGGTCACAGTAATGTTCTCTGGCAGAGTGAATGGTGGGTATTGTCCCGGATGATGCAGGAGCTCAGCGTGTGCAGGACTGAATGACGGAGACAGGACTTTCTCACCGCATGTTCAGAGGTGCTGCTCCGCTTCTCCATTACCATGATTGATAGCATCCAAACGGACACTCATTTCCCCTCGCTCGGTCGAGTGCTAAAGAGATTAGAAACAATAAATTAGTGGCTGCTCTCTCTCCAAGGTCAGGACATATTATTCTTTTCCCATCCAGTGATGCATTCATCAGCCAAGGTACTGTGTACAGTTGTACAGTGTACAAAAGTCTGAGACCTCACTGAAAATCCGGGATAAACAGAAATAAACTGAAAGATTTAGAAAACTTTTAAGCCATGACGGAATATGTTCAATGTTTGAAATATTCACGATTCAAGATTCTGCACTATTTCTAGCAAATTTAAGCAAATTTGTGATATTAACTAATGTTGACTTCTTTGTACAAAAGTTCAGAAGAATCATATCCCTCATCAACTTTTACACAACAGTCCATGCCAGCTTAAGTGCACACTGTCATTAAAGCAAAAGGGAGACCTTCCAAATACTAAGACATTTTGAGTTTCCTGTAAATTTTTCCAATATTCTAATTTTCACTCAAGTGGTATCAAGAATGAGGGCGGCATGGTGATGCAGTGGTGTCACCACTGAAGGTTCTGCAAGAAGGTTCTGGGTTTGACATGTTCTCCCTGTGCTTGTGTGGGTTTCCTCCAGGTACTCCAGTTTCCTCCCACAGTCCAAAGACATGCAAATTAGATGACTGGCTACTCTAAATTGCCCATAGGTGTGGATGTGATTGTGAATGGTTGTTCGTCCCTGTACCCTGCCTATCACATAAAGTAAACCGGGATTGGCTCCAGCTTCCCTGTGAGCCTGATAGAAAAGCAGTTTAATAAATGGATGGCTGGATGGGTGGATGGATAGACGGATAAACGAACAGAAAAAAAATGTATACAAGCATTTTCATTTTGGATGCCAGTGAATGTCTGGGATGTGAACACCATCTAAGAAATGTTTCACAGTTACATCTTTAGTTCCAGAATAATTCACAAACACACACACACACACACACACACACACACACATATATATATATATGCTGGGAATGTCTGGATTCATTCAGCAGTGACTTGTTAATTGCTTAAACCAATGCAAGGCTCAGCGAACATGTTTTACTTTATGCCTCTAGAGGTACAAATAAGCTGGCAGAGAACTCAGTAAAATTACCAGTATTAAATGCTAAATTACAGCTTTTTCTATTTGATTGAACAAGACTCAAGTTTCCAACATGCTATATATAAAATCTTAAACTGCAGACTGGTTTACCACATAAAATAAAATTAATCACATAAAGCATCTGAATAAAGTATAATTTCCAGGGCCCTTCATTGCTTTCCTAAATTCTGTTTTGTCCAACAAATGACACATGAAAATGTATGGTTAAATTAATATATTGCTTTTTTTGTATAATAGTTTGCTATAAGTAGGCCTTTAAACAATCAGTTATAGTATTTAATATCTAGCTGTACATAGGCTATAAGTCTTGGCTCAGGTAAATGTAGAGTTGGAGCATAGGAAACGAGAGCATATGAAATTTTATAGACGAATAGTACATACATTGGGAATGTAACAAGCCCATAAATTATATGTTCAAGGTTTGAGTCATATTTTAAAACTGCTCTTTAACTCTTTTGACAGGTACAGAATAAAGCAGCTTTAAAAACTATACTGTCTTTTATGCAGAGTTCAGAAAGCAGTTTCACTCTTGCACTCTAATTTGCGCTCATATTTAAAAGATTTACTGTGAATTTACCAGTAAAGGATACACATCTGATTTGGGTTTTAAGGCATTCTTACAGTGTTTGGCACTTGTTGCATTTTTATGGCATTCTGTCATTCTCATTCTCTCCTATTATATCTTGAGAATCATAAACTAAACACCAGCACCAAGTTTAAACGGTGAACACAAGGATTTTTATTATTATTGGCCAACAGAAATATGGAAAGAAAATCAACAACATTAAGGTGAAAAGTTCAAATATTCTCTGGTGCATCTTTTCCGACCCTCAAAACCGAATTTTGTTATGCTAGGAAGTGAGACTTTTTCCTACCTTTCCAACACAAGTGAGATTTTTAAAACGATTAAAGTAAGAATGGTTATGAACTGAATATGACCGATATTCAAGCAGACAGTAATTCTAGCTGCATGCTGCTTTTGACCAGATGTCAACACAAAAGAGAGACAAAACAGCATGTCTGAATACAATATAATCAGCACAGGGTGTGTTGCGTTTATGTTGCATCATGGATGCCATTAGAACCTAAAGATTAAAATGTACACTACCGGTCAAAAGTTTGGGGTCACCTTCTAATTCAATTATTTCTTTATTTTTATGACTTTAAAAGAGAC
>JAQQZR010000035.1:18934703-18945419 GCA_030068235.1 Notoglanidium macrostoma | reverse complement strand
TTCATAGTTTTGATGTATTCAGTAATGTTTTACAACGTAGAAAGCAAAAAAAAAGAAAGAAAAACCTATGAAAAAGAGTAGGGGTGTCCAAACTTTTGACCGGTAGTGTACATTTGTACAGTTTCAGTAGGAAATAGAAAAGCTACAAGGCACATTCCACCAAATGTCAGGCATATCTGATGTAAGTAAATTACTAAATAATTTTATATCCTACCATCATGTCAAATATTTGACCTTCGACAAACAGATGAAGCTGTATGATGTACAACATACACATTATATCCAAAGGGTTACATTTTTGCAGATACTCTGTTATGCATATTTGTTTAGGACTGTGATTGCCATGCAGAGGATCGTTTTGTCAGCTCTTGTTTCCGATTGCTGGGATGATTCTGATTGGCCTGATGTGCTGCACCTGTGTGCTTCTGCTTGTAAACTGCTCTTTCAAAAGTCCTGGAAACTTTGAATGAAAACCAACCCTAGCTATAGTAATCTAATAATGTAATGTAAAGACATAGCAGGATGGGTGGCGAGTTAGTTGCCTTAATACAGGCATAAAATGAATAACTATATTAGTTCTTGGTGAGGGGACAAATGAGTAGCCATAATCGTTATCATCTCTTAATGAAGTTTTCAATGTAGCACAACGTGAATTTAACAAAAAAAGTTGCAAAACTTGCGCTTCTCTCATTGCTTCACATATAAAAAATATTCTGGATGGCATGTGAGTCTGGCAGTTGTCTTTATTTTCTCTCATGATGTTTGACTCTGCAGTGGCTGTTACTTTACTCGGTCTTGTCAGTGTTTCCACACCTGCATGTTTCTGATTCGGGGGAAAAATCACGCTCATTATTTTCCACCTAGTAAAAAACATTCTATTGGCAGCCAGGTGGTGAGATTTGGAATCACGCACTGTAGTTACAGCATCGATAAGCGGCGTATGGATGCGAATGCGTTATGTTTGAACATAAACACCAAAAGAAAACCTTTGTGTTGCAGTTATCAATAGGATATTAGGGTTTCTTTTCTTTCCCTGTTTGTTGAACCTGCTTGTCTGCCAGACAAATATAAATACAAAAAACTACTAGTCTGGACATGAAATCTGCATATCCACCCCTGATTAGTATTTAGTATATAGTATAACTCTCTCCCAAGGCTGGGCAGGGCCTAGCAAAAAAGGAAAGGAAGTTATCCAGAACATTCTATTTATTTTTATTATATTAGGCTACATATGTGAAACTGACATGGCCTTTTTGGGCCTTGTGCATTGTGTAATAACAAATCATCTGCCCTAAACTTTCCCTCCTGTCCTGTAAGATAATTCAAATTCCTCTCTTGTCTCTGATGATGGAGAGATAAACTCTTACACCCTCCCCACAGCTCCACACACTCTGAGCAGGGATCAACACAGCTATTACTGATACACCTTTAAGCCCCAAGTTTTATAGCCTTTTCTCGGCATGATACTACTGATTAAACTGGCTTAGATCAAATCTTTCTCACACTGAGAGTATTTTATGAAGTGTTTTATTGAAGGATCTCCTCGTTGCCCTGTTGATGCTTATGTCTTTCAATGATCAAGTGTACTTTATGGTGGAAAATATGCTCTGGACCGGTATTGTGGTTAGCATGTGAATCTGATCAAGTTACTCATAAAACAGTTGCCTCTACTTTCAGTACAATGTGATTTTCAGCTACAGGACAAATCATGCTATGGGACAATAAGGATGTTTACAATCAAATGCAGAGTAGGAGTTAAAGGGCATATAAAGAGAATTACTGGCCCATTATAGTACTAACAACCACCACAATCACCAGCGCTTTGCAGTTTGTTCTGAGTGCAAATTTATTTTTCATAGAGAAAACCAATTTCTTTTTCATTTACGCTAATCAGGATTACTGGCTAACAAATACAAATCATTTAATAATGCATTCTGTGGCTATAAAACAGCTTAAACTGGAGGAACAAATCTGGTGATAACAATGCGACCTGAACAAACTCGTTATGAATAAAATTTAACAAACAGGTCGTGTACAATGCATATTTGAAATGTTTAAAAAGTTCACTGATGTCATTCTCTTTGACTATATTTTGCTAATTTTAGTTCCGAGGACATATCGAAAACACCTGGCTTGCAATCTGGGTCTGTCAAAGGTTAGTAATGTGCCTGCTTAAGCACATTAGATTAATGACCTCATTAATTATAAAAACTCATTTGTGCTGAGTTTCCTAGAAACATCCAAAATAGCATAGTTATGGGAGGATCTGCCGGGTTCGGATTTGATTATAAACACATCACAGCACAAGGTAATCTGGGAAGATAGCAACATTAGACTAGCCTGAAATTGGAACACTTGTTATTGTCTAGAGGGGCAAGTAAAGTAAGTACATCAGTAAATCATGTAGGTGAAGTATAGAACTATACAGTAGTAAAAAAAAATAAAAATCAAAATCAAAATTTCACCACATTAAGGATGTTCCCAGGCTATCACACACACACACACACACACACACACACACACACACACACACACACACACACACACACACACACACACACACATATATATATATAACTAATTGAAGATACAATATTGTCCTGAACATGCAGAGACTATCCATTAGGAAGAGTATGACTGTGATATATGTCCATCACATACCATGTTTATACACTGTTTTACTAAATGAATAACAAATTTGTTATTTTAATGCTCTTTACCTGTATGCAAACAAACCTATACCACAAAATGTTTCCAATTTTCCTTGTACTTCTCTAACTCAAATAAAGCTAAGTAAATGGAAAGTGCCATTTTCAAAAAAATCTGAGAGAGACATAAAGCATGAATGGACACAGAGGAAAGTCTATATAAGTGTGCAGTAGATTCCTGTATTTGTTATTGCCATCAGAGGTCCAAGCCAAAAACAACATTGTGCAGTGGTATTTCAGTGTGGTTTAGGTATTTTAACCAAACCTCTACAGAACTGAATAGTTAACCTGAGCGATAAACTTCAAGCACAATTACTGACATTTGCCCACAGCAAAATTTGAAACAACGTGATAGCCTATTGCAGATTAAGTTTAGTGACTTCTCCTAATTACCAGTCATATATTTTATGAAAACCTTTTGGAATATGGCACGACTGAGCAGAGCTGCTGGTCATTATCCTAAACTACTATCAAATGTTGTAGCCAAGAATGATCTTCTTATGCATTTTGGACCAAGTTCACGGAAATCTGCTGTTTATTTGGGGTTTTGGCCTCAGCCTGTACTCTCTTTTAAAGGCATATCATTATCGTTGGGCAGAACAGGGCAATTCCTATTCCAATCCTTCCCTGTAGGCTGAACTGGAAAACACCAAGCCTGTGGATAACGACGAGGCTTTTAATCACTGTATATTGGTGGACCACTGCGATGAGGCAAAGCCGTGCTCTAGATAAACACTGTTTTGGAGAAACATTCATTTATGGTATCAGTTGTCATGAACAGATATTATTCCTCTCTGTTTGTTGGTGATTCTAGGAAAAGCATTTCTTTCTGCAAAAGAGCTCTAAAATGTGGTGATAGATTTCAGTTCTCTTTGCTTTCAATGTTTCTGCGGTGTTTCCAAAGCAAACTCTACTGTCTGTTCTCAACCAAGAATTTTTTCGCAGCATCGGCAGCCCAGGGTGCATGGATGCAAATGGTCACAATGAAGATCTAATTTCAGCAGCAACTCCGCTGCCAGATAATGAGCAGTCAGACAGAGGTCTGTTTTTAGAGACACTAAATGTGCTGCACCATCACCTTACTAAGTTATATAACAGAATGTCAGTTTTAACAGAAATAGCCTGCATTTGCCCACACTTCCCTCCCACAAAGTGCTAAGGAGGATGAAAGCCTTTTTTTTTTTTCATTCTAGGCCTGACACAACTCCGAATTGCAAGTCTATGTGTGCAAAATGATGAACTGTGGTCATTAAATACGGTTAGCACGTGAGGTTTATCCAGGGATCATGGGAAACTAATTACATACACTGCCTTGACTATTTCCCATAACCTCTAGAATTAGTCATTGGTTCATGCACACATCAAGCAATCAGTCTTACATGACCATGTGAAGGAAGTTGTGTTTCCTCAAGGTGTGTTTTCTCAGCTTTTGCTTTTTCAGTGAAGAATGAAGGACGGATGTGAAGTTCAGAAACACACCACACCACACTAGGAGTTACACGACTGTTAATTTTTACTTGCCGACCAGTAATTTAAAAAAATAGTTGACTAGACATATTTTCCATAGTTAAAGAAAAAGTGATTCCAGGAATCACTATTTTTATTCTGTTTTTTTATTAGTGTAGTTAAATGCTAATAAACAACAGCGAAGAACATGTCAAACCACACTTCAATTAACAGCCACGCACAGGCAACAAATTACACTTCCAGCTTCAGTATTTTTTTAAGGCTGTATTCTTAAGGATGAAAATAAAGTAAAGTGCAATAAATGTATTGTATGCATTATATTACACCATTTAAAGTTGTACCAGTAGCAGTTCTTAAAATACACTTGCATGGATGATTGTTGGCAAAATTGTTGATTCTGCAGTGTGGAAGTTCATGTCCACCAACTCCTCAAAGCTCAATGAGTGGCCTTTCATGGATGGAGAATGGCATGACTACACCAGCATCAGGGAAGTTTTTTATGACAGATAATGAACTCTGAGTTTAATTGTTGAGCTGATTAGGTCCTCTCCAGCCTCATTAGCATCTCAAAACAAGTCCAGATCAGCCATTTTAGTGGAATTGGATAGTGACGTGTAACCCAAAGCACAGAATATCCTGTTTCGCACTGGTGATGACGGAATTCAATATGCCACAGTACAAGGATTTTATTATTGCGTTTATATTTATGTTAAGTTTGAATGAAAACAGCTTTGGGAGGAATTGGGAAGTGGGACTTCTCTACACTTCAAAGTAATATCAGTAATATAATATCAATGTAATTTCAATATAAATATATATAAATACAGAGTCAGCCAAAAGAAAGTATACACACTTCAGGAAAAGAAAAATTTGTATAAATATTTTAATGCTACATTTATTAAGACATCACGAGATTAATACAAGTTACCTTGTGGCCATTAGCTTCCAGACATTTATGTGTAAAAGTGTTCCTGAAGTGTGTATGCAGTGTGTATTTTTTGGCTGACTCTGTGTGTGTGTGTGTGTATATATATATGAATGTGTGTGTGCATGTGTGTGTCAACAACAATGTTCAACTGACTGAAGAAATGGGTCCCATTTCTCTTCCAACACACAGCAGTGACTAGTGAATGTAATAGTTGACATATCTATGCAGCCACCACACTACAATATACTGGAATAAAGACTCCTGATTTAGCTTTACCTTGGTTTGTTTATTACAAACAAAGAAAGAGAGACGTGTTATTTTTCCCCTTTATGAACATTTAATGGTTACATTTTATAGGTCTTTAAAAGAGGAAAAAGTGGAATGTGTTTTTATATTGGAAACTTATATTTTGTGTGAAAACCTAGAGTCTTTCCTGCACTTTATGTTGGGAAGTGCCACTGAGAGAAGAACTAAGGTAGGACACCAGCTGACCCTGCCATCTGTCTCCCTAGCACATGACACAGGCAGGGCAGGTGCCACCAATGAGTTGGACAAAACCCAACTGCAACAAACTGGCATGACACACAAACAAGCAGGCCTGGGGGAACAGTGGCTTTGTGGTTTTGGTGGAGCTCTAAAACAAGGATGGGACAGGATTCTAGACACCAGACCACACTGCAAAGAAATAATTACAGAGGTGAAGATTTTGTGGTCATATAAAAGGCTGGAATGAGAACATGGCATGCAATCAGAAGTGGAAGACAGTAGACAGGGTTCTGGGGCAATGAGTGTGGGTAATACCGGGCCTTATTCATCAGGCTGGATATGAATGTATTTATTCTTAAATAGCAGTAAGATGTACTCAAGAAATGTTGTATTCAAGAAAATCCAATTAGGTCTTTCACTGTTTAGTAGTCTTTTTGTCATTTTCATCTCTCTGTGATTGTCTTTGTCTTTTATGGAGTTGTGTAGGCATCACAAAATGTAAATCAGCTCTGAGACGTAGTTGTCATTTATCAGGATGCTTTTTTTAAATCTAGAGGGAATTTTTTTAATGAGGTTTGGCCTATGAAACATTTACACACTTTACAAACTTTTCATAAATGCTGCCCATTGTCAGTATGTGAGTGCTCAGGGAGATGATCGTGTAAATTCCCCAAAAATGCTTGCACATACCAGGTGCACGTCTCAAACCCATCACACGGGTCTCGTCAGATGGTGGGCAAACCATCAGAGCACTGCAGAAGTGATACCGTCCATCGCCAGTTCTCGTTCCAGCCGTAGATGAAAAAGCCCCACAATTAGAGTGGCAAATGCTTTCCAATTCATTCTTCATTTTTAATTACAGTCTCTGCTGCCTCCTGAGGGAGTCCAAAGAGTTCTAAATATCCCACACGTCTCGTCTTTTCTTCTCAATGCTTTATTTCATCCAGCAAGCTGTCTCCATTTTCTTCGCTGCGCTTTTTTTTAATTGCCTCGGGCCAATGTGTCATAAGCCCAGGTGCTTTGATTTATGAAGTGGACAATGATAGAGCCCAAGGTCCAGGGAACACAGCTGTGTAGGGGAAGGTGAGGTGGCAGGCACCAGGCAGCATTACAAGGGCAAAGATCCGGTGTAGTGCTGTCGTCATAACACCAGTAGCCTGGAAATAAAAATCCCAAAGGATAGATGTGTCAAAGTTATATTCACAGCTCAGACAAACAGCTCCCTCGGCACACATACACCTTATGACAAACTTGCTATAACAAGGTCTAAATATACATACAGCATACAGTATATGACAGTGCAGTCACGAGTGTTAATGCAGCCTCCATTAAATGATGTGAATCATTCTTTAACAGCTGTTGCACAGTGATTCTACATTGAACTCACTGAATTATTCCAATTGATTATATGCTGGTTGTAGCATACTGAAGGGCCTGTTTGTGGCAAACCATCTGTCCCTAATAAAGAATATCTATAAGCTTTGTAAAAATCCAAAAAATCAACTGCTGGCCCTGTACAGGCTGAGCACTCCTTTGATTTACTAAACTCAGGACTGCTTGAGGTGAAACCCCCATAGCACATAATTACAGAGCCAAATGAATGTTGGCTATAATTATCACAATTAACAGCCTTGGCCTAGCTCTGCGAGCTGGTGATTAACATCGGCTGAGCCCTGAGCAAACAGAGCTGCAGATGCTATACACAAACCAGTAGGATATGTCTAAAGGCTAAGGATAGCATGAGGGCACTGTGAGCACAGATCAGATGTGAAAGATCTGATACTGCGTTTCAGAGGGTAAATCAGAGAATGACTGGAACATGGAGAATCAAAGAATCATTATGTATGTAATTTCTTATGGAAAACTCTCATGGCATGCCAATAGGAATCTATGGGGTATTATTGTGGCATATGGTGTATTAATAGTACATCATGAAAATTTATGGGGTTTTTTCACTTAGCCTGCCACTGATGACTCGTAAAGCCCTACATGTATAAGGTCACAATAAGCACATATAAAATTCCCTGGAAATCTACAGGATCATGAACTTGGGTGCCATGGTGGTGTTTAGCACTGTCACCTAACAACAAAAAGGTTTCAGATTCCCCGTGCCTGGGATTACCTCCAGGTGCTCCGGTTTCCTCCCACAGCCCAAAGATATACAGATTAGATCAAATGGCTACTTTACATTGCCCATAGGTATGAATGTGGGAGTGAATGGTTGTTCGTCTTTGTGTTAGCCCTGTGACACCCTCTCACCTGAAGTCAGCTGGGATTGGCTCCAGCTTCCCTGCGACCCTGACAGATTTAGATAATGGATAGATAAATAAACTTAGGTGAATATGTATATATGACTCAAACTGCAAGCTGTGCGTATGATGATAAGTAAAGTATAAGTTATATTTCACATGTATTACTAATCCATAAAAATCCAATAAGAACCCCATAGAAACCATATTTCATCGGGTAACCCATGAAAATGTAATCAGATTGTGAGATACCAGTAATATACATATTGTGAAATCAGTATTATAACTATTCTCACTTGTATTTAATTCATTAATTAATTAATCAGTGGAAGTGTGCTGTTATGTTTTGCAATTATACATAATATTTGTTGTTCTATCAGCAAATATTAAAGTTCTACCTTCACAATCACAGATAAATTTAGCTTTAAGGTTCCTCCTGCTAGCCAATCATCATTCAGGATGAATATGAAACCTTAAGAATGCGGACAGATCAATATTTATGTTTTTTTAGGTACTGACATGAGAGAGCGGAAGTGAACCCTCGCTATAGCTAACTGGAAATTTGATCCGCAGATGGTTTACATTTACTTAATGAGCTTAATAAAATGCAAGGGTTTGAAACACATTAGTTTACAGTATTGACTGGTAGCAAGTTGTGCAAATGTTCTGGAGCATTAGAAAGTCATGAGTGAAGCAGCCAATGTTTTAGCTAATGTCAGATAACATTAGCATCAAAGATTACATGCCTAGCTTAGCTACAGCCAATGTGCTCATCTACGTGAACTTCCAGTCAGTCTAGTCAAGAAATCTGGATGTGATTTTGAAACGTGTCAGTTGCACTCATTTTTCTGTGAGCTTTTAATTATGTCTATAGCATGTTCCAAATTTAATTCACTACAGGACTGTAAATCTGATATCTTCAATCGAATTTTAACAAAGAGAAGACTGATTTTTATATTCGTATAAATAAAAATATAATACTGGATTACAAGAACTCTACACTAACAATGTATGAATCTGCCGCCAAGAAGTCTAGTGCTTCTTGTTACACATCTGTATGCCAAAAAGACCCTTAAAATATACTTCAATCAGGAAGGAAGCTATTAAACTTCACACATTTGACTTTGCTGTGACCCTGACCCTGTTTGAATAAGTTCCAAAATCTAGTCAGTTCATCTGCAGGTTATGATGAATCCTACAAATATTCAACTACTCATTCTTGAGGTAGCTAGAATCTCAGACACTTTGGACTCACGATTGAAAGGACAGATGGATGGTATAAATTTTAGATTGTCAGAAAATGGACCTTGAGTTTCTGAACATGAATGTGTACGTAGCATGTCTGTGTGACAAAAGAAAGCTTTTGAAGGTACTGAAGAAAAACTATTTCAGACATTTGACCTTGCTGTGACCTTGACCCTGTCGGAATCCATTCCAAAATCTAATCAGTTCATCTTCTGCTCACAGTTATAATTCCATATAAATTCTACAAACATTCAACCGATCATTCTTTAGATATTAAGAATAGAGATATAGGGAAATCTTGGATGGACAGATAAATAGCAAAATGCCTAGATAGCAAGAAATGGATCTTGAGTTCCTGCACATGAATGTGTATGCAGTATCTCTTTATGACAAACAGGATGGAAGGTATTGAAGAAAAACTATTTCAGACAGCTGACCATGTTGTGACCCTGAACATATTTTAATCAGTTCCAAAATCGACTCTGCTGGATTTGATGAAAATTCCAAAAATCCTGCAAACATTCAAACAATTGTTCTTGAGGTATCACACTAACAAGCATCTCGAGCAGTCGGACACACAGACAGATGGACGGATGGACAGTCAACCCAAAAACATCATGCCTCCACCACCTAGTGGCAGAGGCATAAAAAATTGTTATGAAATGACTTGGCAGCAAAAATCCCCAAAATAGAGAAACAAACGTTTCTTTAAAGATCAATTAACAAGACTAGAAAATATTATTTGTTGTTTATACTGTGTAATTTGTCTGAAATTATATAGAATTGTGTATATATAATTATGTAAGTTTAAAGAAGAAATGTACAACACAAAGCTAAAAAAAAAAATAAAAAAAAATCCAACCCTGTATCTGTTCCACTTACTTAAAATAATTAAGCATTTATAGTAAATTGCTGCCTTACCTGAGAAAGCATTTAGTAAATTGCATCATCTGTGTGTAGAGCACATTATGTACACAATTTCAAGATACCAATACCAAAGATCATGCAATAAACATGATAAGTATATGATAATATCTGACACTGCACTGAACAAACATCTTGACACTTCTCTACAGGAAAAACAACGTATTACAGCCCACACAATTTCCATCCTTCTTAGATAAGCCCAATCTAAAAATATCACAATGTTAAGGGAAGCATGAAAAATGAATGTATTAAGTGTGAGAGTGAAAGAAAAGTAATACTGGAATTTGTATGTATGTATGTAGAGTAACAACAGGATGTGGTATATGGTTCATGAAGTTCCTGATCTTAATATAGCTCAGAAAAAAGGGCAAATCTAGCTAAAACAGACATATATCATGTAAGCCTCATTTGAAAAGGTCAGCTGAGATAAATGCAATACTGTGTAATTAAATTATGCAAGGAATAAACTGGGTTACTGATATACAGATGGGTTATATAGATGGGATTGATACCTACTGATAGGATCCTTCTCTTGAACAAATCACTCAATGGGTTTCCTCATTGTTCTCCAGTTTTCTCCCATGTCTGAAAAACATGCTCATATAGTTTGGTTACTTTAAATTGCCCCTAGATGAGTGTGTGTGTGTGTGTGTGTGTGTGTGTGTGTGTGTGTGTGTGTGTGTGTGTGTGTGTGTGTGTGTGTGTG
>JAQQZR010000035.1:18898169-18934603 GCA_030068235.1 Notoglanidium macrostoma | reverse complement strand
GTGTGTGTGTGTGTGTGTGTGTGTGTGTGTGTGTGTGTGTGTGTGTGTGTGTGTGTGTGTGTGTGTGTGTGTGAGCATGTACCATCCGGGGTGTATTCCAACTCACATCCAGTGTTCCTGGGATAATATCTAGATCTCTCATGACCCTGACCCTGAAGATGAATAAATGTTTATTGGAGATTTGAGGAAGATTTGTCATTCCAATGGTTTTGAAAGCATCATCTTTTATAACAATAAAATACACATGTACAGTAACTATATAGACTTATAGTGTGTCCCATTCTGGACATTCGTCCGCTATCTCACAGCTTACTTCATTGCCCTTGTGGATTTGTAGAGAAAACCTTAATAAATGAGACAATTTGATTTCCTTCTTACTCGTCTGCCCATTCCATTCTCTGTCTAGACAAAAGGCGAGGAGTTTGCCTGAGAGATATCAGCACGCCTCTCTGTAGTCGCCACTCACAGTGCTTGGGAATTAAAGCCTCGGATCGAATGTGGACCCTTTGCTCTGACTCCCCATTCTCGGCAGCGGTAATTACTGATTCTGACAGACACAGTATTGGTCCAGCAGCATGGCTAAGCTGTGGCTTAGATCTTAGCGCTTCTTCTCAAGAACCCAAAACATCAGAGAAGTCTTTCATTTCACTAATTAAGTAGATGCAAATTAGCGATGTGGTACAAACAGTCTGAATCCTAACTTTGCATTAACTGAAGAAAACATCACCAGGACTACTGATTGATTTATGGTGTGTGTATGTGTGTGTGGTGCCCTGCAATGTACTGGCATCACATCCAAAGTGTAGCCCTGTACTGTGCTCAGCGTTCCTGTGATGGAAACAGATTCCCTACAGCCCTGACACGATAAAGCACAAATGAATGAATGAATGAATGAGCGAACCACATGGTAAGAATTTGTATTTTTGATTTAGAAAAAAAAAGTCATTCATCAAAATCGATGAGTGCGGGTTATTCTATGATTTAGGTCACAACCAAAACCTTAAGGGCACAAAGAAAAAATTAAGCAACCAAAATATTTTTTAAAAAGTAAAATTCTGATTAGAATGCTGCATATTTAATTAAATTCCTACATAAATAGTCATTTGATTTGTTTTTATTTATGGTAAAGATATAAAACATTAAATTACATTATATAAACATTAAGCTATTATTAAACACATATTATTATTATTATTATTAGTAGTAGTAGTAGTATTAATAATAATAAGAAGAAGAAGAACAGCAACAACAACTATAATAATAATAATAATAATAATAATAATAATAATAATAATAGATTTCTTTCTTTCTTTTTTATGGTTACTGTTGTTGTTCATGTCGGTCCTTGGATAATGTAATATTACTAAAAATAAAATATTCTGGGTAACAAATAAATGAATTGGGATGATTGATATACACTACATAAAAGAACTCAAACCAGCACTATTATACAGTAACTTTAGCTTGTTTTCTTTTCTGTGCATAAACTGAATTTGGACACCATAAGAAAAATGTATCTCTCAGTCTAATTTTAATATTATGCATGACTTTGAAATGATTAATCATATTATAAAAGAACCATGCACAACAAGATATCTTAGCAAAGTCATGATATCATGAATAAAATAATTTATTTAATATTTCTCATTACGTGATAATTATATAACAAATAGAAGGCCATTAAGCCTATTTCTGGACATATGAACTAATTTGAGATTTAATTTCTCTTATTATATTAGCATATTATTTTGCTTTTTTTCTAGAAGTTAAAGCTTGATATGGGTAAAATATCCACAAATAGTCTTAATCTTCTTTTTGTTTAAAAATAAACTAAAAGTGAAATACTACAGTTACAGTCAGAAGTTTTAATTTATCTTGGGTTTTCTGAAATCAACACAGAGTCAAAATACACATAAAGCACACATATACTTGGTTAAATGTCTCTAAGCAAGATTCACCTTGACCAGACGTTTTTGGTAGCCATCAACAAGCTTCTGGCCGAATTCTGGTTGGATATTTGACCACTCTTTTTGGTAGAATTGGTAGAGCTCAATTAAAAATATGTTTCCTGGCACAGACCCAACACTTTAAACACAGTCCACATATTTTCAACAGGCTTGAAGTCAGGACTTGTTTTAAGCTTAACCTTAGCCTGCTTTATCTGTTCCACAGCCAGCTTTGATGTGTGTTTGGGGTCATTGCTCTGTTGGAACACCCAGTTGTGTCTGGGTTTCAACCATGTTCATCTGATGGTTTGAAGTTATGCTGAAGTATTTTGAGGTTCCTCAGTATTTCATCCACTTTGTGCAATGCACCAGTTCCATTGGCGGCAAAACAGCCCCAGAGCATGATGCTACCACGACCATGCTTAACAGCTGGTGCAGTGTTCCTCTGTACCTCAGGTCATTGTGGCAAAAACAACTCAATCTTTGTCTAATCAGACCATAAATCTTTCCTCCAGAAGGCTCCTGGGTTGTTCATGACTATCTGAACCAATTTCCATTCAGCTGAGGGTGACAGTTTAGGGTTTCCTCCAGACCTTGGCAAAGTTACTACACCTCCTATTAACTTGTACCTGTTAAACAAACTCTTTTTACGTTGTGTACAGAGAAGCTACCAGCTGTAGTCAATCTTGATCAATAACAGGATGTTAAGGGGCCTTGGCTTGGCAAGTTCAAAGACATTTTGGAACGTTCAGCATCACCGAATTAATAATTTAAGTGGCGAATGTATATTTTTCATCCTGTATAAGTATATTTTTTGACCTTGTGTTGAAGTCAAAAAATAAATAAATAAATTGAAACTTATGCACCAAATTCTTGTTTGTTTTTTTTTCTATTATCGATGCATGCTGAATTTGGAATTCAAAATCATCAATGAAAGCCCAATATTGCCATGACATTCATGTCCATGATGACTGTATATAAACTTCTGACCTCAACTGTAGGTGAGTATATTCAAGGTATTCTTAGATCAAGTTTTCCAAGGAAGATTATAGTTTATTCATGATATAAGTTTTAGCACTGCATGATCAAATCAACTGATCAAGGATTGTTAAGTTAAGTTAAGTCTCTGTTTAGCATTTGACTTAGAAAAACAAAGAAAGAAAAATAACACAAAAAAGGTAGATAAAAAGAAAAGAGTTGGACGTAAAAGAGCACTGATATTTGCTGCACAATGAAATAGCTGCCATTAACACGGCTGACTGCGTAACTGTCATGGGAGAATTGCCTCTCCTCCTGCAGGCTGACTATGTGGGAGTCATGTTAAAGCATCCTCACAGCATTCTCGTTCTCTTTGGTCTGTCTTTAGTAATTCCCCTCACTGCAGAACTATCACAATGGTGAAGCTGTAAGAAAACCTTTTACCTAAAAAAAAGTATATTGACAAATTTTTGCATAAAGTATTGTTTTGTTACTCATAATATAATCTGGCACTGTCAGTCTTTTTTAACATGTACGCAACCTGTTGTCTCAAAGTGTGCTTCAAATAAGAGGAAACAGATAAAAGCTCGCGTTTCCATACGCTACCATCTTTCATTCTGTCTTGAGAAGATATGTTCAAAATTAACATCCTAATAACCTGAATCCCAATACATTCTACTTGAAGACAGATATCCTGTTCAAACTTTATAACATCACAGCTAGTCCAGACTAAATGACATCTGAAACCTTCCTCTTACCTATGAGGTCATGGCTTTCTGTCGCACAGTGTGATGTATGCCCTGAAAACAGGCTGATTGCGCCGTCTCTCACATACCAAGACCACTACTGAATACAGCTTTCACTACATGTACAGACTAATTAGATCTTCACGATGTGCCATTATGCCAACTCAAGCTGACATAGCAACAGATGTTGCAATTATCAAGTTTATCATTTGAATACAGGATTTGAGGTGCTTGAAGATGGAATATAAGTTTAATCAACTGTTTGGTGAAGAGATTCTGACAGTAAAAGTGACTTTGCACACTGTTGGTGTTGATTTCATCAGCTTCTGTCGAATCAAATCTGAGTTTGTTAAATGATGACCCCGTGTTTGTTTATTTTTTTCTGAATCTACAAGCTGTTTCTATCCAAAAGCTTTGGCAACCAATTTAACCAGTGTAAATATAACTAATGATTCCGAATCTCACCGCCTGCTACAGTACACACATGGTCAAAGTGTGATCTGGTTGATGATAGAACAGTTTTTACTATGTGAACTACAATTTATGCAGACAGATGGCACACACAATACAAAGCTATGATGTAAGTATTTTACAATAAGTAATAGTCAACTTGTGGTAAAATCTACAGAATATAATGATACTACACAGCTGATTTTTTGTCAAGGGCACAAACTCGGTGTGTTTCATTACAAACTTTGCTAGAAGAGGATAATAATCATATCCTGTTTCGTTTCTCTTAATCTGTATTAATGCACTTAACTAGCTAACTTGCTCACCATATGCTATTAAACTACATTAGCTACCACTTTTAGCTTTAGTCAGTTTCCAGGTAAGGATAACATTGGACTGGGCAGGACACGTGAGGTTTTACTTGCCTGGTGTGGTAGCTAATAAATTTTAAATTTGTCCATTGCTGTAAAAGAACATAAGGCTTCATTCTTGGGCTGAATTACAGCCATCGACTTCATATAAAGTCGATTCTCGTAATGTACTAATTGTTATTATTTCTGACTGATTGCCTGTACTTTGGATTTTGACTGTCTCTCATTGTGCTTTTGGATTGTTTACGTTTTTCCATTAAAGTCTCTGAGTTTATCTCGGATACGTGTCCACCTTGGGTTACACTGTCCGACAGGACATTCATTCCAAAAAAAGACAAATTTTCAATTAATAGCAGACTTGGTATAGAAAATACACTACATGGCCAAAAGTTTGTTGACACCTGACCGTGACATCAGAATGTGGTCCTTGCCCAAACCGTTGCCATGAACTTGGAAGCACTCAATTGTTTGGGATGTTATTTTATGCTGTAGGATTACAATTTCCCTTCACTGGGACTAAGAGGCCCAACGCTGTTCCAACATGACAATGCTCCTGTACACAAAGTGATCTCCATGAAGGTTTGCCAAGGTTAGAGTGGAAGAACTCGTGTGGCCTGCACAGAGCCCTGACCTCAACCCTACAGAACACCTTTGGGATGAGTTGGAATGCCAACTGCGCCCCAGGACTCCTGCACCCCAGCTTGACATTAGTGTCTGACCTCACAAATGCTCTTGTGACTGAATGGACACAAAACTCGATACCCATACTCTAAAATCTAGTGAAAAGCTTTCCCAAAGAGTGGAGGTTATTACAACAGCAAAGAGGGACTTGATCTGGAATGGGATGCAGATATGAGTGTTATGGTCAGGTGTCCACAAACTTTTGGCCATATAGTGTATGTTTAATGCCATGAATAATAATAATAATAATCAGCACATGTGGTGCAATCCTAGGTTTAGTCTACTGGCCCTCACTTAATGATAAAAACTAGTTTGATGACTCATCCTCGCTTTTAGTCTGATGCTTTATCGGTCACTGCATTTCACTTTGAAGCACTTCCAACAAGAAACAAAAGCCATTCATTGGGAATTGGATACATACTGTCTAACCAATCAGAGTATCAAAGCATATTTAAAAATCATGCATCCTGCTTCAGCATGCATGATCCGAAACCCACAAAACCCATAATTTTCACGAACAATTCTAGCTAAACAATTTTACATTCCATGCAATTTCGTGCAAGAAACTATTTCAAAAATAAACATCAAAACACAGAAATGATAGCCAGGCTAATCAGGAATGTGTTTGTTCAAGATTTATTCAGCATGTTTCAGATATCTACTGTCCTTTCAGTTATCTTTTATGAGTCTAGATGCAATGAAGGAGCCATTCAAATAGTTGTCGTTATTGGTGTTTGCTTTTAATTTGATGAAGCAATGTTCATCTTTTTGACACATTCCCTAAATGCTCATTGGTATGCTCAGCTGGATTCTGCTATCTCAGCCTGAATATCAACCAGTTCGAGTGCATGGATCCAGCAGCGGTCTTTCCTTCAGCCTCTCGTTCAGAAGCAATTAAAAGCAAGAAATTGTGAATTAACTCATGGTAATCGGGACAAATGAAGCCAAGGTGCACTGACACTGCAATTTGCACAGTTCAGCGGCTCCCATTAATGAGACACTATAGGTCATTTGCAGTGACTCAGAATAACTGGTAGAGAAACAAGACTGCATGAGTGGCATTTTCCACATACTTACAGCTGGGGACAATACATCATTCATAAGAGATTCAGTAGAGGACACCAAATGAGTTTAGGCTGCATGATTTAAAGGAAATTTGTGGTATGGTGAGGTAGTATTGCTGCGTTACAGCTGCAGGGTCTGCGGTTCAGTCCTAATTTCTCTGTATGTCCATGTGACTTTCTTCTAGGTTCTCCAGTTTCCTCCCACCTTCCAAAAACAGACTAGTAGATGGATTGGCTACTTCCTCTTAAGTGTGATTATGAGATGCCCTGTGATGGACTGGTGTCATATTCAGGGTATACCCAGCTAACAATTTTTGGTTCCCAGAACATTCTGGGAACGTTATTTTTTGGTCATGGGAACATTGCTTAAAATTTTGTGTGGTTCACCTATGGTTTGCCAGGAAAGTTTGTTTTACTGAAACATAACATTAGTTTTTCATTGCAAATTTTGGTTTATTGGTTCTCCAAACGTTTGTAATGTGGGAACCCTTGGAGAGCTTTTGGAGAACTTTCCTGTTTGGTTTCATTAACGTTCCCCTGACCACTGCAATACAAGAAAGCTTTGGAAAACCTTATGTCAACCTTTCAGTTAGGTTCTCTAAATGTTATAGGAATGTTCCTGTAACTATCACCTCTTTATTTGTTTATTTATGCATGTATACATATAAGCATGTGTATGTTTAAGGATGAGAATAAGCCTATGGACAATGCTGTTTTTAATGTCATTCCCAAATATGTACATGAAAGGGAACACTAAAATTAAAATAATTATTTAAATATATAAATATAAGTGAGCATAGTTTGATGATGGGAATAGCCTATGACAATCTAAAAGATAAGGAGTGGCCAGGTGACCTGTGTATATCCCGAGTTTCTCTGGTTTCTGGACATCCCTGACCAGGATTAAGCAGTTTCTGAAAAACAAACGACTTAAACGAAGTTTAAACAAATTCTCCATTTTGTTACAATGTGATATGAAGTGATAGACAAAAACAGTTTGAATAATTTGCTTCTGCATTATATTATTCTAATTACATGTATATAATAAAGTAAACACAATTATTTGTGATAATTGTGTTGAGACAACACATCATGAATCTCTCACATGCACCACTGTAGCACTGCAGGCAGCCTGGAGCACACAGCCAGTATTGCACAATGCATCGCATTATTGTAATGCTAGTGAGAGAAATGCACTGATGATTCTGAACTGTGCAACACACAACAGTTCATTAATTTTAATCAGTGAAAAGTTCAAAAGACTAATGAGAGCTGAGGAGTGTGCGTACTGCCAGTTTCTCTTCACTGAGCTGTGTGAACAAGTCTATTTTTGTCCCTACTTCTTTGCTAAAACAGTTGATTACAATATTATTTTTGTAGGAAATTCATTGGCATGATGGAATTTTGATGTTCCTCAAAGCTTCTAGCAACAACACTATCTTAATTTGTAATGGTTAATAATGGAATGTGGCACACCATGTCTGCCTAATGCCTAGCCGACGCTACAAGAGTTACACAGTCCTAATCAATGTTAAAAATCTGAGAGATTTCATAGCTGTTGTTTCTCAGATCATCCTTCAGTCAACTTGCAAGTCAAATCAGAATGCAGAATAATCTGGCAAGCCTGAAACCAGTACACCTTTTAGATGCTCTCATTCATATCTGTCAGTTCATAGTGAGGGAAGTGTCCTTAATACAACGTCTCAATTATGATAACTCTCACATATGCAAATGGATACTAATCAACGAGGCATGCACAAATAATTTTCACGCATTCCAACTTTATTTATTTAAGAATGACACTTTGATTATGGTTATGTTTAATATTGTGCAACATGGCAAGCTGGTTCCTTAGACAGGTCGCCAATCTATCACAAGCTAACACAGAGACAAACAGCCATCCGCACATACACACACGCAGGGGCAATTTAGAGTAGCCACTTGACCTAATCTGCATCTGCACCTAAGTGGGGAAGAAACCGGAGCACCCAGAAGAAACCCATGCAGGCACAGGGAGAACATTCAAACTCCACACAGACTGGCCCCTGGTCAACCCAGGGATCAAACCAGGAAACTTCTTGCGGTGAGGTGATAGTGTTCACCTCTGCACCACTGTGCTTTTTTGAATGCTCTGACACTGGAGACTCCTTCCATAAATGTTGTTCTTTATTAAATAACAACAACATTAATTGATGTGATCTGACCTGGTACAAGATTTCAGCAGTGCGAGTGTATAAGACCACATTACTTTATTACACAGTGCCAGTCAAGAGTTTGGACGCACCTACTCAATCATAGGTTTTTCTTTATTTTAACTAATTTCTACATTGTAAAACAATACTGAAGATATCAAAACTATGAAATAACACATGTGGAACATTTAGAATTATGTGGTTAACAAAAAAGTGTTAAAAAATGTTTTTATATTTTAGACTCTTCAAAGCATCCACAGTTTACCTTGGTGATAGCTTTGTACACTATTGGCATTATCATAACCAGCTTCATGAGGTAGTTACCTGGAATGCTTTTTAATTAACAGGTGTGCCATGTCAAAAGTCAGTGGAATATTTTGCTTAAAGTGTTGGAGACCATCAGTTGTGTTGTGTCGAAGAAGTGTTGGTATACAGTAAATAGCCCTAAATAGCCCTATACATCTGTGGTAACTCATGTTATATATATATATATATATATATATATATATATCAACCAAGTAAGAGAAACAGCAGTCCATCATTACTTTAAGACTCGAATTGTCTTTTAAGTGCTAAAAATAAAGAAATACCATTGAACTAGAAGGTGAGTGCGAACTTTTGACTGTTACTGTGTGTGTATTACTGTGGAAACTGAAACCTCAATCTTGCCACCAAGTCTTGTTGCAGGTCAGTTGCAGTCACTCGAGGGTTTCTGGCCACTTGCCTCATCAGAAATCTGGTGGCAGCTGTTGATAGCTTCCTCCTCCTGCCAGGTAATATAGCCAGCGTTCCTTTAACTTTGAACTTGCAAACTTGCAAACATATCTCAAAATCCACTAAGGCATGGTTTCAGAAAAAGTCCTGGAAGGTTCTAGAGTGGCCACCACAGTCGTCTGACAGAAGAAAACTTCTGGTGGGATTTGAAGAAGGTGGTTGCAGCACGCAAACCCAAGAATATTATTGAGCTGGAGGCCGTTGCCCATGAGGAATGGGCTGAGATTCATCAGGAACATTGCCAGAAGCTGGTGTCTTTGTTTTGCAGCAAGTCGTAACAGCGAAAGGGTGCTCTATTAAATACTAAGATGCTTGTCATGAAGTGGTTGAATAATTTTGAAACTGTGGTAATTATTAAAAGTGGCATTTTGTGTTCAATGTGGAGAAACCACTTATAATATTAGTTGTGTTTAGCTATTTAAATTGTTATTGTGTATTTTGTTTATTGCAAACAGCTGAAAGTTTGTAAATTTTACCAATAAGCTTAATTTGCAATTGGGGTCGAATAATTTAGGTGCAACTGTGTATATATATATTGTATACATACATATTGTATAAACCATATGTGTGTGTGATTATTGATATATTATATATTAACATTAAGCTACAATTGAGGCATATGTGAATATACAAAGTATAAGACATTAGCTGTAGCAGTCATGTAAATGCAATTTTTTTTCCTTCCAATCAGACATAATGTAGGTGATGTAAAGAGCAACAACTATACTTTAAAAGACTTCCAGAGTATTCATCATCCCATTATAACTGTTGAGACGATTAAAACAAAAGCACTAGCTTTTCTTTGGGATGCGCTTGATAGAGCTGAAAAAAAATTACTTCAGAAGGGTTTTTGTGAATAAATGATGCAAGTTTTTTGCCTAGTATCTTTCAAAATAAAGTTATGCCCATGCACTGATTGATTCATATCTGCTTTGATAAACACACATGAGTTAGTCACAATGTATGGCTATGTGTTTAGTGTGCAGAGGGCCGCTAAAACTCATTTTCATTTAGAGCTTGAACGTTTGAACACCCTTGAGCTGTATCATTCAGTTCAGTGAGGTGGTGTTGGAGCTGTGTTTGGCCCATGAAGAAGGAAAAGAGTGACGTTAAGAAGAAACTGCTCATTAATGTATTGATGACTCATGAGAAGACTCTTCAACTCCCCACTACCGTGTCCTTTCCTCTCCTTTACCCTTACTTTCCCTTCTCCCCTTCTCTCTTCCACTTACTCACTCTCGTCCTTTGCTCTGATGGATTATCCAGGCCTTTCGCTCAATTATTCAGCACAGGGGACTCTGATGGGATGCTGCACCAGTCTCTGGGACAGGACATGACTACTCCATCGTTTCTTCATCTTCAAAGATACAGACAGGAAAAACAATCTGCCTCACAGGCATGAAAAATAGAGAGTAGATCACTGAAAACTATATGAACCGGTGAATCACCTGATTCTTAACAACATGTCAGCTGAGTTTTATGTATCTTGCTACATTCCATGCAATATCAAGAGAGTCCACAGGAACAGGATTCAAACTGTGATAGGAGTAGGGACGAGTTGGTAGTCAATAGCTGATCTACTAAATACTCAAGATCTATAAACTGGGCCATCAAAATCATATGCGTTTACTACTAATCATGAACAACCCTAAACTGGCTGGTTACTGGTTAATTCACCTGACAGGATGTAGATGGTCTGTATATGGTTTTTTGAATGTCTATAGAGTGTCTGCTTTGGACTATCCAAAACAGTATTACTTTAAGTATTTGTGAGTTAAATATACTGTTGTGTCAGTACATTGCCATGTTCATCCAAAACATAAAGCCAACTATGTGCAAATATTCGACCATCAACAACCTCAGACCTCTTATTTTAAGATGGTAAGTTTATAATTTTTATCATATTCAAGTAGTTTAACTCAGGTAATGCTATACCTTAATCAAACCACATAATTACCACATAATTAATATCCTTCACATATACTCTCCGAATTTCATCGCAAACAAATCAGATGAACCTTAACTTACAACAGAGGGTTTCACAAGGTATCCTTAGTAAACCTGTAAGCAAGATAGAGGATTTCCAAATGTTCCTTTCAGGAATCTATGTTGTATATCTACCCATCTAGCATACAATGCTGAGAGAGCATATGCACATGATATATGCATATAATATAAAAAAGATACAGATTTTAATTAAGATTTAATTATGGTTATAAATATCCATTTTAAGTAACGCAAACAATGGTTTTTGAGCTTTCTGGTTTCATTGGGGTACTATCCATCCACTGCATATCACCACTGCATAATACTAAAAGCTATTTATTTATATGGTTTAGAAATATTTGGAATCTGAGTGGAGCCCTTCAGTCTCATCAACGACTTATTGGAAACCACTAGAACATCCTGGAATGAAGTTTATCTAGTGCTGGCCAGTCAGGTTTCCAAGCAAGTCTTTGGGAAGGAGCCACTCTTGACCTGTAAAAACCTAAGTGGAAAAAAATGCATCCACACACAAGCAGCCTGAGAGAGAGACTGAGAAAGGTCATTATGGAGGTCTCTCTCCATTCCACTGATTCACCAAAACAAAGATTATTCAACAACAAGTTACATAAGGGAGTAAAACAATCACTGTGTCATCTCTCTCAGGTCTGTGCGGAACAAAAAAAAAACCCTTTGTGAAATAGTTGGGGGAAAAACACCAAATAAAATAACAGGTGTGTTAGAGCAGGGATGCCAATAACCTTCAGGACTGGAGCAGGACAAATTTTATTAACACCAATATCAAAAGAAACATCACAGATCCTAAATGCAACTTGAGCAAACTGACGCAAGCAGTCATGATGCTGGTTATGTCCTTTTTTTCCCCTTGGCAAGCTGATATTTTCAGAACCAAGCCAAAATATTAAAACTAGGTTATTAAGTGCGTAGCTCAACATACTGTTTTTACCTACCTGCCATATGACTGCGCAAGATGAAATATTTCACAGACTCATATTTCACTTTTTTGCCTCACAGAATTTTGTGTACTGCTACAACACTAGGACATTGATGAAATATTTAGGAGGCTCCCTACACTCTTGTAAAATGAAAGCTAAATCTGCAGTCCTTATGGGTTCTTCACTTGTTCCTTTAAGGCAGTCAACTAAAATTTGTGATTTGTGTCCATTACATATCCATGCTTAAAAGAGACTGGATATGAGAATAATATGACTGAAAGGTGACAAAAGTTATTAGTGATTAGTTCATGGCTATAAATAAGACAATAAGAATGGTTATGTTTTTGACTAGCAAATTTATAGCATTTGGCATACTCTGGCACTGACCAGTGACTCAGATCAGACATCTGAGATATCTGTTTAGATCTTGAAATCTGAGAATGAATGCATAGTTCTTTGTCCAGTAGATTTAAAAAATTCTGTTGTTCCTAATCAGCTTTTCTTTTCGAACAATCTTTTCACTAATTAAAGTCGAGAGGGAAAATCTATGAAAGCCTGTGCAAACTCTTCCTCTTCTCAATGAACTGCTTTCAGCTAAAAAATTGCAAACAGGGTTACCCTAACCCTAACCCTAACCCTAAACCTACCAGTTGATGACCTCTGCTCTAAGGGTACCCGTAAAGATCAACTTATAATAAATAGAACCCGACAAGCATGTGATTTTCAAGTAGAACGCTTCTAGGGAGCCAAGAATATAAAAATCCTCTCAATAAATACTTAAATAGTCCTTTTTTTCTCTGTGTTAATACACTCAGTTGTTCAGTTGTGGTGCTGCTTCATCAGCTTCTTATTGATTAACTATATAGCAATTCCTAGTTAAAAGCATTCTTCACACGCAAATGTTAATTTTGTTAATAATGAGGATGCATTGGTGATGAGGATTCATTTAGGAACAGTGCAGAGAGGCCATAAAATCCCGGCGAAACTCTCCTACACTGATTAGCTAAAGACTTCTAATCACATCACCGCAGTCGTCACTTTCTAATCTAAACTATGGTGTGCACACAGAACAACCGTAACTCACCCAAGGTCAAAGCTGTGGAATGCACAGATCGTACAAACTTTTAATGACTACTTTTAATCAGTATAAATGCTAACTTCTCCTTATTGAGCATGGGCAATGACTATTAACAGAATGAAATGCTTGACTGTACATAAGAAACAACAACAAACAAACAGGGAGGCCATTTTTAAGCATATACATGTAATCGCAGTAACAGAATGCAACCCAAAATATTAAGCATGTGTATACTTGGATTACTTTTAATATTTGAAAAACACACTGAGACAATACAACAGACAGAAAAATGCAGTCCCATGGTTATTTTTCTTTAATTTGCTTTGTTAATGGACTTAAATCTGTTTTTTAAGTATGACTACTTTGCTTGAGCTATTCTTCCACCTAATTCTTGTGTCATGCAGGACACAAGTAGATATATACTTAACATGGGTTTTAATTGGGTGAATACCACAACCATAGTCATGGTTCATGGTGTGGGTTATTACACATGTAGACAACATCAAAACAAGGATCCAAGTCAAGTCAAGTAGCTTTTATTGCCATTTCCTGCATATGCAGTTGGTACAGTACATGTGGCACATGAAAAGAAACAATGTTCCGTCAGGACCGTGGTGCTACATGAAATAACATAGGGCCACACGAGACTACAGAGAACTACAGAAAAGTGCACATGCAGCACATAAATAACACATGACTACATAAGACTAAACAGATAGACAGGACTACATAAAGTGCACGTGTGCAAACTGGTGAAAACATTACAAGACAGTGCTGTCCGTGCTGTGCAATCCACTTTCAAAAACTAATTAGAAAATTGGGAAACAATAAAGAATAAAATAAATCAGATCTGCATGATATTATTGGCAAGACTTTGCAATGAAACACTGAAATAGCAGGGTAATTTAACAATCTAATTTTGCACAAAAACTAATGCACATACCCAAACAAAACCAAAACAAACAACAACAACAACAAAACAAAAACATGGAGAATGAAAGACAGGTGAATTGGGAATTCATGTCAATATGTTTGACTTTTAAAAGTAATTTGAATTTATACTTATTTATACTATTTATTTTACTTTGGTGTGAAGAATTTGAAGCTTAATTCTACTTTTTCACGTTTTATTTAGATGGGTTAGTACACTTTTACTTGAGTAGAGAATTTGGGTACTTTTAGCCCATTTATCCATTTGTAATTCAATGTACAGATTTCCAGTCATCAATAAATTGTTAAAACTGCACAAAACACTTTGCTAAATATAAAGACCCACACACAATACTTATATAAAATTGAGAATATGTTTGCATTCCCTTGCCTGTGTTTCAGAGATTAGCAGTCAAAGTGGTATTTCTGTAGGTTACAAGTATGAATATCTTACACTGGAGTTAAAAGAACCCTCAGAAGCCATTCAGAGAGCTCTTTAAAGCACACAGATAGGCTCTGACACAGCTCTAGAGAACAGCATTATTCTATTCTATCAGCTGAGTGCACTGGGAGTTATGTAAAGCACTTATGTTAACTGATATCTGGCAGATAAGTGCCCTTTTTCTCAGAGAAACAATATTCAATGAGATGTTCATGACTCTACTGATTTTTTGCAATTTGGCTACTAATGACTGAGCTCAATTTCACTGTGTATTGCCCATAGTAGTTTCTGCTTAATTTTAGCCCCTTTCTGAAATGTGATAGTAATGTTTCCCTTGAATATTAAACAACATTAACTTGAACAGTACATACCCAAAACCCATTTAGCTTTACACACTGAGCTAAATGTCTGTAACAGTTTAACTGTATAATGAAATGTTTCTTTGGAAGGAAAACTTTCAAATTGAAATTTTAAGTAGTATATCTTGCCTCATTGGCATCCTGTAGGAAATAGAATAATAAAATAATAATTAGAAAAAGAATAATTGTTACCAGAAGTCATAATAATAATACTAATAATAATAATAATAATAATAATAATAATAATAATAATAATTGAACATTAAATATGGACAATGGCAGAGCTAAATAAAATCTCAGTGTACAATTAAAGTGTTAACGCTCATGCATTTTGGGTGGGTGCCAGACACTAGCAGTTGTGGTGTACAGAGTACAGAGAAACAATTTACCTTCAACCAATCTTTTTGCAGTAATACCATTAATAGGTACAGGAAATAAAATACTCAGTTCCACTGCAAGTACTTAAGTAACATGCTAATAATTGTAGGACAAGGACAATGATTATAACATCTGGTAGTCAATTGTCATGTAACAGGTGGGAAGTGGATGTAAACGCAAATGGGAGCGTATTCAATCTAGGCAGCCAGACAAGGGGTGAAGGGTAATCCAAAAGCAGGTACTAGGGGAAAACAAGGTTAACAAGGGCTAGGCAGAAAATTTGGTCGAAATAACAAACTACCTACAAGAGCTAGGACAAAGGCTTGGCATGAACTTGATGCAACATGACCTAGACCAACCCTGTTCCTGGAGATCTAGCTTAGATTTTATCTCCAGCTACAATTGTGCCCAGCTGACCATCTAATAATTGCCTTAAGTCTTAAGGTGGTGATTAGATGGTCAGGTGGGCATGATCATGGTTGGAGCTAAAATGTTCAGGGAGGTAGATCTCCAGGAACAGGGTTGGTGACCACTAACCTAGACCATGAGCATAAACAAGAACAATACTTCACAGTGAAACAAAGGGAACGTGAGTCCTTTAGTGCTGTGGCTGCGATTACAAATAAACTCAAAACAGGTGCAAACAATCAAAACTGGAGGGACCATGAGAGGGAAGGTGCAGGAAGGTTCTGGGAGATGTAGTCCTCAGCGGCCATGTTTGCAGCACGCTGAGACTGCTGGGACATGGAGTTTGTAACCCCAATAAAATGTGATTAAACCAACTAAGTGATGCATTAATTTAATGTCTGGTCAGATATGGAGAAGTCATAATAATAACTTTGTTTAATTAATTAATTTAATTTCATTTAATTTTAATTAATAATTTTTTATTTAATTTAAATTAATGGTTAAGAACATCCTTGTAGAACAATTACTTGGTAAAATCATTATTTGAAACATACAATATAATCAGTTATGCTTATGTGTGTTATGTCAACCATCCACGAGTAAGCATTTAGATCTGTCATGAAATTCCTCCCAACTAGGTAGGTAGGTTCATTAGCGTATAATGTCACATTCTGTGAATAAGTGAATAAAGTAAACACTGGTGATGTTAGGGAAAAAATGCCAAAGCAAGTAGCAGATGGTACGCAAGACAGGAGGACGACTCTCTGGGTGCACCTTAAGTCCCAAACAAGCACTGCTTTTTGCTACTGAGCTGTCATTACTTTAGTCAACTTGTTCTGTGATCTGGCAACCTTATGTCTGCCTTGTGAGTTGTCTTTTAAACCACTATATAGGATTCAGTTGATTGCAAGCAACTGAATTCCCCTCCCTTTCCAAGCATGTATTAGAATATACGATGGGCATCAGGTGTGTCTATTAAAAGAAAAGATTAGGTCTTCTCACGGCATTAAAGCTGAGGTTTAGTCAGACATACACTTCCATTACAGTGGATTTGGGTGTGATTTCAGTAGTGATACAAAGATTGGGGCTGAATTAACATCTCCAAAGTCGAATTACATTAAATGGTAACTATAAGGTTGAATTACTTTAACAGTGATATATGCATACCATGTGTGTTGAATTATGTCTAAAGTTACAGTCTACAGCCTATAGTCATGGATTATTATATTTCCATTAAACGTTTCTACAGTGTTGAATTAACACCTACACTGTGAACAGTGTCCAGCTAGAACACTAAATCAAAACAATGTAAGTAATAATTTACACCGGGGGATTTCAACATTCAACAATGGGAATTTGCTCTGTGAAACTTTTTAATTCAGTTGAATTGAAAGAGAGAAGAATGCAAGAAAGATACATCTGTTCCCAAATGGAAAACAAGTCAATGGTATTGTCTCTACAACTTCATATAACGGCTTCAAAATTGTTTATTTTGCTATTGCATGATGGGAATGAGAATCATAAGCATTTAAAGTGCTATTATTACAATTTCATGTTAGTGGCAATTTCAAAATAATGTTTTTTAAATGATCATTTGTAAAGTGAATTACAGTGTTGGATTGAAAAACAATATAAAACTTAATAGGCTTTTCATAAAGTAGATATTTCTGTTCTAGTAAGCAATAACCTGATGGGCAAGAGTTGATAGACATTTTCCACCTACCACTTTGAGCATTTTACTCTGATTACAGGACAGCAGTCCCATAGGGCTTGCAAATTCCTACATTTCCACTGTAGATAAAGGAGATATTAAACAAACAAACAAACAAACAAAAAACAATAAAAGGCACAAAATAAAGACTATCACATTATCCTCAGATATACTTCACAGAAACTGAATAGTAGTACTAGTGCTCTCAGTACACCAAGCTCATCAGTACAAAGAGCAAATGTAATTCCTCATGGGATTTCCATACACCTGGTGACTGAATCCAATCAGCATGTGGACAGCCACTTATTGCTCTTCAGGGGCCAAAAGGAAATGGTTAAGCACAGAGACTGCAAAGAACTGACTTATGTCGACAGATTTCAATAAGGCTAACTGGAATCCCTTGCGGAGGTCTTTCAAATTAATAGTCCGGGTGAGGAGTCAGAGCAATCCTTTTCCCGGAGCTGTCAGCAAAAGGGCTGCTGCATCTGAATAATGGATGTGCTGTGCTGTACGGTGAAAGAAGTGAAGAGCTCAGGCAGACAGCAGAGCACACAAAGGCCTCATCCAGCTGCTCACCTGTGACCTTCATGAACTGCTTCCACTGCAGCCATGTGCACAGCAGTGCATGTGTTCCCCTCTAAAGAAGGAGACACTACACTTAGGGTAAAAATGTCTGAAGGAATACACATCCACATCTACACATACATGCTTTTATAACAGATTTGTTTTGCTCAGTGAAACTCAGGAGAACAACACTACTGATCTGACACATCATACAACTTCTAGTACAGACTTTAGTCTGTAAGTCTCTATTTGAACTGTGGAAATTCTACATGCCATGTCTGATGCCTTACTGTATGTATCCACTTGTGCTTGTTTCACTGACAGTTTGATGGAACCAAGTGGTAAATTATTTTTCTGATGTTTAAACAGCCAACAAGGTCTCACAAAACTATAACATTCCATATGAAATGTTAAAAAGTTCAGTATCATGGATGGAGTTAGCATTTGCACACTTTCTTATACTCTCATAGATTAGACGTCTAAATTACACTAGAGATTCTGCTACCTTATGTCACCAAACATGAGCAAGAAGTGCCTACTTTAACAGGGCGTGACCATTTGATAGATTTTTTTCCCCAAAGCCTGTTGGCAAGCTCATGGGAATATGTTTATTCAGACTTTAAAGGTGTGATACCATGTAATAGTTTTTAATCCTCTGACTAGTCTTGCGCTGAAAACCCAGTAGGGCACAGCATTAAAAAAAACTTTGTTTTTCTGTCAGAAAACAATTCATGTATGCTCACAGAAAGAACTCCAGAGACCCAATCAGATTGCAGCCTTCAGATTCTGAGGATTCTGAAGCTTATGGCCAGAAAAGTGTACATGAGTACATAACTCTCTGGTGGCAATGGGCAGTGCTGAGGCTGACAGGCTGAGCCTTTCCTACAACTTAATTGTACGCAATCGAAGGAACTACATCCAACCACATCCACCTAGATAACTCAAATCTATACAAATTTCTAATGAGATCAGTTTAACACGTTGAGAAATGTTGAGCAGAGATTAATGTTAGGCAAATTAATACATCCACCTTATTGTATAGACTGACTTGTAAGTTTTTTCAATCCTGTGATTTATCATCATTTTGTCATAATACTCTTGGTTATCATATATATTTTTTTTACCTTAAAACAGCTTATGCATACAGTATTATATCTGTATGATACATGAATAACACACTACCAATTAGCAATCTAGCTTATTCCACTAATCAGACTGCAGCTGCATTAACCAGACTGCAGCTGCATTTGTTTTGTGACAGAACATTTACAACTCTTAGGCCCCCTGCAGGAGTTCAGTCACCACTCTTTATCAACCACAATGATAAAGTCACAGCCTTGCAAACAACAGATTAGTCTGTCATTTTTCCACCATGGGAGAGACAGGAATCTGGAGACAAGTGTTATCACAGACCACTGTATGCAACCTGAACCAGCTCCCAGGCAGTGTTTTCTCTGATCAGACATCCTCTTCACACACCACTGAGAGCTTTAAGTTATGGCCACCATGGGCACAGCGGGACAAGCAATAGCTTTCTATTTCTATAAAGCTGTCCTTCTTTGCCTGTAGCTGCTCATCTAGTGTCTGTATCTCTCTTTCATTCTTTTTTTTTTTTCTGTCACTGATAGGCTGTTACAGAGAAGTGGTTCCTTCTCCCCAGTGGAGCAAAGGTTAAATGGAGACTTTACAGAGGTTAAGAGCAACTACTGATGTATCCTATTGCGGTATCCATCAGAACACGCACTAATCAAAGAGGTCGGGCAGTAGAGGGCATCTGGCTGTAGAGAGGGTCACATAACTAATGATAATTGAAACTACACTAAGGTCAACTGTTCCAGATGGCTTCTAACTTTCTCTAAGTGGACAGTAAAACTATACAGGTTCTCAAATATGTATGCACATACAGTAATATATTCACATACATATGTCAAGCCTTGATTAAAGCAAGCTCCCTGTTATTTTCCATTTCCTATTTAGCTCATCTTTCCCTCTAAACTAATTCATAAATGCACAAACAGCCCCTTCCATAATTATTATGTTGTTCGGTTTCATAGCTGTAGCATGACGTTAACAGCTGAGCTCAAACCTGTACCATTTATGTCCAAAGCCAAATTTCCTAATCAATATGAGACTTGGACAAAGCAGAGTGAGAACTTGTTGTAAGGCATATAGGTCCGCAAATGTCTATGTAAAGGTTACAATTTATTATTAAAGGGCATCAATTATTCAATGAAATGTGACGTGTTGGGTGCTTTAAAGGAACTGGATTCCCTTGCATACATCACTGTGAGCACAATAAAGTTGTAAGAAACTACTGAAAAGGTTACTCATGTATAAACAAGACAAGAAGCAATTAATTCCAGTTCAAGGTGACAACTTTTTTCACTTCCCCATTCACTAAGGACTAGACATGTAACGATATATCATGCGTCGATAAATTGCGATACAAATTTATGCCGATCGGTGGAAATTTAAAATGAACCATGATTAATGTCTTAGTTTTTCCTAGCTGTAATTGTGTTATTTAGGCAGATGAGGGTGCAATGACATACAATAGTGGGAATACATATGACATCACCGTAGGCAGGAGTAACACAGCTCTAATGCCGCAATGCAAAAAAAATCACATCTAAAATGGGAAAGAGATTTTGTGCAATTAACTTTACAAACAAATTCAATGAGACATTGGAGAAATCTTTTACAGACTGCCAAAAGCAAAAGAAAAGCAATTAGTGGTAGTTGTTTAATATTAAAGCCGACTACAGCCTTCACAAATGTTTGTAATTATTAAGAAAATGATTGTTATAAATTTTTTTATAAGAAATTAATTTGTTATTATATTTATATATATTATATTATATTATATTAGAATTAATTGGCTTTTATATTTTACTTCAACCACAACAAATATTTGTAAATAATTATTGTTGGTTATTAAGAAAATAAAACAAAAGGTCGGTTGTGTTTATTAACAAAAGGAATATTTAAGTTTAATTTTATATTTATATTTTTAAGTATTTTATATTAATTTTATATATTTCAAATTTAACATTTAAGAAAATGAATGTGGCATTTTTTTCTTAATGGCAAAATAAATTTCAGTTTAATTCATGATACTGTTATAAAGATTCCTATAAAGCTTGAATATAAAACTCACTTAACTTAATAAATATACACAAATCCGTCATCAACTTGACATCAAAAATGTGCTTGATATTGATTGATAAGTTATAAAAGGCCACACTTTATCCTGTTAATTTGCATCACATCCTGATTCCAGCAGAATTCATACAAAGGCTGAAATATTTTTCATTCCACAAAAAAGTTACATCTACCAGAAGCCTTTCACATGAACAGAAAGATCAGAGAGAGGTCAGAAAGCAGTAATGTTTCTGGCGATTTATACAACTGTTTTGTCCTGAGTGTGTTCTACAATCAGGATTTCAAATCCCAGTGTGGAGATAAAAGATAAGCCATCCTTGTAAGCACCAGCAAATACAAGGTTTTACTGGCAACAGAGGAAATGCACAGATGCACTTAGATAAATGTGATTAAACACATGGCACAACGCATCACTAAAACCCAGCCACTAGCAGTTAAAAGAAAGTTGTTGAGTCGGCATTAATGTGCTTGATACCACACATGGCTGACGAATCTTCTTTGCTGAACCTGCAGAAACACCTCACAGTTTACAGCTACAAGACAACTTGTACACACTGAAGAGCCTATGCCTTATCTTATTCTTTACAAGCATATTTGTATTATTCATAGATGCCTAAATCAAGCGAATCCTTACCATATTTTCTTTTTATACTCTGAAAATCAAGTTTATATACTTTTAGAAGTTGAAGAGTGCCTTTTCCTTCCTTTCCCACTTACAGACGATTCTCCCTGACACTCCCCACTAGTCATTAATAGTCATAACATGAACTCCTAACGTACATTAATATTGCTTGCTAATAGCTTTTCAATGAAGAGAAAGGCATTTTACATGTTTTCTTTGAAATCAGACTAGCATATCCTGTTGCTGTGTCACACCTAAACAGAAATTTGTTGATTTCTTATTTAATGCCATGAAACCATGAGCTAAAATAGTCGCTAGCCTTTGTTATTAGTGCTACCCTGATAGAAATGACTTGTCCTGTATAGTAGGGAGTACAGTAGGACAATCTTCAAAATCTAACTTTTTTCAAAGGACAATATGCACCTTATAAGGATAAACTAGGTGTTGAAATTTTCCAAAGCTTAGTAAAGATGTGTGCAGGTGGTATACTAGTGACATACAGCAGTATTTTGTCACACCCTCAATGAAGGAACTCCTCCCAGCAGAGGTCCCCATCACCATCAGAAATGAATTATTGCTGTATATTTGAGCCTGATGATGTACATACGTTATATAAACCCCTGTTGCGCATTCAAACACAAATCTGAGTTGGGTTCTTGTGTGTGTTATGATAATTATGGTGTCTTATATTCTCATTGTTATCCAATTTTGTCTGTTGGATTCTGTTTTCGTATCTGGAAATTACATTTTGATCTGGTTTGTCCTTTTAGATTTTGAATATGGGAGATAGATTTTGTAAATACGCATTCACATCACAAAGGGGTACTAATCACAATGCTTTGGTTTGATGAAAGTCTCCTCTGCTGACCGCACCAACCCTTTACCTGTCCTCACAGAACTTGAAACAAGAAGTACTTTGAACCAATCATTTTAGTCAGCATGCAGTGCAGAGATCAGAGAGCTTTCACACGTTGCGAAGGAAACCACAGTTTGGTTAGAAATTCACATAGACACTCAGAGCTGCCCATGCTACTACTGAGATATCAATGATCCTGACCCCTCTGCTCTCTGAACCGGCCTGTTCCATACTGATATTCTACATTTAGGTGGAGTTCTCATCATTTATAAACCACTCGCTCCTCCTGAGGACGGCCTCGTACGAATGGCCTAGACATACACTTAGAACCTGTGAAGATTGCTTTGGGCTGCTGTTGATACAAGTGGATTTGCTATATTGGCTTAGGCCTACAATTGCCATGATAACTTGAGGACTTCAAGTGCCATGAAGTTTTCTGCTCAAGTCTCCATCAGTGAACAGTTAATACTGTAACTTCTACAAAATAGGCTTCATATTTAAACTATAGCAAACGGCTACACGATTGTACTTTTTGACCATTGAATACACAGTTTTAGAAGGGAAATTATTTATAATCACTGTCACCCAGAAGAGGATGGGTCCCCTTTTTTAGCCTGGTTCCTGTCAAGGTTCCTTTCTCTTCTTAAGGAGTTTTTCCTCACTACTGTCACCACAGACTTTCTCATTAGCGATACATATAAATTCATATGTTTAAAATTTATAATCAGAATTTATATATTTCTGCAAAGCTGCTTTGTGACAATGTCCAGTGTTAAAAGTACTATAGAAAAATTGAATTGAATTGAATTGAACCAAATTGAGCTGAGCCCCAGACCATCATTTGCAACTGGAACAGAGATCAGTTCTCTGGACCACTCTCAGGTTTTAAGATAGCTTACACACTTCACCAAACAATCTTTGAGCAAAAGGCCTAGGGTCTGGAGAAAAACACAAGTGTGAAAATGACCTTATATGCAATACCACAGTCAGGTTAAATTCATTATGCATATGAATGTGTGAAATCCGAACCTGTACAAAAAATATAGTCAGATCCTTACATTTCAGAGAAATATGATCTCATTATCTACTTTGTATGGACCCCTAACATGTCATGGAGGCCCAGTTTTGTAGATGCAAAAGTCTAACAAATAATAAAACCACATTTTTTAAAAGCATCCATAAATATACAGTAATTCAGGTTTTGTGCCCCTTCGATTGCTAAAAAAAAATCATTTTCTTCAATGATTAACAACACTTATTGACATTCCTCTTAAAAACATTTCAGTCTCTAAAAAAATAAAAAGATTTTTTGTTATTGAGGAATTTTTGGTCCATCATTGCCTCCAGCACCAGAGAATGTTCCAAGGACTTTCCAAGGCTAATGTAGCTCTCTTGGTTACCAGTTGCTGCCTTAGACAAAACATACTCTTTGTAATCAGAAGAGTGAGGGGTACTTTGCAGCAACTCAACATGCTGATCAGTGACAGACCACAGGCATTGTGCTCTGAAACTGTGAGCAACTCACAGGAAATGGGCTGACTGTGAAAACGTGTGGGAGCACAAACATCTGTGTACGTTTTCATTGCAAGTTTGCTTGTAACAAACTTTACAATAAGCTGTGCTCTTTTGGCTTGCACATTTCCTGCACATTTACAAAGCAACTAAGAAGATTAGGGGTGTAACATAATGTCACAATGTGTGCCAGTTTCTGTATCTATTTAGTGTGCCAATTATTCATATGTATTATCTGTATTCAGATTTAAGCCCAAAGTTGGCATTGCCCACTGGCAAGGTTTTGTTTTTTTAAGTAAGCAAATGAATCCTACCAGTGTGCTTGTGGAAACTCTGGAAATGCCAGCACTGTCAGCAAGGACTGCAAATTGCCAATTCATGAACTTCCACTGACAATTCAATCTCAGCTATTCAAGATCACTCAAATTCATAGTTTGCCTCAACTGGAGTTATGACCAGGACTGTTTTTTAATCCTAATAATGCAATTGTTATTTTTGCTTGTACCTGCTCACAATATATTATAATGGATTAAGTGAGTTCAATTTCCAAAATACACTACGTATATGGCCAGAAATTTGTAGACACCTGACCATGACACCAGTAAGTGGTTCTTCCCCAAAATGTTGCCACGAAGTTGGAAACACACAATTGTTTAAGATGCCATTGTATGCTGTAGCATTATAATTTCCCTTCACTGGGACTAAGAAGCTTAAACATGCTCCAGCATCACAATGCCCATGTACACAAAGTGAGCCCAATGAAGACTCCATGGTTTGCCAAGGTTGGTGTGGAAGAACCCGTGTGGCCTGCACTGATCCCTGACCTCAACCCCACTGAACACCTTTAGGATGAATTGGAACACCAACCCACTGCACCCAACCCAACTCCACCCCAGGGCTTCTTGTCTGATATCAGTGTCTGACCTCACGAGCATTCATGTGGCTGAATGAACATAAATCCCCACAGACAAGCTCTAAAATCTAGTGGATAGCCATCCCAGAAGAGTCAAGGATATTATAACAGCAGAGGAGGAATGGGATGTTCAGTAAGCACATATGAGTGTTATGGTCAGGTGTCCACAAACATTTGACATATAGTGAATTAACAAATTAGTAGCTTAATTTAAACCTCCATCCCAAGTACTAAGGATGAGTCAGTAAACACAACATGTAACCATGCAGCATCTCATGTTCTCTTTAATGAATGTGGTCTTTATCTGACTGCTATCCCATGTGAAAATAAAGAAAAAATTGTGGTGTCCAGCACTAGTGTGCCCACACTAGTGCTGGACACCACAAATTTTTCTTTATTTGAGTAAAGGTTTCAGTAATAATAATAATAATAATAATAATAATAATAATAATAATTAGTTTAGAACAAATTACCTGTTCATTCCAAATAATATACTCGTATTCAGTCACATCCCTAAGATGAGAGTCCAGGCAGAAACCCTCCTAACACTAGGCTTTAGTTCAAACTACCATGCTGAAATTAGAGCAATTCCCATTATGTTGCTGCAAGGTAAAATTCACTGTAGTGTCCATAGGTACGTTACGCATAGAGTGAATCCCCCTCTCGATAATTGAATTGATCCAATTAAGCCTCCCTGATAGGAGTTTATCTCCTGGGCAGTAACAAGTACCCAAGACACCTTCAGTATGCAACAGAATTCAAGACCAGACCTGATTTCATAAACTCAAGCACATAACTGAGATTAAAATGTATGGCTAGATGGGACTTGAATAGAGAGCCCTGATTCTGAATTGTCTGATTGTGAGTCTTATGTTATGACCCGGTCCTGGAGGAATGCAAAATGTTTCCAGCATCTCTTCTGCTCAGTTTCTCATGTCAATATGACTAAAAGTCAAGCCTTGCTGACCCAGTTTAGCTGCTCAGTCAGAGAAGCTTATCCATGATAGTGTGTATCAACTCCTTCCAATGCCCCCATCCTGGTTTTCATTTCAGTATTAGATTGCTTTGACGGTTTCCTGCTGCGGGTGGCAGCAGTAAACTGATGCTCAATTTCTCACTGTGCATCCTGTCATAGGCATCTCTCTCACCATCTCTAACCTGCCATCACATCTTTGTACTCTTTACCACTCTCTACCACTCACATGTCTGCCACATATGGAAACACGCTGCTTTACTTAAACAAAGCAGCACATCTATCACATACTAAGCTGTTAATACCATGTTTAGACTTTTTGTGAATGTGACTATATGATCCCAAAATGTGTATTATTCTTATTATTCACCCCAGCATTACTATGTATATACCTATATGTTTTACTGTATATACAATCTGTGCCTGAATACCAGAACAAATCCAAAGTAAGACATGTGAACTACCATACATTTCCCTTATTCTCCTTGAACAGACAGGCACATGGGCTACTGTACATTTTACTAAATGCACAGAAAAAATGGCTGGGGGTTGGGTAACGGGGTGGATGGATGAATGAATGAATGGCATTCTTCTTTCATTTTCCACCCTGAGAGACAGATGGCAGTATATTATGCTGGAAGGAAGTATTGTAGAACCTTCTAGCAGCCAGCAACAGCGTTTCCTCAAGCACTTTGATGGAATGAGCCTGTTGCTTAAGGCATTCCTGGATATCACTCCATGGAGGAGATGGACAGAATGTGCAGAATGTTCTCCAGAATCAGTCCTTTGATGGTGCTGACTTTCCTGACCAGTGTATTGGAATCCTTCTTAAATAAAGACAAATGCAACTGAGTAGACTGACCTATTAAATAGGATTTATAGTCTTATCAGTATACTACAATACCCTAAATTAATAGCGCCTTCAAATATTTTAACTTTCAAACAGAAATGTTTATCATCCAATGCACCATAAAAGTAATCTCAGAGCTCCGTTCTCATTAATAACACATACAGACATACGCACTCAGATCCATAGTGAGGGGTGAATATTAAGCCATTCAGTCAAATGAGTATGGAGTATCTTTATTTTATATATAACAGGGAAAATGACTTGTGTGCCAAGAGACTACAACATCAGGTTTTATAAGGAAGATCAATAGTCTGTTGGTACCCTGTATGAATGTTATATCGGTATTTGGTCCTGTTTTCCTCAAGACACAAGTAGAAAAAGTTTCATGAAAATCCTAACAGCGAAATTGAAATTTCACATCTTATTGGTTTACAGCCAAGTTTCATACATTCACAATGCTTAATAAAAATGTCATTAAACAGTAAAAGTGTGAAGTTTACTGCATTCATCCCAAACTTGTGACTTTCACATTAAAATCTTAAGTTACAACCAGAAAGTCAAGTAAGGCTCTTGATTCTTTTTAAACTTATTTAAAAACACACACCCTTTTATTGGACTGCATTTTATTAATTGTCATTTTCGAACAATGAACAACGCACTTATACGGGCAGTATGGTTTTATCCATATCTAATTATCTGACATCAGGATGCAAATCATTTTGTTGTTTTTTCACCAAGAAATAAATGTATGCCTTTGACTATAAGGTAAGCTTGCATGCACCTTTATGCTAATGCTAAAAGTTTTGATTTAATGTGCGCTTAATAATACATTCTCATTTGTTGATTAAGCACACGTCTGATATATTCACAAAGCCTACGTGAAGAAGGAAAATGATGTATCAAGCAAATGTTTCAGTGAAATTGATTAGACACAGGCTTTCAGACGACGTTTTGCTCCGATCCGCACCACTCCATCCGTGTAATGGTCGGCTGGGAAGATCTCTGCTTCGGTGCTGTCGCTCCAACTATGCAAAATCCTTTTCCAAGGTAAAGTTTGGCACAGTCCATTAAAATGGAAAAACAATCACGAGATGGTTGGTTATGAGGTGTAGAGCATTTATTGCGCACTATGGAGCAAAACACTAAAAGAATTTTCATTCCTCACATCTGAGGTAACACAATTCCAGGAAAGAGTACAATGTGGACATGGCTGAACTGTGAGCTTCTGACTACCATGAAGTAAATAGACAATCTTTCAGGCTCAAAAAAGAACTATAAATTCAACAGTGAATGGCTTAGATGACAACCTGTATTATCAGTTTAAAAGAGTAATAAAGTACAACAGCAGTCAATAAACAATTACATTAAAGGGGTTTAGTGTGTGCCAAGACTCTTGGTCACCCTGGCATATGAGCATATGTTCCAATTTTATGGTATTCACAACCTCAGTCACATGAAAGACTGTTCCTTAGAAAACTGCCATTGGGAAAAAATGATTGGTCCACTAAAAACATATTTTATTTTTCTGGCTTGGCATTTTGATTCCATTGTGGTCCAGAACAATCAAGTCAAATTACGTTTTGTTCCTAACATCGAAGTGAAGGATTCAGAGCCCAGAACATAGATAGACTGTTTCTGAAATATGGAACATTAAAAATTTTCCATTATTTTTTAGGATTTCTTTTATTCATTATTTGGTCTGGGTTATAGAAAGTGTTTTGTAGCTTCCTACACTGTCACCTGTGTCATAGTTCATGGGCAGGACTGTCATATTTGAGTGCTGTTGTACTGAAAATAGGCGACACAGTGGTGCAGTGGTTAGCACTGTCGCTTCACAGCAAGAAGGTCCTGGGTTTGATCCCCGGGTCACCCAGGGTGCCTTTCTGTGTGGAGTTTGAATGTTCTCCCTGTGCATGTGTGGGTTTCCTCCGGGTGCTCCAGTTTCCTCCCACAGTCCAAAGACATGCAGATTAGGTCAACTGGCTACTCTAAATTGCCCATAGGTGTGTGTGTGTGTGTGTGTGTGTGTGTGTGTGTGTGTGTGTGTGTGTGTGTGTGTGTGTGTGAATGCGAGCGTTTGTGTTGGCCCTGTGTGGCCCTGCACGCACTGAAAATGCCCAGTATTTAACATGTTAAAGTTGCTTCTGGTAAAATTAGTGTCCTTTCTTCCTGACGAGTTTTACATTTTAAGTCAAAAAGTATATTCAAGAAAAGTATCATTTGTCTTTCCTGATGTTGCTCACACTATGGCAGTAACACGGTAAGTTAGGAAGTGAATAATTTTACAGCAGACTTATACACACAGTGCACCGTCCTAGTGCTGTTATTGCGAAATATCAACACTCTTGGAGCGCCGCGCAATCAATCAAATAAGTGGACCGTAACTAACCGTGGTATAATAATGTTTAGTGATGATTCTGCTAGAGCTACAATACAGCTATACCTGCATTTGTGTAGTTCAATATATTCTCAAACAACAAACCCCATGAAAAATAGGCAGTGCATTGCTGCTATCAGTACTGTCAATGAGATTAAGGTAATGTTGTTGCGTGCGGCATTAACTGGTTGACTTACCGATAATCAATTCATAATTAATGTTATGATTAGGATACTTTCAATCTGGATAAACAGGCAGCATTTGAAGCAGATCATCACTCTACTGTCGTCCTGGGACATCTATCTGCACCGCTGGGCAATCTGCAGCACTGGCATCAGTGTAAAGCATCAGCTGTAATGAAAAATCTCTGTCGCCGATGCTGAGTGAATTGGCCTCAGTACTGCTGCACAGTTGGGCACCAATCATCAGGTCAGTCAACAAATGCGCGTATTGATGAACTCTTACAAGTGTGTCCTGATCAATGATTGAAGCTCGCTACTCGTGGAGACAAAACACAAAGCACTCATTTTCAGCTTTGCAGCAGAGGGACTAAAATAGCACAGCTCTTTTGTCTGCAAACAGATTTCTAAGTATTACTACCAAATGAACAGCCTGCTTAATGGACTGTACACACATTATCAGCTTACTGGATAATTATTACTGGATTTATCATGCCCTGGCCACCCAGTGCTCATTTGCATGTGAATCATGATACTGAACATTAAGAAAATGTATGAACATGTAATACACTAATGCATAATGCACTGTTATTAATATTGGGTGAATTAATATGATACAAATATGCACAAATTCAGTTCAGTTACAACAATTATGCAGTGATCAACAGCAACACCAGTGGCTTTGAATGTATGAGACATATTAATGGATGACTGTGGTTGAACTGTTTATCAAAAGACAGACAGCCATGTTATAAATATATCATGGCATATGTCAAATTCCTGACATATGTCGACATGACAGTTTTATCTGCAGTTGTATTGCATCCTCATTGCTCTCTATTGCATGGACAAGTCACCATAAAAGGGTCAATCAGGGTAAACTGATAATGTTGTGACATCTTACATGTCAGTTTTAGCTATGTATCGGTTAACATATGTTTTGTTGATTGCTCTATAAATGACATTATTGCAAATATTATTTTGAGCTTGACAAAATGTTAGGTCCTCTCTGAACTCATAATTCACCACTTGACATACATATGAAAAAGAAAGGTTATATCATTAACTGTCATGACATTAAATAACAATTGTGATGTGTCTCTTATCTCTGTTCCACGTAAAGACAAAGTCACATAAAACCTCAGATGTCACCTCATGAATTTTCGACATTAGTTTTCTTTAATTCCCCCATCATTGTTTTATACAAGATTTATGTAACGCTTGTGGATGTGTTATAAAGACACTGTGTAGGTACCTTCCAAATAAACAGCTACCAAAGTATCATATGATAGTTTTCATTAAGTATGTATTATCACATCCACCATAAAGAATACACTTACCACTAATTAGCATGAGAGATAGGCTTTCACGGCATCAACGATCAGCGGTAATGACAACACAGCACTCTTCTATCACAGGACATAAACTGTCATGATGATTCATGCCAACAAGACATCTTCCATAATAAGTTAACATTTGGTTCAAGTAAGGCATCAATATTAAAGCTAAACTATCACAGATTATGGTATAAAAAGATGGAATATTTGCGTGTACTGCAGACAGCATATTTGTGCATTTGTGTGTATTTGAGTGTCTGCGTGTGAAACTGTTGCTATTTATATCATGTTTAGTAGCTACAGGCAACAACCACCATCTGTATTAAGCACAGTGAGATGCTGGCATTAGCTAGCACAACCAGTGAGAGGAAAAGGATAGGCACAAATATCAGCACATACAAGCACACAAACACCAAAAAACAAACGCTGAATTAGGATTAATGAGTGAGAAACAAAGTGAATTGTGATTATTAGATTACAAATCATTATAAATCATTTCAGTGATTCATCAGACCAAAACCTTTCACAACAGATTAATTACCTCGATATTAGTTACAAATATGCAAGAAGAGAGTACACAGAGGCATGCACTGCTGGCAGATCAACACTACATATTAAACAACATTACACTATCACGGTAATAGCTCCTGTACTCAATTATTGTATTACTGCAATGCACAGGCTGCAGAGTCACAATCCGTCTACAGCTAGACCATTCGCTTTACGCATGGGCTATTTATACAGTGTCTGCTATTAATAGCACTGTCCCTCGCGCACACACTGCTGAGCTCTCCTACTGCAGGCCTGCGGCATGCTCTGCTCACACACACACACACACACACACACACACACACACACACACACACACACACACACACACACACACACACTGTTGCAGAACTCTCTATATAAAGAAAAAAGGAAAATGAAATAGAAGAACAGGGATAAAGACTGAAACCAAGAGATGGAGAAAGAGTGTTGACTGCATCTGTTCTGACTAGAAACTCTTCAGCATTTTTTAGCCTCTTGAAGAATCCATGGAGTAAATCAGATATCCCACTCACAACACTTCATTACCCACAGGATTCGCCATGCCTTTCTGAGCATCTCAGTAAAGGCTTGCCACACTTCTCCATGTTCTTGATCTCACCCCTGAGGGAATGAATTTACCTCCACTTGTAAGTGCAACCACATCCCATTTGAGAAAGAGCTGCTGCTTAGGACCTGCCTGCATAACAGTCAAACACTCAGAATGCCAAGAGTGAAAGCAAGAGCCAGCTCTCACACACGATCTAACTGCCACTTTAGTATGTCAAGTCTGTAGTCCGACAGACAAACGGAACACAGGCCATGAATATCAGTATAAATAATTCACCAGGCCGATGTTATGGAGCGAGATTTATGGAAAAACCTAAAGTATACAGTATTTTATCATTTTATTGGGGTGCAAAAATTTGAATTCCTATTCTCAGCAAAATACTGACATTAGCGCTGATACCCAGTGCCTATCCAGTACAAACATCCTCTTAGTAACGGAGTTATTTTAAACATCATTACCACTTGTCAGTAAAACAAGTTGAGTGCTGTGTTCACATCAGTGTTGGGCTGATCAGCATTACACATGTTCACAGTATAAAATAAGTAAGCAGGTCAGAAAATAATAAGAAAAGTGTCATTATTTATTCAGTCATTCACTCATCTTCAGGACCAGCTTTACTCTGGTCAGGTTCACAGTGGATCCAGAGCCTTGTTTTGACCACTAGGCGTGTGGTGTGAACACGCCCTGGATGGGACCAGTCTATCTAAGGGCAACACACACACACACACACCCCAAGGGGCAATTTTGCATGGCCAGTCTATCTACTGGCATGTTTGGGAGGTGTGAATAGACGAGAGAACCTAGAAAAAAGACATGCAGATATTGGCAGAACAAACAAAACTCCACACATACACTAATCCGACCTGACCCTAGGACCCTGGAGCTATGAGGTGGCAACACTACCTTTCAGTGTCTTACGATTACTGTGTCAACAATACACAACAGCAGAATTTACTGTAATAGTGCAACATTATGCTTCTGATTTACACCTGGAAATCAATACCAGCTTTAATTTGATTTCATTTCAAAATTGAGATTTATCTAGAAAACACAAGAAATTGTTGGAGCTTTCTTTTATCACAGTTCTAGGTTCTCTGGTTTAAGGAAGTATTTAAGTAAGAAGGAAGGAAGGAAGGCTTGTTGTGTTTGAGGACTAACAGCTCTGGTGTTTCCCAAGCCAATTTAAGAAACCTCTATATGTCCAAGGATGCTTCAGAATCATAGCTTATTTTACACTAACCTTGACAAGAAGGTGAGCTCTATACCCATCACAAGCCCCATCTGCCCAAAAAATACCCAGACACTAGTTATTCTTTTCAGTATTTAAATATTTAAGGAACAACCATGTGAAAACACTGCATTGTTTGACATTCTAGACATCTTGGTGCCTTATTTTCTTTTTTTATCCCCAGTTTGAGGAAGGTCCTTTTGGGGAATTTTTACCATGACGAAAAGCACACAGATGTCCTGACAGATGTGGAGGTTCCTACAGGAGTGGAAGAACCTAAAAATAGTGCCAAGTATCGTGAATACACGTGATTGGAATAAAATTCCTTTTTGCAATGTACCATGGTGAGTGGAAAGTCGTGACAAAACAGTGAAGACTGTTATTGCAACGAAAGGGGGTGGGAGGAGACACGGCTCCTATCCTTTATTTAAGAAGACAAACAAGTGTGCAGATAATTTAGAATATCATGTAGTGTTTTAAAGTGTTGAAAATGATGTATTTTATATCAGATCACCCTTCTTGAATACATATCAAGGTGACTTTGCTAATACTGCATAAAATGTATACAAATAATGATTCTTAATTCTTGATTTTGTTCTGTGCGATCCTGTATTTTCAAATGTACAGTATACGATCAAACCTTAAAAGCAAATGGCAAGTTGTTGCCTGTTATCATTCTGCCATCTGGTGGCAGATTTTAAAATACCCAATAGATCTACAGCAGCTCCCTACCAGCATTAATCTACTACTGAAAAATACCACATTACCATATAACTATTACATATCATTGCAGGGATGGAACGGGTGAGAGAAAGAGAGCAAATGAATGAGGTTTTAGACAACTATTGGTTCTGAAGAGCCCATAATCTGAGCATGACATTCTTCTTTAAGTTTGTCCCACAATTCAGTGTTTGCCAGACATTGGAGTTAATGTTAAGATTAGTGTTGTTGTGGGATTAGCATTTATACCTCATTTATTAACATTACATCCTATAGCTTTAACCATCAGGATAAATTTAAATGTGAATTTATTTAACATGACACATCATTCAGGCCCTTGAGACCCGTAGTCTAATCAATGGGTCTGAAAAAATGGGTCTTAATCTTTTTCAGTGGTTTTACCAACAGGATAAGTGAAAGTGAAAGAATTTTAACATATAGGATGATGTTCTCCCCGTAGTTCTCCTTACATAGAAGAAGTGAAAATATTATTGTTAATAATGTAACTATTGCATGTTAGTAATATATAGCAATATTCTTTTTCCTCAGGTCGCTTATGTTGATTTGAACAGAAACAAGAGACAAACTATCTATTTTTTCTTTTTTATATACTGTTATTTTGTTTTCACAGTTGTTGACAGGCTCTTCTGTGTTCTAATAACTAATAACGGTCATCAGTGTAAAAGCTTTTACAGAGTTTTTCACATATGGAAATATTGTGTGAGGCAAGAAAGGTATTAGAGTGCAGCAGAAATCGCTTGAGTTTGTATTCCAAAGACAACATGTCCTGTGGGGTTTCCCATGTAAAATGCCCTATTGTTTTATCAGAGTATAGTGTATATGTCATGCAGGCCAGCAGAAACAGGATGCATATGCAGCTCAGTGTTTATTTAGACAACAGCAGGTAAAGACACCAATTCATCAAACAGTTTCAAAATTCAGATACAGGCTTAGGTTCGGGCGATCAGCAAACAGCACAGAGTCAGCAAAATCCAAAGAACAATATGTAGGGTCAAACTAGAACAACAATCACAACATAAAAAGCTAAGCAATAGCAGACACAGAGGAGCTAGACTAAGGAAGCCCAAACTGAAGTTGTTTTAAAAGAGAGTCCACTGTGTGTGTGTGGGTGTGGGTGTGGGTGTGGGTGTGGGTGTGGGTGTGGGTGTGGGTGTGGGTGTGGGTGAGCTGATTGGGAGCACCTGCGTGTGATTAGTAGTCAGGTGACACAGAGCCCTGGAGAGTGTCAGCCATGATGTCTGTTGGCATGGGTTCATGGGAGTCGTAGTCCGTTTCCATGTCTGAGTGCATTTCTGTGTCTGATTGGATATCTGTGTGCATGTCGGTGTCAGCCATGTTGTCAGTGTGCATAGAATCCTGGGAAATGGAGTTTGTAACCGATAAAGCAAGTGCAGGTTTGACAGTGTAGCTGTTAAGGAGACTACAGAAAAAATGTTAATAGAAAAATATACTGAGAGTGTGTGCAAGTGAAAGAGGAAATGCAGTGATTCAGATTAAGGCCTATTAGCTAATGACAGGACACATGATGTAGGTCAGAAAGATGAGTGTCAGATTGAATCATTTTAGTATGAGGTCTTCTGTAAGAGGATATTTATAAATAGCTGATCATTTCATACACCAGTAGAGGTCTGATTTTATATGGGTGTGATTGTGTACAAGCACGATGGAAATCTGAAATAATGTTTTACAGGCTGCTACCACATACACGCAAGTTGCACACTGAGATCAGAGCTTTTGCAAATCATAACTATACAATTACATACATAATCAATTCTGGTGTGGATTTAACTTGATCCCTGAAAGATCAGAGACATTTAATGTCTTCAAATATCACCTCAGAAAGAAAATCGATTTAAAAGAGGGGTTTTCTACAGCAGGTATAGAATTGCAGAGATTGCATAGTACATTGCATAGTACACAATTTTCTATAACTTTATTGGTTTTTTTTCAGAAGTCATACAAAAATCTATGAAACACTAGTTAATAAAATTTCAACTTTAACAGAAGTAAAAGGGTTCCATTTCCATGGAATGATCCTGCTAAAATTAAATCTGTTTCCATATAGCTGTATTGATGAAGAAAAACAAAATCGGCATGCGACATATAGGGGTTCGGTAAAAGGAAAATTTTAAGACACTAATAAGAGGTGAGATGATTATCTAATAAGTAGCTTGCACAAGAATTAATATCCAAGATGGAGGGAATGAGAAATAATTACCCAAATACCAAAAATAAAGAATTTAGCAAAATTATTGGAATATTAAATCTGATTCTATATAAAATACAATTAAACATTACAATGTGACTTGAACAGCATTAGACATCCATCCATCCATTATCTATTGGCTATTGCTGGCATGCATAATTGCAGAAAAAAAGCTTTGATACAATCATCAGTGACAAGTCTATGATGAGGTCAGGTTTCAGTAAAAATCCATCCATCCATCATCTATAGCGCTTTATCCGTCTGGGTCGCGGGGAAGCTGGAGCCAATGCTAGCATCTTCGGGCGAGAGGCGGGGTACACCCTGGGCAGGTCGCCAGTCCACCACAGGGCCAACACAGACAAACAGCC
>JAQQZR010000035.1:18879711-18891318 GCA_030068235.1 Notoglanidium macrostoma | reverse complement strand
AAATTTGCAAAAATCTCAAGTAAACTTTTTTCACGTTGTCATTATGGGGTGTTGTGTGTAGAATTCTGAGGGAAAAATGGATTTAATCCATTTAGGAATAAGGCTGTAACATAACAAAATGTGGAAAAAGTCATGCGCTGTGAATACTTTCCGGATGCTCCGTATATATATATATATGTGTGTGTGTGTGTGTGTGTGTGTGTGTGTGTGTGTGTGTGTGTGTGTGTGTGTGTGTGTCAGATGGGTGCAAATGTATTTGCTATTTAAATTTGGGTGCTGGACAGGAAATGACAACTGCATTGATCACAAAATTGCAAATACACTTGCTTTGTACTTGCAGCTGTTTTGCACCTGGTGTAAGATAGGATCCTTTGCTTGAATACTACCAATACTTTTGCTTTTTTAAATCATTTTCAGTAGATTAGACTGTTAAATATCTGTAATCTGCTTTTGTATCATTAATAATAAAACAATGTGATGTTTTTCATTAGAAAATGCCACAGGCAGTGAAGATCATTCTCCTGCTGTTATTCGGACAATATGGTAAAGTTAAACTGATATGACAATTTATGTGTGTATATATATATCAAGCATAATGAATGTCTTAGTTGTACTAAGTGAAGAAATGCATACTCTCTCATATCACAATCTCATTTCATTTTCCATGTCCTTTTTTATACCAGTCTACACTCAGGAGGAATGTATAAAATCGTTAGTGGTGACATGTAATGATTGCATTAAGTCTGGACCAGGATGCACCTGGTGCCAGGACTTGGTGAGTAGGCTACGCTGTATATACATTTAACCAATAACCCATTTCCAGTGCATAGGCTAACATTAACTTACCAAGCTATACTGGACACAATATTGAATTAACTCAGTGATTTAATAAGACCAGCTAATGGATTTAACATCTTGAACACCAGGGTGTTAAATTTATGTAGGCCATCATTAATTATATGAACATTCTCTGTTAAGATGATAGAATTTGCCTAATGAACATCAAAAAAGTATTATATCATTTGTACCATTTACAATATCTTAATGGCATAAATTTTACTGGATTAAGCACAAATAAACTGAACTTGATGTTAATAAAACTTTTATGATTTTGCTCAGCTAGCATTAAATAAAATATAATAAAAATACTATTTCTACTGAAATCTGACCTCATCATGAGCTTGTTACTGGTGGTCATATAAAAGCTTTTTTTCCCAATCAGGCATGCCAGCAATAACCAAGCCCAATCACTTTCTGGAGTCATTCAGTGTAGATGCTCTAGAAATCACAGCATGTAGCACAGCCAAGTCACTGACAGAGTCCAAATTACTTCACATGCCAATGCATATTCGGTTGCACTAAAGACAACAGAAATATTCAAATTCGGATACCGATTTGCTGTTTTTCTAACACAGAATTTCACCAAGCCTGGAGAGCCAGAAGCAGTACGATGTGATACAGAGAAGAAGCTTAGAGAAAAAGGCTGCCCAGCGAACAAGATAATCAACCCACCCAGTTACAGCGACACTATTCAGAACAAACCACTGTCAAAGACAGTCAAGACCGAAAATCCCGTACAGGTGCAGCCACAGGAAATTAAACTTAATTTACGACCAGGTATGTTACATTAAAATGGACAATACTCGAGTCTCCTTAAAATCAGTATCCTGTAGCGACAGTAGCCACAGTATCCTATGCTGAAAACTGACGTAATCAGCGCACTATAAAAAATTCCCATAGATTTATAAAGTAATTTACTGGCAGATTGGGTTGCCATTGCAGTACTATAAAAAAATACAGTAAACAATTGCATATTTACATTTATGTTAAAGTGCTGTAATATCTTAATGTTATATAAAATAACACATAAGTCAACACGCTTCTCTTTTGGGTGATGCAGGATACAGTCAAGCCGAATGTTAAGGGTCTTACCTTACCCAGGTCAGTTCTGGGATTAGAACACTCAACCATCTGTGCTGTAATCACCTCAACAACACTGCCTCAAGTGTACACTGATTCAACTATTTCTAACAATTGTAATAATTTAAATTATGTTTTGGCACTTTACTGAAAATATATTAGTTTTCTTCCTGTAAATTTTACAGTACTTTACAGGCAGCTCAAGCTGCCAGAAAATTACCATAAAATCTACGAGAATTTTTTACAGCGTGTGCTCCCTGCTGTAATATAAAAGCCAAATCCAAACATCAGCTGGTTATCAGGAATATTGGTGTGTTAATTAAAGAAAGAAAAATTTGCTTTAACACTAAAATGAAATTTTGCAATAAACTTTGTTTTTTTCAGGTCATGCCTTCACATCCCAGCTCAAATTTAAAAGGGCAGAGGGTTATCCTGTTGATCTGTACTATCTGATGGATTTGTCCTACTCGATGGATGATGACTTAAAGAATGTGAAAAACCTGGGAATAGAAATACTTAAAAACCTGCGGGCTATCACTGGAAATGCAAGGATAGGTAAAAAAAACAACAACAACAAAAAAACAACACCACATGGTTAGGACAATAAAAGAAGACTTCAGCCTATAGCACATTAAATATGTTTAAGTAGGAATATTTGTGATGTGGTTAGGGACTCTAGTTGTAGTTTGGTGGTTGGTGCTGTGTTTTTGTCATCCCTGTGACAAGTTTGCAGTTGTCTACTGCACTGACATCACAGGCCAATATTGCTAGCAAAGTTAGCAAAGGTGATTAACGGGAAGAACAGTTTCATTGATCTCAAACATAAGGGAAAACGGTTACATTTTGCTCAGAGCTCCTACTGAAAATCCAAGAGCTTTTTTCTTCTCGGCCACTTCCCAGCAAAATTCAATGACACATTCAATGAAGTTGTGAAGACAGAGGTACAGAGATACTTGACCGAAAGTACCAGAATGCAACGCAGATAGAGTATATGATGCAGGTGCACTGAATTACAGCAGAGATTCAGTTTGGTTCACCATTAGTAATTTATCAGATAATGAGCATGAAGGTGTTTACAGTGATATTAGCATGAAAATTTAAGCTTTGGACGCTGATCTGTTTGAGCAGAGTGTAAAGATGAGGCTCTAAGACATGGACGGACAAAAGGACGAAAGTGCTACTGCACCAGTTTCTCTAGCAGAGTTTAAACAATCCCACAAATCCCACTATCAGTGTGTGTCTGATTGGTATCGTGGGTAATGTAGGAAACTTCTAACCACATGAAAATAGAACAACTTTTAGACCAACCTGTAGATCATCTAAACTAAAATGGTCAACACAGAATTTCATTGTAAATCTATAGATAAATAATATGTTATTTATATATAGCTTGAAGTTAAAGTTTACATGTTCATTTAAAATAATAATAAACAAGTTCCTTATGGTGGCTCTTTAACATGACTTTAGCATATTTTAATCTTAAGATGACTGCTGCATTAACCTGGTTTATTCATGCAGGCTTTGGCTCATTTGTTGATAAAACCCTTCTTCCTTTCACGGACACAACCGAAGAGAAGTTAAAAAAGCCTTGTCCAGCCAAAGCAGTGGAATGTCAGCCAGCATTTGGCTACCAGCATGTCCTCAGTCTGACACAGGATGAGCAACAATTCACTAATATGGTCTCTAGACAGAAAATATCTGGCAACTTGGACACGCCAGAGGGAGGTCTGGATGCCATCATGCAAGTCGTCACCTGTGTGGTGAGACTTCACTTATAGTACATTTTCATGCTACAGTAGTGTACTACAATCACTTTATAAGGCAGCCCACTTGGTCAAACTGTGATATTTTCTTTACACACACACAAATACACTTTTGTGTATGTATACATATGGTGTGTATACAGTTCTCAGATTGTTTTTCTTCTAGTAACCTTCCCTGGGGTCATTTAATGGGTCTCCCCAGACTCCCGTGCAAATAGTCATATAGTCATGCTGTAGCATCTTTTCTCATGCACAGAATAAGATCGGCTGGGGAAACAGCACACGGCTGCTGGTGCTGGCTACTGATGCTGGCTTCCACATGGCAGGTGATGGGAAACTTGCTGGCATCCTCGAACCCAACCAAGAGACTTGTCAGCTGGATAGTACCAACAGATACAGCATGAGCAACACTTGGGTATGTCTGAATACTTCCGAAGTAATATAGAGGAAATTGTTTCTAAACCTTTGACACTACATTGCTTTCTTGAAAGCGTTGCCTAAAATAAAGTAAGTGTCTTGATTAAACTGTCCCTGGCAGGATTATCCATCTGTTGGTCAAATAGCCAGGAAATTGGAAGAGCAAAACATACAGCCTATTTTTGCTGTAACTGAAGCTGTATCAAATATATACGAAGTGAGTGTTATTCTCTTGATATTTATTATAATTAATGATACATCATATTAATATCAGCAATATCCTGCAATGTAAGGATGTTTGTGATCTAAGGAATGCCCTTTGTGATATAAGGATGTTTTCTTCTTAAGGAGCTGAGTAAACTGATTCCTAAATCAGCAGTTGGAGTATTAAGTAAAGATTCAAGCAATGTGGTAAAACTAATTGTGGACGCATACAATGTGAGGAACTTTTTATTTTACAAATCTTTACACAGTATTACCAGAATCTCTTTGTAATTACTATGTAATCAAATGAACAGCATGTAAGTGCAAGTGTTTTTGTTTACATCTTTCTGATTATATATATATATATATTGTATATTACAGAAACTCTCCTCTAATATAATTGTGACCCATGATGGACTCCCAGAAGACATATCAGTAACATTCACATCTAATTGTGAGGGAGGAGGGAGGCCTAGTGATAAGGGGACATGCAACAATGTCGCCATTGGACAGGAGGTACCTTAACACACAGCACACACAGCAGCAATACAAGCTATTAATAGGAATCTAATTAAATTTTGACCTAAAGGATTGTAATTACATTGTTTATTTGTAATGAAATGTTTCAATTTATATTAATTATATAAATATGAATTTATATCCCCAGTTACCTTCATAGTGATGTAGTGTACATATTGCATAGAGTGATAAACATTATAAACATTTGTAAGCACACACTATATTGTCCAATAGCATATTGCAGCACATCCTGCTTAGTGGTGTCCTTGATTTTTTTTTTCTCTCCAGGTGACTTTCAATGTAACTGTAAAGGCAGCAAAATGCCTACAGAAGCAAGTAAGCTTCAACATTGGTCCTTTGGGGTTCAATGAAAAACTGAAGGTTTTTGTTAACACACGATGTGAGTGTGAGTGCGACAATCAGAAGGATGTACACCTGTACTGTAATAGACAAGGCACAGTTAACTGTGGCATATGCAGGTATGGGAAGACTCCTCTTCTGTTACAAGCTCCCTTTGCTCTTTTGTTGTTAGTAATGTTGTTATTGTTGTTGGGTCTGCAATTTTAGAAATAGGGTAATGCACAAGTAATAGTATTTACATTAACATTTACCTCATTTGGCTAACGTATTTATCCACATTTAGATGTGTTACACAATTTAGGACATGGTACCTTTGGTGGTGGATCACCCAGTTTTTGGTGAGCAGAAGTACTGGGTACTTCTGATAATGTTAGCAGACATTAACAGATTTGAAAGTAAATTAAAGTAAATAACACTTAATATTTGGCTGCATATCAATTGCGTGCATTCCATTCCATTGCTTGAGCCACTGACAACAACAATCTGTCGCATTTCTCTTTTGTGATGCTTTTCCAGGCTTGCATTGCAGATTCTTTCAGTTGTTGTTTGTATTGAACTGTTTCTCCCTTCGGTCTCGTCTTCAGGAGATGAAATGGATTCAGTTAGGTTAAGTTGGGTTCAGTTGGGTTAAGGTCTGGTGATTGACTTGGCCAGTTTATCACCTTCCACGTTTTTCCCCTGATGAAGTCCTTTGTTGTGTTGGCAGTGGGTTTAAGGTCATTGTCCTGCTGCATGTTGAAAATTCCCCGAATTATATTGAATGCATTTTTCTGTAAATTATCAGACAAAATGTTTCTGAATTCCTTCTGTCTGGCCTTCTGCTTCTTATTGCGACTAATTGATTTGCATTCTGTGGAATGGCCTCTTGAATGGCTTCAAATGGTTTTCTCTGCTCCAAAATGGCTTGCTTTTTTATACAACTTTCTGATATTCATGTTGGTTTAACCTTTTTAACAACAAATGCAGTCAACTTAGGCAAAACCTGGGGCTCATACCAAGAGTAGACACTCTGGGCTATTGTTATTAACAATCTAACAGGGCAAACATGGGCAACAAGAAACACCTCTTACTTACATGTTGTGATATTTTTGATCACTTGAAAAATGGGTGCATTCAACCAAAAGATGCCATCTTCTAAGTTTCTTAATACATCTAGACGTAAATATCAGGGCATGAATGCTGTAATTCTGGTCTATCATCTCTTGTTTATCTTTCGATCTAGATTTTGATCCAAAATATTGTCATTTATATAAAAAATAAAAGAATTAGCCTTGCCATTCCAATACTTTCAGAGGGGAACTTTACACTTGTATTAAATTACTAGGTTACAATTAAGAAAATTTCTTAGAACTCTCGGAACCGTTAAGTCAAGATCTCACAAGGGATGTTCCATTTGTCCCTCCGAGAGGAACCTTTAAAGGTCCTATGTGGAAGCATACTTCAGAGGGTTTACCTATCTGAAAGAGTTCCAAGTGCAACCTCATTAGGAAGCTATGAGCGCTTAGCTTTTTAAGGTACCCCTAAGAGCCCATTTTAAATGTTATGTTAGACCTGTTCATTTCATTTTGTGCTTTTAAATAAAGAACTTGCTAATAGGAAAATATTTAGCTTTGAAAAAGCTATGCCATCCCATCTCCTCCCTACTATTAAACAGCTCCTAAACAAGAGTGTTTAGTAGGAGGCCTGGCTTTCTAGCACTAAGCAGAAGCTTCCCAGAACTCCAATTCAAGTTCTTCAAATTCTACCCACTTTTAAAAGTTCCACAATCACTCCACATTCCACATGTTATTTAGTTGAGGCGCCACCACATCATAGATCAATAAATGAAAAATTACAATAGTCACTGGAATCTATACTATTGTACCATATCTATACTAGTGCACCATAATATCATCACAGTTTAAGTACATCCGATATTCTCAAAACCATCATACCTGTAAACAATCATTTGCTTACTCACAATGCACAAAATAAATTACATAGCAGTCTTTATATGTGACACTCCATGGTTATCTTTACCCATAGCTGCAGCACTGGCTTTCTGGGACAGCGGTGTGAGTGCAGTTTGGGTCAGAAAGATGAGGCTACGCTGAAGGCTCAGTGCCGCAAAGACAACGGGACAGAGTGTGAGGGCCGTGGAGACTGCGAGTGTGGAGTGTGCAAGTGCCACCAAACTGAGGGGGGCAAATCCTACTACGGTCCTCACTGCGAATGTGATGATGAACACTGCGAAAAGTTTCAAAACAAACTGTGCGGAGGTATTGACACCTGCAAACACACATGCCAAAAGAGGTATCACACACAGCACTTCAAACATGCACTAACCTTGGGTTTTTGGACTTTCCTCAGGTAACGGGGATTGCAGATGTGGAGAATGTAAATGTAAAGATGGTTATGAAGGAACAGCCTGTCAGTGCATGAAATCTGATGAAAGTTGCCTGACGAAACAAACCGTGTGTCATGGACGTGGCAAATGTGTGTGCAACCAGTGTGTTTGTGAGAGGGGATACAAGGGACTCAGATGTGAGACGTGTCCCACTTGCAAATCACCATGCCAAGAGGCAGGGTAAGAAAGATCAGACCAACTTAAGCATCTATCATGTTCCACAGCCTTTCAGCCTCATATTAAAATCATCACACTTGATGTGGAGAGTAGGGACTCTGTAATCCATCATCTATCAACATCTGCATTTTGCTTTCACTTTATTCAAATAGCCCATTTTATGGCGTTTGATTGTTCTATCTATAAACTTTCGATAGGAAATGTGAAGAGTTGGATAAATATGTCTGTTGATATGCTGTTAAGAATCAGTTGGTGTTAACTGTTTGTAGAGTATCTGAAATGGACTATTCAAATAAAATGTCACTATTATAAAGTGTTCAGTAATTCAGATTAGTTTGAATGTTGAAAAATACTACGTCAAGATTCATGGACTGGATTCATCCACACGCCTTCGTTATTATGACAAAGGTTTTATGGATTAATTTCATACGCTGATCTTTACATCCCGTTAGGAGCTGTGTTGAATGCAAGGCATTTGGAACAGGGCAATTTGAGAAGACCTGCAAAGAGTCCTGCACCCACCTTGAAGTTACAGTAGAAGACAACCTGGCAAAAAGGGAGTGCCAAGTGAAAGACAGAGACGGCTGCCGGATGATCTTCTCAATGACTGAGCAAGATGGATTTGATAGATATTATGTGAAAGTCCTCAAGAACAGAGGTAAAGCAAATCAGTAACTGTGACCATGTTTGTTATTGTGGTTTAATATCATCAAATGGTGGCTTGTTACATTTTGCAAGAATGATGTACAAAATGTTAATCAGCTTTCTTCCAATAATGCTTAATTAACTTTATTAGTCAATATCCAAGAGCTGTATCTATCTGTCTACCCTTAAATTTATTTATTTATTTATTTATTTATTTTTACACATAAGAAACAGCTTAAAATTATTTAATTTAGTATTAATATTAAAGTCTAGTCACTGTAATGTTTATTTTCGTGTTGTGAAGAACTATGAGCGGTATTTATTTAAACAAAGTGAATTATTGTTAAAATGATCATTTCCGGAATGTTCCAACTGACCCGAATGCACATTTCTTCAGATTTTCAAATCTCTACAGTAAATTGATCGTTGTTAAACATTTTTAAATGCAACTCAACCACTGATATTCTCTGTAATAACACTAATTAGACATTAACCAAATGTATCTATCTAACTTTTCTTGTAGTCATATGCAAAGACTTGTCATTTAATAATATATGTACATTCTGTATGCTAGAATGTCCTGAGGGGCCGAATGTTGCACTAATTGTGGGCGGATCTCTGGCTGGTGTGGCACTGATTGGACTTCTACTCCTCAGCCTCGTTAAGGCAATATTTTATTTCAAATACCTGAAAGAGTGGAAGAGGTTTGAAAAAGAAGCGCAGCGCCGTCAGTGGGCAAAGGTTTGTACTATAATGCTTATTAATGGTACTTTACTACTACTACTACTTCTAATAATAATAATAATAATAATAATAATAATAACACAACAATAATCTGATATAGCCAAATATGACTATATTGAATTGCACATGTGGTGTGCAAAAATTTATTCCATTTTTCATTTTGAACATGCTTTTTTGCTCTCTCTCTCTCTCGCTCTCTCTCGCTCTCTCTCTCTGTCTCTCCAGAGTGAAAATCCATTATTCCAAAAGGCAACGACAACTGTTGCAAATCCAGCATTTACTGGAGACTCTTAAGGTAGTAGTAGATCACTGGAGGAAAATTGAGTTATTTTAAATAAATCCACTGTAAATGTAATGCAGATTACTAATCCAGTACTCAAGCATGCTATTCCAGTCCACCTTTTTGTGCCATCCTCTGTGCTGGCTAATTAATACTGTTACTAGAACACCTGAGCACAGTAATCAGTGTTCTGTAGTCCGCGAGTGCTTCTCAGGGATGTGGATTGGGATCCTTGGGGAAATGATTCATGGCTGTGAAATTGTATTTTGCTCACCTCATTAACATATTCAACAGTTTCCTGTTTTAATATGCATTGTTAAATTGCTGTTCAGCATTAGTTCCTTGTATATAATCTCTGTTGTGGCTTTTGTGCATGATGATTTGTGTGCAGTAGAAATGAGTGTGTGAAGCAAATTTGATGTAAAATATCCTACTTGAAAGATTGATGATGATTCTTCTCCAGAAGAAAAGGACAAAACTGTATTTCTTAGATGACAGAAGTCAGAATGTCATTAGTTTATTTAAAACATGACACTTTATACCAGTTTAATGTTCAGGTATTCTTCCTAGAGGATATTATTCAGTAATTATTATGAAGTAGTCAGTGAAAACTAATCAGAAAGGTGAGGAATGAGGAGTTTACTAGTGTACAGAACAGAATACACTGGTGAATCAATTTGCCTACTGTTTAGCAGAAATAAAGTGGTTTCTACATTGTGACAAAAAGTGGCTTTTTTTTTTCTACATTGAGATCACATATAAGTACAAAGCACAGAAAAAGAAAAGTATGAAGCTAATGAGTAGATTATATAATGAAAGGGGACAAGGTCTCTGAGGCACCAGTGGCCAGATCTCAGCTATGAGTAGTCCTCCACGGCACAACTAGTTAATGAATCTGAGGCTCAGAAGAGGTGCAGTGGTGTACTGAAGGCTGAAGTTCACAAACAAGCAGTGAAGCAAGACTCTACTGCCAAGGACATACACACACATATTCACTGTCCCAGAAGCAGGTAGGAAAGTTATTCTCATATAATATTTAAAAAATTGTAGGTAAAAATTTGGATTAGTGTTTTTTGATGCAGAAAGCAATTGCTTTGGTTAATACTTCAGAACAACAAAGGAAGTCTGTGTCATTGTAGTTAATTATCAGGTTGTGATCATTATAAGCTTCTGTGCAAACCAGAAGACTGTGGCTGTATGTGTGGTAAGGTCAGAGGTTGCTGAATAGCTTGCAAGTTATAAAACGGAAAAATTACTCTCGATATGTTTTCCAAAGCAGCTCTCGTGAACAGCATCATTCACAAGGGATCCAGTGTTGTCATGTTGATGTTGCTGCATGAGTTGGGCAGAACAAAAGCTGAAGCAAACACATCACTGTACAGCTCACAAACACACAACCAGCTCAATTGTAGACAAATTGTTTTCCCATCTGAAGCCTGAACCATGCATAAAAATTCAGCAAAAAGCTAATGAACTGAACCTGGGTAAAACACTGTAAAAGTGAGTAATTACTGAGTTCAGGTTAGTGCATCTTAAATACATCTAAGCCAACTTTGAAGAAAATATGAAGAGGAATTGAAAGAATTTTGATATCACATCGTCAGATGCAGATTTGACCTAGCATTTGAGTGCATTTGTGTTGTTGGGTTGTCCCATACAATTATTTTTACTGCGCAGTTATATTCATAGCTTTTATTTTGTGGAATTAGTGATCATTTAGCCAAACAGCTTATAATACCTGCATAACATGATATGCACCATAGTTTACACATATTGCAAATAAGGATCGTTGTTAACACTAATCATAACTTGAAGAAACCTTGATGAATGGCAAATTTAAAACAATCAGTAACAAGGTTCACTGTCAAGTTCAGAAAGTGTATAGTAGGGAAGGGTTTAGGCATTCCTACATTCCATTCAAGATTTAAGCACAAAGCTTCTCTGTTGTTGTTGTTTTTTTCTTTTAACTGAGGAGTTGGGTTTTTGTTGTTGTTGTTGTTGTTGTTGTTGTTTTTTCTTCACCTTTGGGCCTGGGGTTGGTAACAGTTACATCTTAATGAAACTTTTCATTATCCAATACACTGCACAACAATTTTTTTTTAAAGTCTTGCTTCATGAAAGGTTTTTGCTGATTGTGACAGGTACCTACTGGGTTGCACAAATATAGTTTTGGTTTTACTGCATCACGTAGG
>JAQQZR010000035.1:18864908-18878874 GCA_030068235.1 Notoglanidium macrostoma | reverse complement strand
TTTTGGTTTTACTGCATCACGTAGGAACTCTGAGAAATAGACATTTATATGTTTACTGACAATAACGTATTTAGTCAAGTTTATGTTTCGTAACACCCAACAGTGTTCAAGAAGCAAAAACTTTGTTGTGCAGTGTTATTGGTGTTTTGTGGCATCTCATCCAAAACTAAATAAAACCAAGATAGCAAGATTGCACAGTTTTTTAACAAGCAATATTTAGCTGTTAATCAACATCAAATAGAGGACCTGAACAAGACTTATTTAAAAAAAATAAATAAACTTTTGCCTTTTTTGTTATAGTAGAGACTATGATGCTCCTGGCTAATACCTGTCAATAGATCTACACACATCCACAAACACACACATACACACCTGTATGCAGATCCCCTACACTCACCATAAAAGGTAAGCGTCACCCTGAGTGGTTGGAAAAAGACAGCCAGGACAAGAGGCAAAGTGCAGGGGCTGTAAAGTAGGGAGTGAGCATTACGGCCACTCTGACGCCATCTGTTCAATCCTGTAACACTTCTCTGCTGTCTCTCTTTCAAGGTAAGTGTCTTTCTGCAGGTGAGTCCACTTCTGTGGTGCTCTCCAAAAGATGGCTTTCTAATAGTTTCTAGCTAGTTTAATGATCTCTCAAATCAGCTATAGGTGCATACATGATTACTTAAGTATCTGATGTAAATGCATATCAATTTACTGGAAATTGGACATATCCTGCATGTGGAGTCGGAGTATTTTGTTCAGGAAAATCGAAGTAGATTTGAGAAGTTATTTCCATTTTCTTTAATGATGCAAAAGGTCGCATCAGCTCTAACTCGATATTGCAGCCATAAATTAAGGATCACCATGCATAAAAAATTACTCAGAATTATGTTTTATGCTGATTATGTGGCTGTGCAGAAATTGTAATATTAGCCTCAATTTTGACATGGTGTTGAATAAAACAGTACTGTTAGCACCGTCAGATTTGAACGCCATTTGTTAAGGGTGTGGCTATGCTGCAGTCGTAACAAATTCTACATAAAATCACAAATGAAGAACAGAACAAATTAGCTTGACTGTATGTTAAAAACCTAATGTCTAACTCTTATACATAGGGATTTGGACATCAACATAAATTAATTAAGTGTACTTAAGAAGGACCCAAGTTTAGTTCTTATCCAGAAGAGAACTATTGGACTACAAGAAGGAGGCATCAGAATGACTAGATAACTAGGTGGTAATCAGACCAGATCATGTCAATTGCCAATCATAGTAACCTGAGAGAACTATACAAAAAAATTAACAACATGAATCATTAAGCAATATGTTTGCTGGAATGACATTGAGCTGTTTGAACTATTTCTTAAGTAGGGAATATTACTTAAGAGGAAGTCAGTACGTTCATGTGTCATTACATCAGCAACTTTGTCCCTCCCACTTAGAGAAAGGTTTCCAATGTGACCTTAAGAAGACCAGCCCACTAAGTCACTACAACCAGTAATTAAACCATAAACATTATCATAACTCTAAAGCTGAACATAATGTCTTTGTTCTTGTGTTATGCAATTCAATATTTCATTTTGACTCTGCTCCTAGAGTTTAGCTGTAATTTACGTATACTACCCAAATGTCACATTTTCTAAAACACGGATGTAGTCAGTAATGGTTTAGTTTAGTTTGAGTTTGAAATGTAGTATATTAGCAAAATTTCTTATGCTTGATTATATCATTTTAAATGTTGTCTTTTGGATTATAATCTCATAAATTAGAAAATAATATAGCTAGACTTTATTACATGATACCATGCTTAAACTTTTAATCCTGGAGGTTAGATATGTCCAAGACAGTATTGGACAGCTGTCTCTCGTAAGCTTCTGACTAATAGAAGGAACAGTTAGGTCTATTATGCAATGTAAAAGTAGATATAATTAGACTGAAACCTCATCAACTCTGTCTCAGTTGTTCCATCAACGAAAGCAGAAAACATCAGGGAACACATTGGGCGTTGCTTGTGGTTTTGAGGCCTGAGGCCGTGTGAGCGTGAATGTGAGCCTGAACAAGAGATGCAGTATGAACTCAATTAAATTATCTACTGCTAAATATATAAGCCATAGTATATTGAAACAGCTGGGTAGCGTGTGCATACACAAGAGACGCACTAAACAAACACTGTGGTGGCACTTTATAGCTTTCAGTTTATCATCAGCTTTATTTCCTGTGAAAGATGTTCACACACTGTAACTTCCTCCCTGTGAATAAAAAAAAAAAAAAACAGCAGTGCATTTCAAAAACACTATTTACATATATACTATTTTTATATTTAGCATTATTCATTTATCCTGATACACACCCACTTGACCACTGCTCATCATGAACATCAATCATAATTACAGTGAAATAGCTGCAGAAAGACAGTTCACTGAAATGCAGAAGTTAAAGGGGTATTTCCACAGTCAGCCCAGGCAGCACGTATTTTTTGTGCCTGTGACTCACAAGGCAGTAACTATGTAATTTGGAAACAACTTTTAAAAAATTGCAGTTGTCAAATAAATTTCAAGAATAGACTGAAGATTAATACTGAAGATTACAGTCATTTTCATACTTCTGCTTGAGTTGCTGAACTTGTGACCTTCTGTGGTTGTTAATCATCCCACGTGGAGGCCATAAATATTGGAACGTCCCAGAAACTGAAGCCCACGATTTACCCTTGCTTCACCAGATAATCTCATTCTGGATACTGTAGACTCGTGCTTTGGACTGCTGCTAAAATCATAAAGACTGTGCTCATCTTATGTCTCCTATTCACAATATGTTCATAAGTTAACAACCTTTCAACACACTCTGTATTGTTTACCTTCTACACTTGTGTACTGTAATGACTTATAATTCCTCTATTATATTATATTCCTCTAGAAGAAGTTTTTCTTGCTTCTGACATATTCATTATGGACCCAAATCTATATCTGGATTGCCGTAAAGCTGCTTTGTGACTCCGTATATTCTTACATATATATATACAAATAAAATCACATCAGAAAGGTGGTGTTTTAAACAATGTCAATGTCATGAGCACACATGATACAAAGTTATTTGACTCACTGAAATGGTACCGAATTGGTTATTTCCTTTCAAGTTATGACATTTTCAGTGTTTCCATGAAACAACATTCTTACTCGCTCACTATAAAGCATGAATACATACTGAATGAAATGCAAGTCCATTGCAGGGCACCATGCACACACATACATTCACACACTCATTCACATCTAGGAGCAATCTATCCTAGATCTACCTAGTTGTCATGGATTTTGGAGGTGAATAGAAACCAAGGAACCCGAAGATATTCCTGTTCAGAGAACATGCACAGAAACCCAGTACAGACAGTGGCTAGTTTATTATTACAACCACTGGAAGCATAATCATCACTGTGAGGAGTGAGAAAGACCTCGTATACAAGCAACTGAAAACTGCTGGAGTAAAATGAGCAGCCTGATATACTAGGTTGATTATTTTTACTCTGTGGCACTAACATTGCTTAAAAAAGAAGTCTTATCAGTGTAATGATTTTCTCATCTCCTATCTCAGGTTCCTGATTCTGCAGCTGGCATCATGCCACAAGTCCAAGTGAAGACCGAAGTTAAAAAAGTCCTCAATAAAACAACACCAGGACTGCAGATATGGAGAGTGGAGGTGGGGTTTGACCACACAAGTCACTTTTAACTCATTTGAGTCCAAACTTGTTCTAAAGAACTATTGGTGTTTGGTTCATGTTTTTGTCACTTTTAACACACCACTTATCAGATCTCTGTTTTTATCATGGACAGAAAATGGAATTGGTGCCTTGCCCACCTAAAACATATGGACAGTTTTATGAGGGAGACAGCTATTTAATACTACATGTACGTATCCACTGCAAGATATCAGTCAAGTAATGAATATAACTACGCTCTACATATAAACTTTAATAAACTCACCCAGTGCAGAATGTCAAACAGACTGCTGACTGTGACATGTCTTCAATCAGACACAAAAGACAAGCAGCAACTTCACCTATGACATTCACTACTGGCTGGGCAAGGCGACTTCCGTGGATGAGCAGGGGGCTGCCGCCATTTATGCTACCATGATGGATGACCACCTGGGGGGCGTCGCAGTGCAACATCGAGAGACTCAGGGTTATGAGAGCCCCACCTTCCAAGGCCATTTCAAACAGGGCATAATGTAAGACCTTTCAGAGATTGACAGATTCACTGATTAACAAATTTACTTTTTAAATTTAGCCACTGGACAGGTGCTCTTGTACAGAAAGGCATGAAAAACATGCAAGCAGCATGCAGTGACATAAAACAATCTGTAGGGATTCATAACCTCAAAGTGAGAGACTAATGTAGGTATTTGCAAGAGCTAGAATGATCCAGCTGTTACATCGTGAGCATGCTTAGACTTTAGAAAATGACACATAAGATGTCCCCATAATCTCAGATAGTGGCTGGGCCTGTAGATACTGAATCAAGATACTTACATATTGCAGTGAAGCAACCTTAAATGGCTAGAATGCAAGGACAATTTTGAATGTGACAAAATATATCATAGCATTTGAAAAGATTCTAGGAAGTAGAGAGTTGCAGTAATCCAATCTGAAAATAACTATATTTTGTGTTAGTATTTGAGCTAGAATATCCATAGTTCAGAAAGTAAAATTCTTCAGATGAAATCTGCAGGATCTGGCAGCTGATGAATTGTCATTGGAGGAATTGGGCTGGCTGTTGCAATAGCTCAGTTCTATACTGTCAATGCTGAGTTTCAATTTATTTCTGTCCAATCAGAAAGAAAATGTCGGTCTGATATGCTTTGAACTGAGAAAAAGGTGACTTGAAGACAAGAGAAGCTGTAGATTATCCAGCTCTTGCTGAAAACAGCCAGAAAAAAGATACAGAAATATTCTCACTACAGTTTCAAGAAGTAGCTTTATATATCATGATGACAAGTCAAGATAACTACCAGTCAAACCGACCACATAAGATAATTTTTTGGATGTTCAAAATCAAGCTGTGAATTCTGCATTTAGATACAGAATGTTTAGGCTTAGAGATTACCATTTAAAAGATAAAATAACCATATTAAGACGTGCTACATATTCTTTCCAACAGTTATAAGAAGGGTGGAGTAGCTTCGGGGATGAAGCAAGTGGAAACCAACACATACAATGTCCGCAGACTGCTGCATGTCAAGGGCAAGAAGAATGTGGTTGCAGGGGAGGTGAGAAAATTTTCACACTCCATCTTAACACAGGAAGTCAAAAAGTTCATGTGGTATCAGGAGAGCGATTTAAAGTCTGTACCACTAATTCCTAGCTTCTAAAAAAATCAAAAACTTTGACTAGCTATAGGCTACAAAAGCTATAAAAGCTACAAAGACAATCCGTGAGCTTATGATCATATATTGTTTAAAAAAAAACAATCATGCTGTGGTCAGATATGCACACCAATGATGCAGCATGCTATTAGTGAAATTTTCTACATAGTAAAATTTTCTGGTAAATTCTGGTAATCAGAATGTCATGGGAATTCACATATGCATTTTTTTAAACACCATTTTCATACATACATAAGAATTAAAGGCCACAAAGTAGATTTTAAACATGGAGACAATGGAGTGAAGAATGAATGCTAAAGATATACACATAATTAATTAACGTTTAATCCTCTAGTTAATCCAATAGTCATCGAACAGATATGTGTTTAAAATAAAATTGAGGACATTGTGTACAAAGCTGTTTTGTTTTGCTCTGTGCACAGGTGGATATGAGCTGGAACAGCTTTAATAAAGGTGACGTGTTCCTGTTGGACCTGGGGAACCTCATTATCCAATGGAATGGGCCGCAAAGCAATCGGATGGAGAGGCTAAAGGTAAACAATTACTATTAGCTCAGCAAGCACTATGTGTGTTAGCTATATATTGTAGATTAAAAGAAGAATATGAAGAGCTTAAGTTAAGTAACGCCTTTTCTCTCTCAGGTGTGACAATGATAGGTAATTAAATGCTTATGTCCATGTAGGGGATGAATTTGGCAAAAGATATCCGTGACCGAGAGAGAGGAGGTCGAGCACAGGTAATAGTGGTGGAGGGAGATAATGAGAGTGCTTCTGAGGAGGCAATGAAACTGATGAAACAGACTTTAGGTGAACAAAGGAGCATTAAAGAAGCCATTGCAGATGAGGTGGTGGACGAAAAACTGAAGTCCAGCATCAAACTCTTTCAGTAAGATTATTGAAATTGCACTATACATATAAATCTATTCACAAATATCTTGTTTAAAGGTCCGCTGACCTTTTGACACTATTCCTGATTCCCAACCAATCACTCGTTAATAATTGTACTACACAAGTACTAAAATATCCATTTGTGTTGGGCAGCATTTCAGATGCTGAAGGCAATCTGGTGGTACAGGAAGTGGCTGTGAAGCCACTAACACAAGACCTGCTAAATCCAGAGGTAAGAAAATAACCCTCACAAAAAAAAAACCTACATGACATTATTAAAAGTGTGTTAAACTGGTAAAAGAGTTTAAATGAACTGAAAAGGTTTGGTTTCACACTGAAAAGTCAAAAGTCAAAATTTATTTAGCATTTACCCAGTATGTTGAGACATACAAACATTGAAATGCTTAAATCACTGACATATAACACAAGACACACACACGTTAGGATGAAATAAGTACAATAAGAATAAAATATACAAAATGCAGTACATGTAAAAGTGTTTGTCCTCAACTTGTTTGGACCAGACAATAATGCTGTCTTCTTGGACAAACTGTATATCACCTGAATATCAAAGCCAGAACTTAACATTGTGAAGGTTTATTCCTTAACCCATTCCATGCATATTGTTAAACCCCTTTTTTGTGCAGGTCATGTCATATTGCTGATTTGCCATGGTTCTCACCTATTTTCTATTTTTGTGGTTAAATTTTTTCTGTGGTTAAAAATTAAGCACTTCACCTTCACTGACATTAGTGTCGCACAACAACAAACTGCATAACATATTAAATGCGCTTGCTCTGTTCCCTATAAATGTAGATACATGGCCAAATGGTATTTTAATAATTTCAGAGATTGAAAGTACTGTATCTTTTCTTACAATCTGATTGTAGACTAATTATTTTTCTCTAGATCAGTATAAATAGGCTACTTCTATTAAACCTAACTACTAAATACAAATGACATAAAATATTAAAACAACTTATACGTAAGCATAAATCCAGGATTTGACCTGTAATTATTTCCTGAGAATTATATTATGAGTATATGAGTATTGAATGCTCCATAATAGTAGAATTGTTAGTAGCATATTTAACATTAATTAACTACTTAAAACCCAGACACACTGAGTGTATTACCATAATAGATATGAGGAATTAACCAATTTAAACATTGTCATACAGGCTCATGGAAAATTTCACACACAAAAAAAAAAAAAAAACCAGGAAGCAAATTTGTTGTAAGTTGACTCATTGTAAGTTGCTCATTTCTACCACTGAAATATAATTGTCAAATCTAAAAGTTAAAAACAAGAACAAATGTATATTTTTAAGGGATTGTGAAGAGCTGATATGATATCACAGTATCGAACCTAACCACACATTTTTATGTTTCAGTGTTATTCTTATGTATCTCTTATGTATTAATTGTAACCCCACCCCCTTTTTTACTACCATTGCCTGGTTATAAAAAAATGGCCTGGTATCAGATTGCACTACAGGTTTTAGATGAACATGTTGCCACATTTAGTGAAAATCTGGCTCTAGTGTTTCTATTGGCAAAGTCATGAAAAAAGTCTCATTTACATGGACCTCACATGTCTTTGTTCCAACCCTCCCAGCCTCATGCAATGGGAAGTGAGCAAAGTATGAAGCAATCTTATGTGCTCAAGACAAAGTGACAGCCTTTGAGCATATAAAAATATAATCCTCTATGTTCATAACATTTCACAATATAATTCTAGGTGTTCAAATTTGTTGAAGAGCCTAGAATGACTTGACTAGAATCTAGCTGTGTTTATTTTATTTTTTTGTGTGTGTAGTTTTTAAGGATTGGATTATGAAATGCAAAGCTTTTGCTGCTTACTTAGCCAACAGTATAATACACTGTGCTTCACCAGAGAGGGAACAACCCTGTGCAAAGGGCATGCTGATATAAATGGCTCTAACACTGTGTAAAATCAAACCCTGTGAAGATGCACATGCATTTTCTAGGGATCCAAGGGTCAAAAAAGTAATGAGCAGAAAGATAAGAGCCCTGCCTTAATCAATGGCAGGATCATTGTAAAGCTACAAAAGCTAGATCATCTCCCAAGATAACTACAAATGGGGCAGGAATTGAAACAAACTTACTTCTCCTTCAAGGCAGTGCTGTGGTAATTAAAGCTAAAGTTGAACTCGGTGGTCTTTAGTGAAAAAGAGTGGCAAATTAAGAAGCGAGACAGGGAAGCAAAACTAGGCAAAAGGAATTAGGACATTCACATTAACTACTTACTGATGTACTTGTATCCCTGCAAGTGTTAGCACCATAAATATGTTGCAAAATCTCAAAGGAGATCCACAAGGCCGACTGAAAAACAGATAGGAACCTGCCATCCACAACAGTGACAAAGTATAAACAACGTCCTTGATTCCTGAACTTATATCATATTACATTGAAAGCATATCTAATCTCTTTGACAGGACTGCTATTTGCTGGATCAGGGTGGAATACGCATCTTTATCTGGAAAGGCCGGAAGTCATCCAAAAGGGAGCGGTCAGAAGGACTAGAGAAAGCTGAGGTTAGAGATACATCTCAGCATCATGCCTTTAAAAGGCAGTATTGTATCTAAATTGACTCACATACTGAGTTTGCTATTCACATTTTATTTTTGGAATGACTTTCAACAGACCTCATAAATGCAATCCCTCAAATATGGCATTTTCTTACACCCTTATACATTCAGGCATACAAGAAGGCCAAAGGTTATCCTCCATCCACCTATGTGGAGACTGTAAATGATGGCTCGGAGTCCGCAGTGTTCAAGCAGCTCTTCCAGAAATGGACAGTGAAGGGTCAAACTACTGGACTGGGCACAACCCATAGTGTAGGCAAAATAGGTAAGCAAAACACAGCTGAATTATTTAACAGAAAAATGATACCTAGTGTACAAATATGACTAAAGTGTCCTATATGCTTATTCATTTTTCTCTGTAGCCAAGGTTGAACAGATAAAGTTTGATGCCACATCAATGCATGCCAGGCCTGATATTGCAGCTCAGCAGAAAATGGTGGATGATGGGTCTGGTGAAGCCGAGGTTAGTAATCACTGAAAAATATAAGTAGGTAGATTTTGAAAGAGATAAATGATAACCTTTCCTATGTTATTTAGATTACAGTTGTATAGAAAGTGGCTTACTCTGTTAATTATGGGTTATAATGTATTTGGATAGTCCACTGTAGACACTATACAAACAAAAACAAATTTAAAGCCCATCATATTGGTATATTGCTAATTTGCTGTAATTCTGTCATTTTTTTGTGGATAAAATTAAAGCACCTGCAAAAACACAATTGCATAACATACAGAATTTGCTGGAGCAGCAGGATTTTCCAACCCAGTCCAGTGCCTATGAAAATCCAATGGCAAAATAGTTTTTCATTATTTTCAAGGTCCTGTATCATTTTTTACAAACTGATTTTTGTGGACTACTTATGTCTCAAAATAAATATACTCCACCCAACTTCTAAAAGTTAAATATTTCTAACAGAAATTGAAAAACAGAATTCTATATTAATTTAATGGCCAGTTTGAAAATGTAAAGTTGTAAGCAAACATTATGATACAGTGAAATGGTGAACTTTGCCACTTCTTTGAAAACAAAGTCAAAATCAATGATGATGAAGTTTGGGGGTTTCATAGTTTCATTTAATGCATTTCATTAATACATGTAGCATTAGCACATGGCGAAGTGGATGTGTGTTGAGGACTGTTTATGAATTCAGTCCAGAAACAGTTTAAGCAAGTAGATGTCCTTTTTTTCTTTCAGGTTTGGAGAATTGAGGACAATGAATTAGTCTCTGTGGATAGAAAGTGGCTCGGGCACTTCTATGGTGGTGACTGCTACCTCATCCTCTACAAATATGAAGTCAACAACAAAATCCATTATATTCTTTACATTTGGCAAGTATGTGAATATGTTATCCCATACCTGTCACAGTGTAATTTTCATTATATTACGTTTCACAATCACTAGTCAGTAATATTAGTGCAAGCCGTATACATACTGTACCTTTTATGCATTGTTTCAGGGTCGTCATGCAAGCGTAGCAGAACTGACAGCATCCGCATATCAAGCAGTCATTCTGGACCAGAAGTATAATGACGAACCAGTGCAAGTTCGAGTGCCTATGGGGAAGGAGCCCATGCACCTTATGGCTATTTTTAAGGGCAAGATGGTGATTTATGAGGTGGGCATGAGGGCAGATGACCCTTTTGAGGGTTTTCAGTACCAGAATGATTCAATTTGCCTCAGCACCTCCTCATGTACAGTTGAGAGGATGGCAGAATAAGTAAATACATTTGTCTGTGGTATTTCCACAGAATTAAAAAAAAATCTATAGATTTACATTTTGTAACTGTAAATTGATTAATATGAAACCCTCTTTTTTGTTTTAATTGATGTGACTGAATATGAAAACTGTCATAGTCTTGAAGTTTTTTTTTCAGTTTTTAGATATTTTAAAGATTTATGTGGATATTGTATATTTATGCATATTCAGGATGTCCCGAAATTCTAGTAATTATTCCATAGGCAATTATTCACTTAAATTTTCAATTTTCAAATTCTCAAATTTTACGACAGATGCTCAAATTGACGGCTTTGGACTTTGCAACACTTCTTGTTTTTCTAAAATGTTTAAACAGTTTTACAACCGTGGCATGCATATGCTTATTGGATGCTTATCAAGATGCCTTTTTAAAGTTTGGTGGCACCTCCTCTGTGTGAGGAATTCCGTTTTGTGTACATGAGAATGAGTTCGATTCTATCTTCTATAGTTAGTTTTGGAGCCATCTTGGATCTGAAATAAAAGAAGAAAAATATAAAATTTTACATAAGGAAACATTCCTATGGATCCCTACTTTTGGGACACCATGTATTTAATATATTTTATTTCTCTCAGGCTGACACCAGTTGGCTCATTTTAAGTGTAGTCTTAATTGCTTCCTACTCTCTACTGATTCATAGGAAGGCAGTGCTAAAGACGATTCTTCTTACGGTCCATCAGGACCAAGACTGTTCCAAGTTCATGGCTCTAACGAATTCAATACACGTGCAGTTGAGATGTCCGCTCGCTCTTCCTCACTCAACTCCAATGACGTCTTTGTGCTCAGTACACCCAACTGTTGCTACCTGTGGTATGGAAAGGTCAGTGTCAATACCAACTTTGTCTCAACTCCAACTTAACAAGATCATCACCAAGGCTGGGAAAGTGTATTATTTATAGCAATAAGGTACATTTAATTTAGAACATAAGGTGTTTAAAATGAGTCAGTGGATACTTTTAGTTTTTTTAATTAAATTGACCCCAGCTGAACACCTTTCAAGCTTCAGGTATTTTTACAGAATACAAGAGTCAATTCTCTGTAGGGACCTGGAGATGTAGATTGTACCAAACAAATTTCACTTTGAATATAAACAGGGTTGATAGTAAATCAATCTAATTAATTTTTATAAATTTGTTTTTTTAAAACAGACTCTTTTATTAAGGTCTTGCCTTCTTCAAAGACTTGGTCTTGACTCAGACTCTGAGCTTTAAAGTCTTGTGCTTGACACGGACTCAATATAGATGGTCTTGTCCCCATTACTTCTATATGGTCAAGAATTTATTGTTGGTACCACACAGCTCAAACATGTGTTTCTTAGCTTCAATGCCAAATTGACCCTAAGTATAAATGAGTGTGTGAGAGTTTGTGTGCAGTGTTTGCAATGAACTGCCATCCCACCCAAAGTATATCCTGCCTTTCAGGATAGGTTTCTAAATCTCCACCACCCAAAACAGTTACTGAAGATGACTGAATAGTAACCTCTACGTGAAGTCACATAATGCTCTTTTCCTGTAGGGCTGTAGCGGCGATGAAAGAGAGATGGGTAAATCTTTGGCTGACATCATTTCCAAGAGAGAGAAGCATGTCATAGCAGAAGGTCAGGAACCTGCTGATTTCTGGTTGAACCTTGGTGGAAAGTCCCAGTATGCCAGTGGCAAGAGGTAAAACAATATATAATAGTCAAAGCATTTTTAAAAATCTGATAATTGAATTAATCTCAGCTTTTTTTTCTCATGACTAGACTGCAGGACGCAACGAATCAGATCAGTCCCCGCCTCTTTGAGTGCTCCAATCAGACTGGTACATTCATTGCAACTGAGATTACAAACTTTACCCAGAGTGACTTGGATGAGGATGATGTCATGCTGCTAGACACCTGGGACCAGGTAAGTGGTCTAACTCCTCCCACCCACCATAAAAAAAAACAGAACAAACCCACCCTTTACCCAGAACTTTTTTTAAAAATGTATGTAAATTAAGGATTTTGCAAACCAAATATTATGTTGCTCAGCTTTCCATTGACACACAAAAAAAAATCCTGCACTAAAAAATCTTGGTGTGCATATTTGTATACATTTTTCTTCTGTGAATTAAGCAAATAAATCTTAAATATAATAGGGTATGGATAAAACAAGTGCCATTAGGCTGCAACTGAAAGCAATTCTCCATTGATCAGATATTCTTATGGATTGGAAAAGGATCCAATGATAAAGAGAAGAAGGAAGCTGTGGTTACAGCACAAGAGTACCTGAAAGGCCATCCTGCTGGACGTGACCCAGACACACCAATCCTAGTGGTCAAGCAAGGGTTCGAGCCACCCACCTTCACTGGCTGGTTCCTTGCCTGGGACCCTCACATGTGGAGCGTATGAGCATTCGAATAAGTTTAACATTCTCTAAGATCACTATTCATTTGGGTGAATGATGTATGAGTTGAGAGCCCACAACAGTAATAATCTCAAACTAAAAGGTGCTCTGCTTTCTCAGGGTGGAAAGTCCTATGAGGAACTGAAGTCTGAGCTTGGAGACGCAACAGACATAATTAAGATTACAGTGGTGGGTTGTAATGCAGCTTTTATTTATTAAACTTGTCCAGTGAAAATTTTGACTAGTAGATGGCTCTGGTGACCAACTGTATGTTGTATATTTAGGACATGACCAACTCTCACAACATCTCAAACAATTCAGGAACGGTTCCCTTGTCTCCCTCTACACTGCCAAAATATCCAGCAGCAAATATGGTGAACTGCCCAGTAGAGAACCTGCCTCAAGGCGTCGACCCTGCCATCCGAGAGGTATTTACATGAAGTTCCCATAACTGAATAAAATCCTACTGTTTGTGTTCTTCATTTCCGGATGAGACATAACCCGTGATGTGGTGGTGTGATGTGGCCAAATGCATTACAACCCAAAATTTGTCAAGAAATTATTTATTCCAATTTTTCTTCATTAATGGCCAACACATCATACATTTATTTCCTGTTATGACATATAGAAGCTATAAACAGTCGTTCTGTCACCAGACTCTGTTTTTCTCTCTCTCCTAAAATGAATTAATTAAACAGAGCTTGTCCTGTTATCAGTAAACCAGAGAGTACAAAGTCCTCTGTCCTGAAAATTGTGCCAATGGCAGAAGACTTATAGACTATTACAAAGCTTTGACATAGGAGACTAGTTCCATAAATGTAAAATAAATATCCCCTTAAAAATTGCTATATTAATGACTTTCATCATTAAATAACAGCACATATTTATATATGACAGCACATACATATGTTAGCACTGTCGCCTCACAGCAAGAAGGTCCTGGGTTCGATCCCCGCGTCACCCAGGGTGCCTTTCTGTGTGGAGT
>JAQQZR010000035.1:18827481-18855040 GCA_030068235.1 Notoglanidium macrostoma | reverse complement strand
TGTATTCTTCAGAATAGTTCCTGATGGTAGATCTTTCAGAAGAAGATCTAAAATTGCTTGGTAACCCTCAGGACCCAGGCAGTTAAAAAAGCCTCCGTCAAGGGCAATGTAGTAACCAATCTGAGATGCGGACACTTCATATAGCGAGGAAGCAGCCTCATCTGTACATTCAATTCTCTTGCACCATTCAAAAATTTTTGTTCCATTGTCTGAGGTAGCTAAAGGTGATTCAGTAAAGGACACATCAAGATAATCCCCCAAACTTAGGGCTCTATGTTTGTCCTCTAGCTCTGACTCAAAAGCTTTCGAGGTGAGTTTACTAAACAGGGAACACACCTGATCAACAGTGTCAGTTGAAAGCTGTTTCCCATCTTCCATGAAAAAGTAATCACATGGAGTAACAGAGTGGGGTAAGCACATCATCTTGCTTGCTGTTATGCCCTCGACCAGCAAGTCTTGCTCTTTGGCTAACTGGTAGAGGGGATTCCCATCCTGTCCATGGATCCAGTTAGCACCAAGTTCAATAATGTTCTCCGTAAATGGTTTAATAGTGTAAACTCTTCCTCCTATTCGCTCTTTAGCCTCAAGGATCTTGACATGCTGAAATCCAGCCTGGACCAAAGAGGAAGCTGCTGCCAAACCTGCAAATCCTGCACCCACCACCACAATCCTGGCGTCTCTGGATTTAGTATTCATGCTCACTATTCGAGGCAGCTATAGGAGAAATGGAAATTAAGTTTTAACTTTAGCACACAATTTATTACACCTGTCACGTTAGTTAAAAGTATGGTACTTACATAAGATTTCAATGAACAGTACTGCTTGCACTTCTCTACCAAAGTTATCTGCCAACTTCCAAATGACCTTTGGAATTTACAGTTTGCACTGTATATTTATTATATATAATAAAGTTTACGTTCATGAGATAATCAGAGCTAATGATCTACTGGTGTCCCTTCTCCATTCGTTTTGCTGTTTTCTCAAATAAATATACATTTTGTCTTGATACAACACATTCATAATTAGTCCGTATAAACAAGTTCTATTCAGTTCTATTTGTATACCACTTTTAAGAATAGCTATTCTCACAAAACATCATTACAGAAAGCCAGATGTAGATTTTGAAACGACTCATGCAAGTTTATCGTTATTAAATGTTTTCTGGATTCATTTATTTTCTTTCAGCTTTTCCTGGTTGGCAACAGACTGACTTTATGCTATATTTGGGTTATTGTATTACAATAGATTTGTTTCGAGCAGTTATACAATCCAAATTTCAAACTACGTCCATAAAAATTATGCAAATACGGATTCCTCTTTAAAATACAGCACTATTATTAGGCATGTCGTACTTCCGGTCCGTTGTTTTTGGGCCCGGACGGAAACAAAATGCGAAACTCTCTCTGTGATGAACGTTCCGGTTATGCGAAATGAATTTCATTTCCGGTTTGTAAAACGTTCTTATTTCGCATTTTCTCTGCCTGAATGAACGCGAACACAGAATTAATTTGTTTTTTTTTATACAGTGTAGGTATTTTGGCTATGAAATAGATGCATAAAGATGAACGTTATCCATGTAGGCACCTTGTGAGCCTTCAGGCGGACGGGTAACATACCGAGCAATGATCACCTCACTGTGAACACTAGCTTCTGATAACTTTAAATATTTAAGTATCGCGTTAAGTTCACTTTTTATAATGGTTTTACTTTTGAGAAATCTGCAAAATGTTGTTCCGGTTCGACGTGCCAGGTTACGCAAAGACGTGGAAACGCTGAAACGCATTTTAGGCATTCAGAGGTTTGACCTGGGCATCGTGTGTGTGGACAACCGCAAAATCCAACACATCAACAACATCTACAGGAAGAAGAACACGCCCACAGATGTGCTCTCATTCCCCTTTTATGAGGTAAAGCCTCCCAAAACGAAAAGAAATGCTCATGTGCAAATGCCAAGGTCACTTTCCTTAATAAACAGGTGATTATTTCCAAAGGACCTGAGGCCAGGCAAGCTCCCATGCGCCCTTCACAGAGATGAGTATAATCTGGGAGATATTTTCCTGGGAGTAGAATATGTAATGCAGCAGTGTCAAGAAAGATCCACTGATTTTAATGGAACCCTCACGGTAAGCAAATTCAACATCATTATATAATAAAAGAATATAGAGTGTAATACAGCTTGTCTACTGTTGTTGTCCAGCAGGTAGTAGCTGCACATGGAATCTGTCACTTGCTTGGGTACCGACATGAGACTGAGGAGGAGTGGGAGGAGGTAATAAAATCAGAGAGACCATGATGGATATCTTCCAGTTAAAGCTTAGGATGTTTACAGATCATACCAGAGTTACAAGGTTATGATTATGAAGTACCAGAAAATTTCATCACCAAAAATCTTGTTTCAGAGCAACCATGTAATCTGTCTGGACATGACTATGTGAAGAATAAAGCATTTAGGGACTTGCAGTTAACAACCAGATAGTGTGATGCTCCAAGTTAACAAGACCAAAAAGAACCTGAAAACTAGTATTGATACACAATGGTGACATTGGAGGCTCAAATATTTAACATCTTATACACATGATCATATTGATTATATGCATTTCTGTTTATTATTAGCCTTAGATAATGTGGAGCATCTGCTGCACACATTCCTGCAAATGAATTATTACAGAAATAATAAAGCATTAGAATGAGTATGTAAATAAACTTGTGAGTTGCCTTGCAAACTTGGAACTGCGGTCAGAGTTGAGACTTGAACAGCAATGTGATACAAGTGAATAATAAATGCAGGTTACAAAGAAACTGGTCACACTGAGAAACATGACAACTGGTGCTAAATGTTCTGTAACTCAAGAAACGAGGCTGACAAGGTCGATATTTTATATGTTAATTTCTTCTATTGACAGATGTTTCAAAAAGAAAATTACATCCTGCTGGAGTTCAACAGACTAACCGGCAGTCATCTTGAGCCTTTAACAAAGAGATGCACAGGAGACAGGTGACATTGCAAAGACTGCATTGAGGACACTGGACTTTAAAGCAAAGAAAAGACAATCACCTCAATCCAACTTGCTGTGCTGCTGAAGCGTGATTTAGTTAACATTAAAACAATTGTATATTCCATTTATAAATAAATTTTATTTTTAAAATGCGCTTAAGGAACCCAATCACTGTTATCACTGTTATGAGAACCGTACCTTAAAATGATACAGAGGTCACTATTGTTAATATGCATATCACCTTGACAGGTAAAGAAACAACAAAACACTTAAGTACATGTTCTGAAGATGAAGGTACTGAACATATTAAACCAGGAGACAGTATAACCAGAGACAGGGACTTATGTAAATTATAAGGTTTTGAAATAAATATTCACATGTGCTGACCTCACAGGAATAGCTTAAAGGCTTAGGCATTGTTTCAGTCTTCTTTCTGAGGAAATATCCTACCCAAATTGGCTGTGCAACATCCACAACATAAAGCTCCATGTAGAAGGGGAAGAAATAGAACTACATCAGAGGGTCCCAAGAAGCCTCCATAAGTGTCATCTTTTTAAAAAAAAAAAAAAAAACCATTCTACAGTCATTTAACTTGTTAAATTGTATTTATAAAATAGGATTAAAATAGCAATAAACAGTCATCAATAAAGCTGTGAATAGAAAGTGGAACACCCCTCCCACTCATCGCTATAGGACAGACATATAAAAAGCCAACAGGCAAAGTAAATATTGCACCACATTTTCAGCTGCATATAAAACATGTAAGACGCCCACCATCACTCTTATACATACAAGAATAAATCTTTATATTTAATAAAGAATTTTGGAAAATTTGAAAAAGAAACTGCTCCAGAGAGACAAACACTTCCTGACCCTCAAACATTTGCTCTGGGTTTAATGCATGAAGTCTCCTCCACTAGGGACTTTATTAAAGGCAATATTCAGCAAAAAAACCGGCAAAACAGAATTAATGTCTTGAGGCTGAACGTATACCTTTCAGCAACCCCAAATGCTTTCAGTTTCTTAATTTTATTTACTTTGTTTACCTTTCGCCATAAACTTTTATATCTACACGGACTTAAAGAACATTAATATCAGACACTACAAACAGAGACAGTCTCAGCTAAGGGAAAAGAAAATAGAAGAAAGTGCCTGAAAGAGGTGTGTGTTTGTGTGTGTGGTGATCAGTAGTATTGGACAGAGGCGTCACTTCCACCCTAGACTAAGCTCATCTGTTCATCGCCACAGCGCAGGACACCAGTTGAAGCCTGATGAACAAAGCCACTTATAAAGGCTGCAGAACTGTGCGGCTAGTATCAGTGCTTCCTCCTGCTTTCTCCACCTCTGACAACTCCTCAAACACGTTCCTGAAGACAGGACAGAAATAGTCAGGACACACACGCATGCATGTAAACAGCTTTAGCAAAGAAACATCTGGGGCATCTGGGAAATAAATGTGAGCCAACAACCCAAGTGTTATGGTTTTTGCTTTGCATTGTTTGTTTTTTAAGTGCAAAATCAACTGTCATTTACTTATTTTGTTCCCACACCATAAAAATGCATTTATTTGTTTGGCTACCTAACAAACATGCTGGTCAATGCGACACTAGGGTGAAAACCAGAGATTTTGTGTTAAATGTTTGCAAACTCAATCGCATAAGAGCTCTTTTCCATTTTAGAGGTGGTTTTTCATGCTGTGGTATTAGAGCGCTGTTGCTTTCACTTATGGTGAGGTCACGTATATTCCTGATATTGCATTGCTATTATGGGTGTGTCTGTGCCCATGATAGCCTCGGATTCCTGCTCTTGGCTGGCAAGAATGGAACCCGATGTGGTCTTCTGCTGTTGTGGCTCATCCACCTTGTGCACGCCCGGATGATTTTCTGCTCTCCACGACTATAAAGAGTAGCTCAAACCAATCTGGCCATTTTCCTCTCATTGACCTCTATTCACAAGGCGGTTCCACTCACAAACCAGTCGCTCACTCGGCGCTTTTCATTTTCCACACCATTCTGTGTGAACTCTAAAGAAGGTTGCATGACAAATTTCCAGATAATCAGCAATTTATAAAATACTCAAACCAGCTCATCTGGTACCAATATCCAACACACAAAGATCACAGAGATCACATTTATTCTTCATTCTGATTGATGTGAACTTCACCCAAAGTTTTTCCCCCTGTACCTACATGTTTTTTTTGCATTGCACTGCTGCCACATGCTTGGCTGATTAGATAACTGAATGAATGTGCAGGTATACAGCGGCTCCTAATAAAGTGGACTGTGACCGTATATATTTGCTCAACAAAATCAGCTTAGTGAGCACATTCAACAGAGGTCAGATTTGAAAGGAACGCTCAGAAAAGTGGTCAAGACCACTGGACTTCCGATCAGAAGGTCCGGAGTTCAATTCCCAGCACAGCCAAGCTGCCACTGCTGAGCCCTCGGCAGCTCGGTTATATAAAGGTAGTTATATAAAGGTAACTCCGGATAAAGGCATCTCCCAAAGGCCATTAATGTAAATATAATAAAATACAAGCTGGCTAGTCAAGTTCGTCAAGAGCACAAACACAATGTGCTTTATAAAATCGTAATCTTCTCCCAGGGATTAACAGACTCACATGTTTGGTCAAGTACTTAAGCTGTGGAAAAAACCCAATAACACTAGTTTATAAATTATGTCTACTATAACCAACATTAAGGGTGTTTCTGGATGACATAAATGGTGTTTGATTACAGGTTCCATCACCACTGGAGTTTATTGGCAGTGAAATAATAAGTGTTTGAGCAAAGCCTTACTTGTGCATGTAGAAGAATATGTATCCACTCCTGTCTCTGTCTCTTTGCACGGTGGACTCCTGTGTACGGGACACATCTAAATCATTGTAGGTCAGCCAGGACTGCTTCTTCATGTCATAAACGTCACTTATGTAGTGGCCTAAACAACAGACGTAAAATCGTTTTAGTCATGCTCTGAATAAAGTGAAGTTCACTGCACCATTCAAGAAACAGAGACTGTGGCTTCAGGAGCTACTTGTGAAAACATTTTAGGGTTGCTGACAATTTATGAGTTAAATGTAAGGTTATAGTAACCATAGTATAGTAACACACTAGTATACTAATAGTACAGTTCAGTAACCCAAAGTAACACATTAGTATAGCAACCAGGTTGCTCATACCCGATGATGAGCTGGTGCCGATGTGACTGACCACGCTGATGAGTCTGAAGGAATTGGCAAGCTCTCCACTCTGTAGCAAAGACATGTTAAGTCATTAAAAACAACCACTTCTATCACAAATAATCATTTTGTTAGAAGGAAGCAGGTGTGGAATTTGATGTTTGTAACTAGTGAGGATCTACCTCAGCATTTCTCTTCAACTCCTCAGCCTCTGCTTCACTGTACTCCATTTCCAGAGCATCCTCATTTCCCGAGTCATCATCAGAGCACACAAGGTCAGGAAGAGAGTTGTTGAACTCTGGGAGAACAAAAAAATATATATATATATATTCCTCATGCTAAACACTAAGAATTCAGGCCATCTTTTCAACAGTCTTATTTATTCACTGCTTCTCTACCTTGCAAACTGAGCTCTGTTGCTCTCTTCAGATCATCCTCCTCTCTCATCTCCCTTGCCTCCTGTGCATGCAACACATTAATATTGGCTTTTTACGTAGAACTTGTATCAAACACCAAACAGCAAGAGCCACATGGACGATGAGTCAAAAATCGGGAAAAGGGTAAAAGACATACATGTTCTTGCAGACTCTGAGCAAGGGCCTGCTGCAACTCCTGCTCCTCACGCTCTTGGTCCAGACTGTACTGCTGTGCCCAGTCCAACTCACCCTGACCACCATCAGGTGTCTGGTTCTCCTTGTTGTCATCCATGGTCAGGTCCAATGAGCCCAGCATGTCTGAGTTACACGATCACAAATGCATACAGGTGTTTTTGTGCACAACAATCCAGCCAGCTGTAAAGTGCTCACATTTTTGCTACAAATAATTTCAAAACCAGACACCAAGAATTCTCACAGAATACAATTCGATTAACGTGAAATTACACATTTTCTGTACCCCCAGATGTCTTGTCTCCTTCCAGAAGCTCCAAGTGCTGAGAGAGATCCTGAGCATCTGTATCTCCAAACCCTGTGTCCGGGCTGCTGGTTGGTTCATCAATACTGGGGCCAGCATCATGACGACTTATCTCAAGAACGGCAGCCAGCATTTCATCATCGTTCATGTCTGTGAATTCTGACTGATCCATTTGACTACTTTGCTGCACCTGGGCATCAAGACACCTATTTTAATCACAAAAAATGCCAAGACACTTGGCAACAACTTAGTGTGACTACACAACCTGAAAGAAATAACTATGTCATACATCATAGCATTAATCAAATCACAATCACCTTCAGCTACGATCTAACCACATATTTCACTGAATGTAAATTAACACATGTTCGGCTGCCCGCTAGCTCACCTCCTCTGTCCTGTCATCATCTGTGAGACATTCACTCGGACGAGGTTTGTGGCCAACCTTCCTAATCAATTCCTCTTCGCTGTCCGAGTCACATGTAACGCTTGCTGCATTTTCACACCTTACTGAACCTTTCCTGTGAAAACAGTATCCAAGATTTAATGGAATACAATCAATTTTGCATTTCAAGCATTATGCAAAGGGAAAAGAAATCGGTTTGTTGCCTCACCGTAGCGTGGAGTTGTTCACAGATTGTGACATTTTCAGTGTTCTCGACCTGTAAAGAAACACACAGCACATAATAGAAATTCAAGTACGAGACTCCAAAAGAGTAAACCAAACACTAATACAGTACAAATCTTACACTGCAGTTATTTTTCTCAGAGTAAATCTGAGACATGAGGCACATGCCTCCCAAACAGCCTATGGGTAATTAGTAAACTAACTGATGATTGGATTCTCACAGGGCAGTTTGGACTCTCCAGCCCAGGTTGAGAGGGGGCCGTGTGTTCTCTGTGCAGTGTGAGAGAAGAGTGAGGTACTTTGGAATTAGGACCTGCTGCCCCAGTTTGCTGTTCAGAGACAGCTGTGTGTTGTAACTGTACCGCTTAAGATGAAGAATCAGCACCCTGAGGAACAGCAGATGAAGACAACTTAAAGCTTGGTTGATATTCAAGCAGAGCTCAAATATAAGACAAATATAATTTTAAATAAATCTAGTTATATAATTTACCTGGGAAGTCTGCTGAATTTGTGCGTTACACTCGCAGATTTCCCATTACATTTCTCACACGAATATTCAATTTCTTCCTTCTAAATGGAGTGGGTCAGAACAAACAAATTTAAAATACCTAAACATCAACATATTATCTAAACACTTGATGTGAAAGAATTAAGTTAAACTTTTCATTCCACAGTATACTGGAATACAACACTAAAAAGTGTAACGGGGAATGAAAAGCATCTTCCACAATATCTTGTAAATTCACTGATACAAGTGAGAGCATCCTACCCTGAAGAAAAGATCCAGTGAATCCTGGATGGATCTTAGAGGAAGGGTTTTCTTCTTGCGAGGCAGGTCAATTGACAGGTCGTTGAACTGTTCACGTTTTGTTATCACCTCCCCACAACTGAGTTTCATGTAGATAGAGCAACAAATCATTGAAAATTAATCCAGTTCTCTGTTTTGCTTTGAAAGAGGACTAGAAAAACAACAACTAGAGAGTACATGTCTTAAAAGTGCAAATTAACTTTACAAACATCACAGACATTTACAGCCATTACAAGTTGTATTACCCCCTTTTTAATGCCACGTATACAACATGCACTACACTGCACAAAAATGGTTAAAAATGTGTTAGGACATCTTAAACTTCATGTTTATATCTCTGAGCTGCAAGTAAACAAAAATGTTTAGTGACAAATGGGTTCTTCCAAAAAAAAAGCTCTTCTGAACCATTCATTACCAATTTTTTATTCAAATTAATTTTATCGTTTACTTTATATTTTCCTAATTGTGTGATTTGATTCAGAACCTTAGCTATGGTAAGTGGAATAAGGCCATACTAAACACAACCTATCATGGCTTGACCTAGGCTGGGACAAGATTATACTGAACTGTAGAAAACTCAAATGTCTTGAAACTCAAACCTGAAAATAAAACCTAAATTACCAGTAAAATTTTTATTTTGTTTCGAGGTTGCAGAAGTCAGAGAAAAAAACCAAATGTGCTATTTAACACCAAACAACTTCCACCTTTTGCACGTGATTGTGTGCTGCACTTCAAACTCCATGTTGACGGTAACAGGACATGTGTATATGCGTGAGGTATCCATATCCTCAACAAGTCGCGTGCCCTGGGGCTCGTCCCAGGCTGAAGAATCGCTCCTGTAGCTCTTATTAACCGTCTCCACATCTTCCTTTAGCTGATCCAGACACTGGCTCAGGAACTCATGGGCATCCTGGAAGCAAAAAATTAACTCACTGACGAACTTGCCTATGTTCCCTAAATGAATCGTAAAATGTATCTGTAATTTAAACCAAACACAACAGAAAATAAGAGGGAATAAATATTCAGACACTTTTTGTTTGTTTTGCAAGATACTTCCAGTGGGTATAGCCACTTCATATTTACAAGCATAATGTATTTTGACTTCTTGTTTATAAATATTAACAAAACAGTACACTTTCATAAGCATAAAAAGATGTTTAAAAAACAAATCTAAACGGGAGGGAGGGGCATTGAGACCTTTTATTAAAATATATTTATATAAAACGTTTAAATAAAAAAAAAAAAAAAAAAAAAAAAACCAAGACAGATCTATATCTATACATTATGGTTTGATAAAATTAGGGTAGAACTTTTTGGACAAAACTGTAAAAGAGATCTTTAAACGGCTATTTTATATTTATATACCCATAGTGAAGCATGGTGGTGGGAGCATCATGCTATGGGGCTGCTTCTCTTTAGCTGGGACTGGGGCTCTAGTGAAGATACAGGGAGTCAAGGACCACTCCATATATCAAGCTATTTCAGCACAAAACCTTTAGGCCTCTGTTAGGCAGCTGAAGATGAGTATACAGGAAGCATACTAAATAATAAAAACAACATTTCATCTTACTATTTATTTTTCAGGCAAAAGATGTGGGTTGTCATGTCATCTTTATTTAATAAGAAAGGGGGGAAAAAATCTTACATTTTGCATGTACCCAGAAAAACGTTCAGCGGTGGAAGAAATGGCATTCTTCACCTTCCTCAGCAAATCTTTCTTCATTTCTGGAGATGAAATGTCTTTTTTCAAAAGCAGGTGAGCAAAGCGCCTAATGGAGACAGAACACAAAAGATCATAATACATTATGTCTACAATAGCCATAAAAAATAAAAGTCTGTACAACCTAACAGTACCTCAGAAGAGCATTCGTAGGAACCCGTTTCCATTGAATACCCTGTTTTAACAGGTCATTTGAAAAAGACGGCAGGCTGAACAGTGACTGCAGTATGGCATTCATGTAGCAAGTGTTTCCCAGGTTGGAGAATCTAAAATAGACAGGTTTGCAAATAATTAAGAATGCAATGGAAACTGAAGAACTTGGTCAAGTAAGGGAGCTGAAAGATTCTCACCCCTGCAATGGAGGTTGAGACTGAGTAAGAGCAGACGGTCTCGGCTTGTTCCATCCTCCATAATCCAGAGACGAGCGGACTTTCTTAAAGGGAGTGGAGTGATTGGGCAGCACCAGGCTTCTTTTAGCTGCAGGTGACTGGTTTGTGCTGGCAGGCCTTTAATAAAGGAAAGCTTATTCTTAAATGCTGCAAGACAATAATACCCTGAACTGTAAGTGTAAAGGTTGGCAGGTAATACATGTGACAGCAGAATAGTAAAAAGTCAAATTATATTTACCTGTCCAGTAGGGAATGTGTTTGTGTGTATTCTTTAGTTCCTGTTCTGCTGCCATAAAAGGATGATGGCTGAAGGGGTGCAGAGCCAAGGGGAGCTGTTTAGGAACAAACATCACAGAGAAGAAACATGAAAAAATGGTTGCCAAACAAATAGATAGATTTGTAATACGAATAACATGAACAAGCACCAACCTGAAGCTCTGTTCTCCTCAGACTGCTTCAGCTTTTCTTTGCAACTGAGCAGAAACTTCCTGGACGTGTCTGAAATGGCCTTATTGTTGCTGAAAAGAGAACCTTAATTAGAACTGGGTGCCATAATTAACGTAATTGCAGTATATGCTAGTGGATGTGTCTATAGAAGTTACAGTACAAAAAGTACTACAAACATTTTCTAAAAATACTAAACATACTCCAAGCAATTTAAAAAATGGTTTTCTAGGTTTTGCTATCCATAGGTTGAAAGCACAAACTACCTAGAGGAGTCGTTCTCTTTGGGGTAGTCCTCGGTTAAATCAGTGTCAGAGTTCATCAACCTTTTCCTTTTCTCGCTCCTGAAGAGAAACACATCCACCAGCTTAATTGTGTCAAGTTGTAATACTGTGTAAAAAAAACGATTCACTCATTTACCCATAATGTAATCAATTCATTTAGTATAGTAAATCACATTTTACAGAGCTACTGCTACCAAGAAAATCTGAACAAGAAAAAGAGAGGAAAAAAATGACCATGGTAAAAGAATAAACGATAACATGTTCATTGAATTTACATTTCACTTCAAATTGCAGAGATTTCTGGATTTATGAAAAACTAGCAGAGTGCATAAGCTTACATAATCCACTTGTTAAAAAGGTGAAAAGCAGTGCATGTCTGGTCTGTAAACCAGTCCTAGTCACATTTTGCACATGACAAACTGTCTACAACCGAAAGTAGTTATATATTGTAGTTGCAGACAGTCGTATGCAAAAGTTTGCACTCCCCAGTTAAATTACATGCTTTGTTGCTCTTTGGCATGAAAGGATATACATTATTTATTTCTGCAAATATGAATGCAGAGTTACTTTATGTGACAAACTTTAAATATAGAAAATAGAAAAAAATATATAACCATAACTGCTGCTTTTCAAACTTTTGGCACAAATCTAAGTTAGTTACTTACTAACACCATCTTCTGCACACATCACAGCTTTCAAACGCTTTGTGGCCAGTTAGCAACCCATCGCTTCTCGATTAATGCATTTTTCACCCACATTTCCTCACAGAACACTTCTAAGTTGGAGATATTCTTGAGCCATCTTGAATGCACAGATCTACACACGTTTTCAATGATGTTCAAGTCAGCGGACTTGCAAAGGGCATTACAAAAACATTGAATTTTTGTAATTCAAATGGTGAACTTTGAGGCATGCTTTGGACGAATGTCCTGTTATAGCAGCAAATCTCTTTTCAGCTTCAATTTTTTTTGACTGACTGCATCATAATTGCTTACAGAATTTGCTGATATTTACGGTAATTCATTCATCTATCAAGCTGTGCAATTTGTCCTGTGCCACTGACTGCCACGGTCACTACCTCTGGTGATTGTGACCAGTTTTAATTCTTCAGTCCACAGCTCTAAAAATGCCTCTGGCTTATCTAGACTCTGCTTTGCATGAGATGAGATGATAACTTCTACGATGAGGTCACATGTATAGCTTCCTTCTGATGACTCTTGGATACAGATTTTTGTGCAAGCATTGCTGTAGAGCAGAACAGTGCACCACCACTCCAGTGTCAGCTAGTCCTTCCTGTAGGTCCTTTGTGGTACATGAGGACTTTGTTATGCATTTCTTGCCAGCATACAGGAAGTTCTATGACAGTTTTTAAAGAGGTGCAGACCTCACCTTGACCTTCCCCTTAATAGCCATTACTTAATGACATTTTGGATAGTGGAAACTGTAAGAGCTGAAAACTTTTTTTATAGCCTTCCCTGGCTTCTTAGGCATCAAATAGCTTCATTTTCATATCCTCAGTTAGCTGCTTAAAGAAGCCCATGGTTGTAGACGGTTAGCACAAGGTTTGAAGAGTCTGCGAATTTATTACATTCTGAAATTGTTATTCCTTCTTGACCTGCCTAAAAAAAATAAATAAATAAATTTAAAAATAAAATTTTCAGGGCTAACAAGTTCAGAGACTTTACAACTAGAAAGGTGTCCAAACTTCCACATAAGCCACAATTACCATTTTTTCCCCCTCATACATACTTAGTTCATCAAATACAAAGTAAAGATGCATTAACATTTTCACATTTTTTTGTGTTTGCTGCATACGTTGTGTTTACTTCAAATAATCAATAAAATTCGGCCAGGGGTGCCCAATTAATCTGGCCAGGGGTGCCCAATTTTTTTTGCAAACAAAGGCACGATACGGAAGGCAGAATGCGTTTCCCTCTGAGTGCGTTACGCTGCCCTGTGACAGCATGAGCAGCAGTTTAAAAAAAACGCAGAGGTTGGCTTCACACGTCTCAAAAGAAGAACATGTTAGCCCTCACCCTCCCTAATTGGTAGCGGTCATATGATAAGGGAGAGATGGCTGGAGAGAGGGAATTGGCCAAGATTGATTTAGTGAGAACTTGGGGGGAAAAAATCTAAAAAAAAAAAAAAAAAAAAACATTAGACAGAAATAAATGAACAGTAATGTAAACAAAAGAAACAATATTAATACATGGTCAGTTTTCACTTCAGAGAGGCTGACAATGTTCACTCTGTAAAAAGACAGCAGACAGCCCTGCAGTAGCCATCTGTGTATTTTCGCACACATTTCAAGCATACGAACACTTGTCATCTACTTTTGACATCACACTAGGGAGCACTACAAACCTGTTCTCTGACAGTCCACTCCGTACAGGTGTTGATGTGACTCTGCTTGGACTCCCAAGAGGCTTTCGCTGCATGCTTTCGTCTCTGCTGTCCACACTCGACCTGCGTGGTGTTATCTTGGCATTACAGGGAAGCAAAAAAGAAGAGAAGAAAGATAAACCGGCAGATCGTAAATAGACATGCATTGCCTCCAATAACAGTTAGTCAGGAAGCATTACCTGCTTTTCTGATGAAGATAAACCTGGGTCATTCTGTGATGTTCGATTTCCAAGAACTAATCCAAAACTGGCACTTCCCTGATTTGTCTTATAAGCTAAATGAATAAACAGACAAGTTGATTAAATTCTTATTTTTTTAATTGCATCTGAAGAGAAAAAAAAAAAAATCAAAATAAAACGCTAATTTGCACGACACATTCATACACACCAGTTTGCTTCCCTTGTTTAATCATCTCCAGATATTCCTTCAGTTTTTTTGCGACCGTGACGGGCAATCGTTCCAAGATGACAACACTCGAATCCTTCAGTGTCAGCGACAAGCGATTTTGACTGTGTATGGGCCCCAAAAGAACAGTCTTCACATTGTGGTTCAGCTGTAAAGACAACAATAAGCAGGTCAGCGTACTAAAATTGATGGCACTTTTGTACGCTCCATCAGAGATTTGTACCTGGAAATATTTTGGTGCTCCGCCACTGTTAAATTTCAACACCAGATTGCTTTTGTTGTCTCTCTCGTGGACCTCAAACACTCCCTCTCTCCATTTGGTCGTGCCCACGTCCAGGCTGGTGAAGCGGATGCGGACAACGCCACCACTGCTCAGCTTTGGCAATGCAACAGCCATTAGTGCGGGCGAGTGGACGGGGCACCGAAATGGCTTTGAGGATGAGTAGATGAGCCCAGTGTCCCGCACAACAACAACGAAAAAGGCCTTAACAATGGAGAGAAAAGGGGTTTGGTTCCAAATATCATAAAGTCCAGTAATGAAATATTCACATGATAGAATGTGAGCAAATATGCCTAGTAAGTAGAGGACAAACATCTCAACACTGTCTCAAACCCATAACAGAAAAGCGTTCATTTATATTAAATAATAAAAACTGTCAACATTAAGTGGCTTATCTGTCCCACTGTGGCTGTTTTTGGAGAGTTTTAACTGCTACTGAGGCTCCAGATACACAAATAACATTGTGCTGCTTTAACTTGAACCTTATAAAGCTGTTATAATCACCTGACGTTTGTAAACATGAAGCTGCTCAGTCACTAAAACTACAAAAAGCATCAAAAGTGAACTAGTGACGTTTATAGCACAACAGAGGGACTTTAATGCGTTTCCTATTATGAAACTGAGGTAGATAGTTTCTGGTAGGTTTCTCAGTTCCAAATTATTTGCTCCAAAAACATACAAAAAAAAGAGTTATTCAGAAAACTAACATAATAAGCTGTCTGACATCTGGCTAACTCCACACTTCGGAAGCCTACATGCTATCAAGCAGATATACTAGGCTGCGAAAAATATTTTTGCTATGAAGAATTTTTTTTAAGAAAAAAGCAAACATTTGTCAACCAACCAGTGAGAAATTATCTGCGTTGTGTTCCGAAAAATTACTAATATTCCACACGCCAGTTAAAGAAATTCAGTCAGAAGTGACAGAACTTAAATCCCGGATGAGTACCTAGCTGTTAGCTGCTAGCAGTTAGCGTTAGCTCCCTAGCTACGTCCATAGAGAAGACAGAGAAGTTAGCTTCGAGCTAAGTGGTCCATTGGCGCTTCATTTGCTTGCTAGTAATTTGAAGGGGAAATTGTGCCGGTTCCTCGGCATAGAAATAATTACATACCTTTTTCCAAGATTTAAAAAATAATTCAAGGAACTGTTGAAAAAAAAAATAAGCACAAGTAACTCTCCTAAATGGTCTCGCTATTTGACGTGGACTAAATTTTGCCGGCATGCGGCGGCCCAGTGTTATGTTGTTGTTGGAGTAATGGCGGGAATGTGAAAATTCACACCGGAAATAGGCGGCGAGAAGACGTGCTCATGGTCACGCGAGATTCACTCACAGATCTATAAGGTGGATTTTCCTTTTTGCTGTTTATTGTCAGAATAGATGTACTAGAATAAAAGCCTGGCTCGCAGGTTTCCTCCTTGGTTCTGGAGAACCCTTTCCCTGCACGTTTTAGTGTTTTTCCTGTTCCCAACACACCTGATTTAACCAATTCGCTAATTAGCAGCTCTTCTTTAATTGAAATGGGTGTGATAGAGCAAGGAAAGCAGGACAGAGAGTACTCCAGGACTAGTTTAGGGATCCTGTGGCTTAGCTGATTCATAACAGTCTTAAATTAAGAAAGGAGGATTTTACATCTTTGGTGATATGATCCAGGTGTGTCACTACACCACATCATCACAGCAGTAAAATATCATTACTATGCAATACGTTGGTCCACTATCCCTGTGTACATCACTTGCAAAGAGCCTTTTAAAGTGGACATAGAATATTATGAAATCTCAGTTTTTCAGTGCTTGTGCACATCCATTTGGGGATCTGGAGTGCCTACCAACCCACAAACTCTGAAATCAGACAACCCATCAGTTTGTTGGAGGCTGCCTAGGTCAGAAAATGTTGTTCAACAAGCCACTCAGATTTGGCTCCCCTTCTTACATCAAAAGGATTATAATTCATTAGAATTCTACCACCCCCCCCATTTGAGTATCTCCACCCACAGCTTGAGAACCACCTTTGCGGACAACACAGGACTGTCAACACAATTGGTCCTAAAAGAGGGATCAAAAAACTGCAGATGGGGGAAATGTAAGTATTTAAAAATAAGCATTCTATGTGTTTCTTTGGCTGTTAAGCACTAACTAATGCTAACAGCTGAGGTAATAGATGTATGCTAATTTTCTAGACAGTTTTTTTGCTCCAGGATCCACAATGCCCCACAGTGCCATTATTAGTATGCTATTAGTCACACAGACACACACACACACACACGGACGCGCGCATGCTCAAGGGACAACAGTCAACAAGATACAACAGTCAGAAAGACAGCTAGAGAAAAGTAAGTTCACATGGCGTACTCTTAAAAAGAAAAAAGTAGACAGTGAAAATATCTTTTAATCAAGAATGGACAGACTGTGACATGTTCATTCTTCTCACAGGCAGTTCAAAACCATCCAGCCATTATCTATACGACTTATTCTTCAGAGTCGCAGGAAAGCTGGAGCCAATCTCACCTGACTTCGGGCAAGAGGCAGGGTTCAACGGTGAACATGCAAACTCTGCACAGAAAGGCCCCAGGTGACTGAGAACCTCCTTGCTGTGAGGCAACAGTGCTAAAAACTGCACTTTGGGTGAGATGCAGGGTACACCCTGCAAAGGTCACCAATCTATTGCAGGGCTAACACAGAGACAGACAACCATTCACAACTGTGAGTAACTTAGGGTGGCCAGTTGACCTTATCTGCATGTCTTTGGACTGTGGAAAGAAACTGGAGCACACAGAAGAAACCTACACAGGCACGGGTAGAACATGCAGACTCCACAGAGAAAAAGCCCCCAGTCAACCTGGGGATCAAACCTGGAACCTTCTTTCTATGAGGCGACAATGCTAACCGTGATGCCATCATGCTGCCCTAGGGTATAATAATAACTTTCATAAAGTAGTCATATAATAAATAAGGTAAATCACTGCATCACTGATTGAATCACTGCAATCAACTCAGGTTCCTGGATTAAAAAAAAACTGTATAACACTTCAGTCCTTTCACCATATCAGAGTTTTTGTCTAAAGACCTAATGAAGGCCAGTAAAAATGCACCCATGATGTGTTTTTTCACAGCTTTATACTGTTCAGGCTCACAGTGGATCCTGAGTCTATCCTGGGAACACTTGGATAAATTTTACTCCCTGGATGGGATGTTCATTACAGAGCACCATGCAAACATGCATTCACACACACTTCTTTACTTAGCCAGTGAATGTGCTGGCATGTTTTTGGAAGGTGGGAGAAAACCAGAGGAAATACATACAGTACATACACAGCACAGGAAGCACATATGAAACACCACACGGACAATACCTTGAGATCAGGATCGAACCCAGAACTGGAATTATGATGTAGCAACTCTATCAGCTGTGCCATCATGCAATCATGCAGGATCATCCACCCCACATGGGAAAGGTATAATAGATAGAAAAAAATTGTCATTCTGATGCATTGTTTAATTACTCTAAGTAAATTTGAGGATATTTATTTCTTCTATTTTTCTGAAAGTGTAGCGCATAAAACGAAATAGTGTATTTGTGCAAAAGTTCTGAGAAAGCATAATGCAGTATATACGTTATAGTAGAATGAAATATGGACATGTGTACAATAATACAACAATACATTCAAGTACAGATTATTTATTGTGCAATGTGGCCAGATCAGTGGTGGATGCTAGGTGAAATTTAGTCATCTGTGGTTAATGTTGCCATAGCTCTCACAGCTCTGGTGGGTGTTCATGCATCAAGTTGTAATGACCTTCAGTCTTCTGAAGAGATGGGGCAAGCAAATAGCCATATGTTGTGCCAGTACAGAATGTCACAGTGTCTAATGTGTTTTCCTAGACACACCACCTGTTTCCTGTCTATTACCTAATCTACGCTCCATCCACTGATCAGATGCAGCACAGTCAAAAGGGAGCATATCACCTGCTGCAGCTCTGTAAGTTTGAAGTCTAATGTAGGTTTCGGGAATGTTAAAATGCTAAAGCTTTAAGTTCATTATTGGCTGCATCACAGAAACATCTTGGCTGAAGGAATTCCAGCAAGGAATTTATGACTACATTCATTACTGTATGGCTAACTGTTTGGGTCTTATGTTAGCTCCTGTAGTTCTTCTAATTCTTAGGGACGTGGATGATTATAGAGGATATGAAGTATATGAGAGCAGAGAAGATATGCAGAAGCACCCTTGTAGTTTTTTCAGTGGCTTCACTATTGTAGTGATTTTACCTTTCTGTATACATCGACAGAGTGAACCGAATGTCAGAGAACTATTTGGTGTTGCAATGGTCCAGCAGTAGTCCTTGACTTCGTACAAGTGACATGCTATCTGCACTTGGAGACCTGCCCATGAAGATCTGCACTTGGACCTTTTCTTCACTGGGTTTACACTGCGAAGTTTCCCAGAGTAAAGCAGGGAGTCCATGTACTCCCTTTTCACTTCTTTCGAGCCCACAAGCTGTTTCCACTGATCTGGCATAAAACAGTTTAAGACATTCTAGATAAGAAGGATGTTTTTAAAAAATATAGATAACATATATGCATGCTGTACATTTTTATCCTCAGCCATTGGGTTTGCCCCTTTGTCCTGCATGTTGGTGTACCCTGCAAAGTTACGTTACCAACCATATTTGGTTGGTTAGTCAAAAAGAGGGAAATAAAGTTTGAATTACTGTTGTTCTACACCTGCTCTCAGGTTAACTTCCATTTTTTATCTATTCTGATGGGTTGTATTTCTCCTCCAGGGCATGACCATAACCCTTTACCCACTAGATGTCAGTGGAGTTCTCTGCCAAGCTAAATGTAAACAACCAGAATTAAACTATATGTGTCTAGAGGTGCATCATTAAGACAAAAGCTGGACATACTGTAAATTTAACAGCTATGGTTAGTAACACAGTAGTAATCCATGCACAGTTACAGGAGGAAAAGCTGCTGACTCAGTGATGAGTGAAAAACGAAAGTGGGAGTGGTGAGGCTGGAGTGTAAAGGGAAAGGAGGAGGGTGAAGGATGAAGAGAGACTGCAGAGAGAGGACAGCGTCACTGAGCACACTTAGCACTCTCAGCCTTCCGTGTATGGGTGTATGTGTATGTGTGTGCACTCAGACAGACTCTCCTTGTGGGGTTTTTGTCTCCAACACAAATTTGGCTTTCTTTTCTCGTCCAACACATAACTGCATCAAGTGGGGGCTTTCCCATTGGGTGAGTACTTTTGCTGTTTTCCCTTTTAGCTGTTTGTCTTTCATTTCCATTTGTAAGCATACAAAAATCAACTATAGTTTTCTGTCTGTCATTTAAGGTTTTGAAAACACTTTGTGTTCAAACAAAGTCATTCTCAGTCTCCAAAAAATCAGCTGGGATGCAGGTGGAGGTCATTAGGTGTACAGGGGAAGTGTACATAGGTACACTGTGTGATGACATGGGTTACTTTAGACACAGCCTTCAGCTGTTCTGTGGTTTGGAATATTTGAGTCACACTGGAAAGTTAGGTTTCTGCATACAGTTTACTTCTATCTCTGTTTCAGAGACATTTCAGTCTGATCCTATGACTCTGCACTCTTATGCTTGATATGCTAGCTACATGCACCCTTGCATCAATTTCTTTTTTAATTCTAAACAAATTCAGATATAACGCTGTTAATATTTTGCCCATGACAGAATATTAGTGCACTTAATATGATTCTTTTGCAATGAAAAATGCAATTTTATGAAACAAGAAGACAAAATCTTTGTCCAATCCAAGCTCTTCTGCTGTATTTTCAGTGTTACTGACTGAGTAATTACTTTTATTTGTTTATTAGTTTATTAACATAATTAAACACATTGTTGGTTAAATAGGAAACAGTTCACAAGAAAAATAATAGGATTCCTGGGTGTAAATATACACCATACTCTTTGGTGGTGTATGCTCATTCTCCATGAATTCTTCATGTCCGTGAATGGTTCTGTGCTAGTCAGTCTGAGGGGTTAGATAAAATATAATAGATAATTATAATATAATAGATTAATTAATAATCAGGAGTAATTATTTATCCTCGAAAATGCTTTGATAAGCCACATATAGGTTAAAGCTGTGATTATTTCTCCTATCAATCATGTAGTCATACTTATTTAAGTGTGCATTACCAATGTTACCCAGAATTTACATTATAAATATGAAAGTTAATGATGCATATTAATGCCCACAGATACAGTACTTCATATTTGGAAAATGGAATGTCCTGAGAAAGTCTGTAAGTTTGCCCCACTAAAGACCATCCCATTCATTATCTCTTCTTCTTGGCATTATTGATCTGATAATATAAGAAATTTGAAGTGTCAGATATGCTTTATGGACATGTTTTATTTCATGGTCTTTCAGGTGTTCAGAGTAATGCCAATCTTGACATCATGAAGACTGGAAGTGTCCTAAGAAAAGCAACGTCTCGCATGTGGAAAGGACACCGCCACTACAAACTGCAGGACGACAACAAGACCGTCATGTACAAATCCAGCTGGACTATAAACTCCTATTCAACCTGTAGGTACTCACAGAACATGCCAAATTTTCCTCAGCAAGAAAGGTTATTATTAATATGCATGCTGAAAACAATCATGGCTTACTGCTGGATTCATAGAGACTAATGTAGATTACTATGTGTATATATTACATATAATCAAAATATGATATTAAGAGGAAAAAAATGTGTTAATTTCATATTTTTTTCTGCCACTATTTTTTGTATTAAGCAAATTACAAATTGGACATTACATAACCAATGGAGGGAGCAGCACGGTGGTGCAGTGGTTAGCACTGTGACTCACAGCAAGAAGGTTCTGGGTTCAAACCTGATGGCCTTCTCTGTGGAGTTTGAATGTTCTCCCTGTGCCTGTGTGGGTTTCCTCAAGGTGCTCTGATTTCTTCCCACAGCCCAAAAACAGCAGATTAGGTGAACTGGCTACTCTAAATTGCCCATGAGTGTGAATGGTTGTTTGTCTTTGTGTTAGCCCTGCGATAGATTGGTGACCTGCGCACGGTGTACCCTGTCTCTCACCAGAAGTCAACAGGGATTGGATCCAGTTTCCCCCGCAACCCTTAACAGATAAGCAGTATAGATAATGTATGGATGTATAACCAATGGGGTGAGTAGGCTGCCCCAGCCTTTGTTTTATGTGAACTTTAGCTTTGGTGTGTTCATATGATACAAATGTAAATCATAGCATGGCATTTAGTAACATGCTATCATTTAATTTATGATAATGCTGTGGACTTATTTTTAACTCCTTTATGGAATAAAAATTTACTAATGCAGATGTACACTATATGGCCTAAAGTTTGTGGACGCATGAGCATTCATATGTGCTTTTTGAACATCACATTTCATATTTAGTTCCTTTTTGCTGTTATAGTAACCTCCGCTCTTCTGGGAAGGCTTTCCTGTAGATTTTAAAACATGGCTGTGTGGATTTGCACGTTCAGTCACATGAATATTAGTAATGTTGAGCACTGATGTTGGATGAGGAGGCCTGGGCGCAGTCAGAGCTCCGGTTCATCCCAAAGGTGCTCAGTGGGGTTGAGGTCAGGGTTCTATGAAGAACGCTTCTTCTACATCACTGAAGAACAATGTCTTCATGAAACTCACTTTGCGTGCAGGGGCATTGTCATGTTGGAACAGGTATGTACTTGACCCTTTAGATCCAGTGAAGGGAAATGTTAGAGCTACAGCATACAAAGACATTCCATACAACTGTGTGCTTATAACTTTGTTGCAACAGTTTGGGAAAGATCCACGTATTAGTGTGACAGTCAGGTATCCACAAACTTTTGGCCATATAGTGTATGCCGTTGACATTTAGACAAATATTAATTAGAATATTCTAACTTACTTTATTTAATCATCACTTACAGTTTAATAATGCTGAAGTTCAATGTTAACCAATGTAGTGAATAATCTTGGTTAAGGGAAATTTAATGTAAAGCATGCTTTTATTTTACAATTGTAAAATGTGACTTTCGACAAGGCCATTAGTAACTTCTGAGTATGAACTATGGATTTATTATTATTAAAGCAAAATATTTTTATTTTGACAGTTTAAAGCCTGACTGTATTACTCCTCATTGCTATATCTGTCACACAACGCAAAAAGAACGTTCTTGCCACTATAGTTTCATTATAGTTTAATTAATCACTTACAGGCTTAGTCACATTTCCTTATAAGAATGTTGAGAACTACATTTTATACCACTGACACTGGACTGCATTGTTCCTATATTGGCAGTTAAAGAGGAACCATCAATGCCTCCACCCTCCAAATCTTAATTTAATCTTTGGTTAAAACAATTTGTAATGTAAACTGGAGACTGTAATTTAACACCGTCTGATTTTACTGTGAACTACTACTCTGACACCTACTATGGCACAACAATGTATGTTTTGTTGTTGCTGTTATACATGCAGCTATAAGCAGTAAAAGTTGGCTCGGGAAGGTGGGTGTGTGGTTCTGCCAAACTGCAACTGTTTGATACTTGAGAAATACTCAGCGAAATGATTAAATGTAAATGTGCTATTCTCTCAGTTTCTGTAGGTGATGTGGAGGCAGTGCGAGAGGGCCATCAGTCTGAAGTGTTCCTCAGTATGCCAGATGAATTCCCTCCAGAATGCTGCTTCACACTGGTGTTTCGTGGTCGCCGCGGGAACCTGGACCTTGTGGCCTCATCACCTGAGGAGGCTCAGGCTTGGATTCAGGGCATGCGGATGCTCATAGAGAACCTGCAAAACATGGATGAGTGTGAAAAACTTGACCAGTATCCTTTTTATGCACATCTGATACTCATCTCTTTTTGGTATTTTCAGCAGAAGCTCAGTCATTTTGAATGATCACTGTTCCCAAATTTCAAGACTGTTCTAAATATGAATATCATCAGACAGATGAAATAGTTTTCCTTGAACAGCCTTTCTACTCAGATGGGTCTCTGATTTGTTTATGACAGCTGACAAAAACAAAGATGGAAGGATAAGTTTTAAGGAGGTTCAAAAGCTGCTGAAGCTTATGAACATAGCCATGAATGAGCTCCATGCAAACGCTCTTTTTACGGTGAGAAAATATGGCAAAATGTATTTTTTATTTTATTTAACGCAAGAAAGAACATTATTCTATACAATATTAATAGGTTACTGACTACTAAGACATTAATATAGATTGAAATACTTAATTTGTACCACAGTGCCACTGATTGGTGGAAAAGTGTAGATTAATTTTCTATTATACAGTTCAGACAGTAGTGCCAGATATAATTCAAAATGCAGGTTTATATTAATGCACTTGTTATTATTCAGAAGCACTTTCAGTATATCATTGATACTGCACATGAACAGATTTTCTTTAATGTAAAAGATTTTAAATGTGTGTTATTGCTGACACGGTGAAGTTTTCTTCACCATGGGGAAGGGGTCGGAGCTTTTAAAATCAGATGTAAAGTTTAAATGTTTCAGTTTTCAGTTTGAAGGGATTTATAGTATCTCTAACATTACACGGTCCATTTTTTAAATTATTACAAATATCACAAGTGAGTAAAGAGAGGCTGGTGTGGGAACAACTGTTTGTTTCATGGATGTTTCACGATGTTAAATGTAACTGGGTAAAATGTAGGAACCTTTGTTTTGGGCTCCATCACATCACCCCACATTATTGTCCTTTAACAATACTCCCCATTAATACATTTGGCACATCGCTGGCAGAATCTACTTATCTACCGTCTACCTAACAAATGCTTACAGAACACTGCAATGTTGTTATATCATGTAGAGAAGAGTTTTCAATGGTTGTGTTTTTTCCTTTACACCTCTTGATAGATGTCTGATAGGAGCCAGACAGGCATGCTGGATGCGGATGAATTTGTCCTCTTCTACAAGATGCTTACACAGAGGATGGAAATTCTGGAGATATTCCAGGAATACTCCAGTAATGGGCAGGTGCTTTCCCACTGTGACCTAGAGGAGTTCCTGACAGAGGAGCAGCTGGAGGGCAAGAGGAGTCATGAACATGCGCTTGAGTTGATCCGCCAATACGAACCCTCAGAAACTGGTACCGACATCCCAGAGCATCTTAGTTTTAATCTTTGCGTGACTTGCTACAAAAATATTACAAATGAAAAAAAAAAGAAGCTAGAAACCAGTTAGCATGAGGTCTGTATACTTTATAATGCATAATGCTATATACTTCCTGATGTGAGAGCTTGGAGTACACAGCAGTATTGTTTTCTCTTCCATTAAGCCAGAACACTTTATAATGTATTTAGCTGAAGTGCTTTATTGATTTTATTGAGCTTATCATGAAAGTCCATTCACTGTTTTTCTGAACAGCTAAAACCCAACATGTCATGTCAGTTGATGGATTTCTGATGTACCTAACCTCTGCTGAAGGCTCCATCTTCAACTCAGAACACCAGCATCTCTATCAGGATATGACACAGCCTCTTAATCATTACTTTATCTCCTCCTCACACAACACATACCTATTAGATGACCAGCTGAAAGGGAGGAGCAGTGTGGAAGCATACATTAAGTAAAAAAACACACCTTTACTATTACATGCTGAATAGCTCTAGGAAAAAAAATGTATCAATACTAGGTGTAAAAGTATTGGTTAGAATATTTATAAATGACAATATAATTTTATACACACTCACTGGCCACCTTAATATGAGCACCTGTACTCCTGCTGATTTGTGCAATTATACAATTAGTTATTAGTTACAATTTACAGTTTTACAATATTAGTTACAATTAGTAGTATTAGTTAGACATGTGGCAGCAGGGTAATGCATAACATCATGCAGATACAGGTCAAACATTGGACAGGGAAAAATGTGAGCTCAAAAAATGTGACTTTGACCATGACTACAATGGGCACAGGTTTGTTGGGCAAAATTTTCAAGATGAGCAAGATTGGAAAGATATCACCTGGTATTATTTAAGATATCACTGTCCAGTTTTCACAAACCTGTGCCCATGTTTCACCCCAGCATACTGAGATGTTTTTCTGCTCACCACCATTGTAAAGAGTGGTTATTTGAGAATACGGTATCATCCCTGTCAGCTCATACCATCATTCTGAGTAAACAATAGAGACTTTTGTCTTTGAAAAATCCCAGGAGATCAGCCATTTCTGAAATACTCAAACCAGCACATCTGACACCAGCAACTGTGCCAGTTACTGAGATCTGCCATTGATTTTTTTTTTCCCATTCTGATGTTTGATGTGAAACTGTAGCTACATGATTGTATGCATTGTGCTGTTGCTACATGATTGGCTAGTTGTATGAATGAGGTGTACATATGTTTCTGTTAAAGTAGCCAATAAGTTTAAGGCACCATTCAGTTTAAAAGTTTTAAATTAAACCCAGTCAAAGGTACCAGTCCTGTTTTGAAAGAGCTGGTTTCCTCTATATAGAGCTTTGAAACGAGGCTGTCGCTGTGTGGAGGTGGACTGCTGGGATGGCCCAAATGGAGAACCCATTGTTTACCATGGACACACTTTCACATCCAAGATTCTGTTTAAAGACGTTATTGTCACAGTGGCAAAATACGCCTTTGAGGTGATTTGGGAATTCAGTCAGAACAAGAATATGCTCTGTGACTAGTACACGTAAGATTAATGAGTATTTTTTCAATCCACCCCTGTATGTTAGGCATCAGAATACCCACTCATTTTGACAATTGAAAACCACTGCAGCATTGAGCAACAGACAGTCATGGCTGAGCTCTTAAAGAATATCCTTGGTGACATGCTGCTGAAGACTACAATAGATGGAAAGGTGCCCAGTGTGCTGCCATCACCAGAGGTGAGCTAGGTTTCAGAAGCCGTTGTTACCTAGGGGTGGTTTTTTTTACTTATTGTTGGTCATCAGGTGTAGCATGTGACATAATTTCTGCCATTAATATGTTATGTTAACTAACATGAAATAGATTTCATGAACACTTGCGACAAATTGTCCTAAAGCACATTGCTATCATACCTATGACGTTCTGCATAACTTGACAACAGTCGTTTGTCAGCCGATCACAGGAGCCTTGTACTGAAAAAGTTTGAATATTCTAATGTATCATAATGGAATTCTGCAACATTAACAATTTAAAGACTTTGACTTAGAGAGCAGTTACACCTATGACAGGCCTGGCATAGAACGCTTTCCAGTAAGAGCTCTTAAAAAATGTATGTGTTTTAACAAAAGTCCCAACATTACTTAACGACAGTCAGATTCTTTGAGTTTATAAAAGTAACTGTTATCATACAAATGTTTTCAGGAACTTAAGGGAAAAATCCTGCTGAAAGGAAAGAAGACTGGAGAACTGGAGGAGTGTTCAGATGTCAACAATCCAGATAGCAGTGATGTGAGTGATGAAGATAAGGCTGTGGACATGGACAGTCAGGCCACAGAGAGCAGGGTATGTAAATCTGCACATTTTCACTCTGAGAATATTATACATACAGGAAGGGGGAAAAAGTAAAGGTTTGGTATATTCCTTATCTCTCTGCAGCCAGGTACACATCCATACTGGTTGCATGATTAAGAGATCAGTGGTTTTTACATTGAACTGTCACAAAGTGATCACTTCATAGCTCCTGGACCATGGTTACTGTTTTTGTGGAGTTTCGCATGTGCACCTCGTGTCCATGTTAGAGGATGTTTAACACAATACAGATGGGATGGGATAAGAGTCATTCCCCCAGGTTTGTACAGGACAGGATTTTGTTTATTCTATTGTGGGAATTGGACAGAACAGGAGTATTTTTGTGGGAGTGGAATGGGACGGAATGAAAATCCACTCCTATGCCACCCTCTACTCCATTTGGGTTTCCTCCCCCTGCCAAAAACATGGCACTAGGTGTATTGGCATTTCTAAATTGCCCCTAGGCATGAACGAGTGACCAGGATAAACCCTGACCAGGATAAAACAGTTACTAAAGGTGAATGAATATACCAACCACAAGATCACTGTTTGGAGTATCAAACTACAACCCGAATTCCAGAAAAGTTGGGACGTTCTTTAAAGTTGAATAAAATGAAAACTAAAAGACTTTCAAATCAC
>JAQQZR010000035.1:18801510-18824102 GCA_030068235.1 Notoglanidium macrostoma | reverse complement strand
AGACATGAACACCGTTTGTTTTGGTGTCCATGTGCCATCGGAGTCACGCCAAGAAAACAAAATAAAAAACAGAAAAAGCACGATTTAAAAACATAAAAGCACGATTTTGGCTCTGGAGGGGCCGCTGCATGCATACGGCCGCGCCGCCAACGTCACAAGGCGACAATGCTAACCACTGCACCACCATGCCGCCCACGTCATAGATCTTAGATTATAACATGAAATTGAAGACATTTTTCAAAGCATCTATATTTTAAATTCTTTTGACTGAACCATTCCATTATCATATGGTTATTCTGTATATAATGGACCCGAACCGGCCTCGTATGTCTCGCGGGCAGCTGCAAAGGAAAGAAAAAATAAGACATATTTTGTTCAACGCTTCCACAGACAACTAGCAGGTAGAGGTCACATGTTTTCAAAACAAAAACAACGCATTGGATCCTGGGAAGGGTGAGTCAGCCTCTTTAAGGAAATGAAGTGATTTTCTTCTTGTTTATTTTTCAGGGTATCGTCATATCCATCTTTTATCAAAGGATGGCACAAGCATTTGTCCATCATCATTGTTTGTGCACATTAAAATTACAAAGGCATCTTAGACTTCCTGGAACATAAAATATGACAAAAGCATCCTGGAGATGCACTGGGAAATACCTCCATTCACCAGAAGGCTGTCTTTATTAAAGAAATCTGCACTTTTGCATGTAGACACATCATATTTTAGATTTCATACAATATTAAAATTTTTGCCATTTGTACCTACCCTGCACATAAAGCAAAATGTACAAAAACCAAAGAAACTATTGTGTATATAACAGTCAAGCTTTAATGAACTTGTCTTGAGGTAAATACAATATGTATTTATATGTACGCTATATAAACAAAAGTTTGTGGACACCTGACCATGACACCAGTATGTGGTCCTTTCCCAAACTGTTGCCACAAAGTTGGAAGCAAACAGTTGTTTAGGATGTCATTGTACGCTGTATCATTACACTTTCCCTTCACTGGAACTAAGAGGCCCAATTCTGTTCCAGTATGACAATGCCCCAGTGCACAAAGTAAATTCCATGAAGACGCCATGGTTTGCCAATCTTGGTGTGAAAGAACTTGAGTGTCCTGAACAGACCCCTGACTTCAACCCCTCTGTACACCTTTGGGATCAACTGGAAAACAGACTGCGCCCAAGGACTCCTCGCCTGACATCAGTATCTGACTTTACTAATGCTCATGTGGCTGAATGAACACAAATCCCAACAGACATGCTCCAAAATCTAGTGGGAGGCCTTCCCAGAAGAGTGGAGGTTATTAGAACAGCAAAAGAGGATTCAATCTGGAATGGGATGTTCAACAAGCCCAAATAAGCGTTATGCTCAGGTGTCCACAAACTGTTGTCCATATAGTGTATATGACAATATGTATTTACTGTATATACGCCAGTGCCTCTGTTATATTGTTGGAGGCGTGTTTTTTTGGTCCACTTGTCCGATAAGAGGGAATAGTCACTGCAAGTCAACATGACATTCCTCTGCGTTAATCACCTAGGTGGAAAAATTCTATCCTGGTGGGTGTGGTCTCTTCCAGGATAACTCTGCCCTCATACACAGGACACGAGGGCTTACTGAACGGTGCATTGAGTATGAAAATGATGTAAATCATATGCTATGGCCTTCATGGTCACCAGATCTAAACCCAGTTAAACAACTATGGCGGATTTTGGACTGACATTTTAGACAATGCTTTCAACCACTGTCATCTTTATCAAAACATCAATTACTGAGGGAACATTTTTTGGATGAGTGGTGCTCATCCCCCCAGTACAGTTCCAAAGACTTGTAGAATCAATGCCAATGATGTTGTCCTGTCTCGATCTTTGTCTAATCAATCTATCTATCTATCTATCTATCTATCTATCCATTTATCTATCTTTCCATCTATCCATCTATATATCTATCGTGCCTTCATGCTCAACTAATAAAAGGTAATCTCTCAAATACTGTACTAAAATTATAACTCTGGAATTTGAGTAAAAATTGCAGAAAGGTTTACAAATCTCAAGATTCTCAAGCACTGCTGCATGTGAGAAATAAAGTCATAATAACCAAAGCCTAAACCAGCCATCTGGGCTAGCATGTAAAGGAAGTCTTCAAAGCAAATAAGTACACAGAAAAGATTCAGTGGTCTTCACGTTCATGTTTTGAAGGGGTGGAGGGGAGAAAAAAGGAACAAGAGAGAGAAACAGATGTAAAAGAGAGAGGTGGGAGGTGGCACAGGCTCTTACGTTTGTAATGGGATAAAGGCAGAAGAACAATGTGCTATACAGATCGGATTACATTCCTGAAGGCAGAAATTGAGAGGCAATAGCAAATAAGTAGGCCTCAAAAACTTGAGAAAGGTTAGTCATGTTAGCCCTCCCAAGTTAGTCATTCTTTTTTTCCAGTTACTTTGACATGTCTTACCTTTCCTGAACCTTTTCCCCTCATACACATGATTATTAACATCCAAATTCTTGTTCTTGCTGGACCAGTTTCATTGGATAAACTCCTTAATAAAATAAAGTGCATTCTTAATTGAGCTATACAGCTGTTATTGAATGATTATTTTTAGACATACCATGTATATTTAGTAAACAATTGTTCATTTTAACTTTATTAATATACTATATTATTTTATGTTTCTTTTTTTGTGTATCCATGCTAAATTGGTTAAATGGTAGCGGTACTTCATTCTTTTTGGACATCTCCTTTGGAATTAGCTTTGTGTCAAAATTAAATAAGAAAAAGACAATTCCAAAATAAATAATCAAACTAATAAGCTCAATAGTACATAACTTTGAGATAATAATTTATAATTAAAAAAAATGCTACTATAAAGAAAAGTTATCTGATCACTATGAAGTGCTATTTTGTTAGTTGTTATATCCTTTTTTGTTTTCTTTTCCCCCCCCCAAAAAAATCATTTGTATCATTTATAAAATTGTTCTTTTATAAAAATGTACATAGTTTTATATTTTTTTATCACAATTCAAGATATCAACACTTGTGACTTTATTTGATAATGCCTTTTTATCTAGTTATGGAACTTTTTTGTTTTGTTCTCCTTTCAAATTCCTTTCATATTATTTTGTACGGTAGTCCTTTGTATGTTTGTATGTGCCATTTAGTCATCCACTCTGGTTAAATGAATCAGGTTTATTAATAGCACAAAGTGATATTGTACCCTGTACATGATGTTCACAATGTTCCACCAAACCATATTAAAAAATAGAGCTCATGACTGAAAGTAATGCTTGTGTCAACATTACTACAGGGTCATCTCTCAGTGATTAAAGTTCGTCTGTTTCTGTCTCTTCCTCGGGGATACCTCTACTCTCCGTGTGTCCCTCATTTTGTGGCCCAAGCCGGGCCTTCTGCAGTGGGACACTGGAAGTGTTGGGGTCTTTAGCTACACCGCTCTGTACGGACTTGTCTGGGTGGTGCCTCCGTAAATGCTTCACCACCTGGAACTTTTGCTTGGCACGATAAGAGCAGTAAAGACAGCAGAAGGGCAGCTGGTTGGTGTGGCTGAGGAAGTGGTGCCGGAGTCCGGCAGGCCAACGGAAGCCTCGCTGGCACTCGGAGCAGACATAGGGCCGCTCGTCGCTGTGCCTCTTCTGGTGTGTCTTGAGAAGAAAGCGTGTTTTAAAAGCTTTACCACACTTTTCACAGATGAAGGAGCGCGTGTCCCGATGCCGCGTCTCACGATGGACACGTAGCGCATCGGCGCGGTTTGTTCGGTACTCGCATTCCTCACATGCATACGATTTGTCTCCTTTGACAGCATGAAGTATTAAAAGCATATTAGTACTTTTTACATGATTAATCAATGTATACTACAAATACTTCACATAGTAAATATTAATGTAAACCCACAGAAAGAAATTCCACATACCTGAATGTTTTGTCATATGATACTTCAACTGGTTAACCCATTTGCATTTGTACCCACATTCTGGGCAGAGATATTTGCGTTCATCCTGGTGAATCCTCATGTGATACTAAAACAAAAGAAGTAAATTAATATTTTCTATAATAATTTTCTAATTACCTCAAGAAGAGTGTATTGAGATGTGTTATTGTGTCATGCTTGTTCTGTGCAACGTTGCTCAAAAGCAAAACTTAAATACGATAACTATTCCGATTTCGTTAGGAAAGTGTTTCCATACCTTTAGGCGGGAAGGATCTGCACAGGTGTAGCCGCACTTTTCACAGCGGTACGGTTTCTCTCCTGTGTGAATACGAATGTGCCAGGTGATTTTCTGTCTGTTCCGAGTGGTGAAGTCACATTCAGTACACTTGTAAAGACAGGTTCCTCCATGTGAACGGACATGTTGGTCAAACACCAACTGATGGAAGCAAGAAAAGCCACAGATATCACACTTGAGTATTTTTCCTTCATCATTTCCACTCTCATGTTCATCCAAGATATGTTGGATGAGCGACAGCTTCTTTGTTGTTGTAAAAGGGCAATCTGGGCATTGCTGGGTGGCACAGCCCTTGCTACGCTTTTCAGGGTCAAGCCGAGTGTGAGAATCAGTTTCTGGTGAAGTTGCTTTCTCATTCTGAGGATGTTTACTTTGCAAATGGGCTTTGAGGGCAGCTTCACTGTCACAGCTGAAAGTACAATGAGTGCAGGAGTGGGAGTTGGCAGTCTGGTGTATTCGCTTACAGTGCTGTTTAAAAGCAATGTCGGAGCTGAAGCAGTAACCACACTGGCCACATTTGTGGCTCAGCTCACCTGTGTGGCAGCTGAGGGTATGGCGGCTGATGTCAGTTAGATTGTAGCCTTTGTAGTCACACAGAGAACAGAAGTGGGTGGCTTGCTTGTCGTGAATGCGTTGGCGATGCAGCCGAAGCTTGGAAGAGGTTCCAAAAGACTGATTACACACTTCACACTGATGCCTACCTATACCAGTGTGCATGGACTCATGTGCGTCTAGGCGATGACGGCGTGCTGTGCTGAAATCACAGAAACGACAGCAGAATGGGCGAACGCCCTCATGCTTCAGTGCAACATGCTGGCTCATGCGGCGCTCCTGCTTGCAGGTGAAACAGCAAAGCTTGCAACAAAGTTGAGTTTGTTTGCCACGTTTAGGGCTCTTATCTTTACCATGAACCAGGATGTGTTGACGGAGTGATTTCTCTGATCTGGCCACAAATGAACATTGCTGGCACTGGATCTCCCCGGTCTTTAAACAACCCCGTTTCTTGTGGCTTGTTAATGCTCTTCTCTGTTGGCAAACAAATGGACAGTTGAAACAGGAAAATCGTTTTGTAGTCTTTATTTCCTCTCCTGAGTCTCCATCTCGTTCTTCCAGCTCCATGTCTCTCGCACTTTGTTCTTCATCTGCCTCCGATGCTGCGTCACTTACACTCAGGTTTCTTTTAGGTGTGCTTCTGGAGCAGGATGTGCAATGGCGAGCAATTGCAGCTTTCCTGCTACATGAAAACGAACATTTTATGCAGGTGAACTTACCATCCTCTTCCTGGTAATCACAGGATTCATGAATTTCCAAGCTCTTGGAACAAGTTACAGAAAAATTAACGTGTGCATTCTTTTCTTCTTGGACAGTCTTTGCATCTCTATTTGCTGTGGATGTTTGCACATTCTCCTCACATGGATCCGTCACCGTGACAGCAGATACCAGACATCTAGTTGCATCTTGATCATGCGATTTATACTTTTCCTGTGCAATTTCACTGTCTCTTGACGTGGAAAGCGTTCTCTTCTTCTTCTGAAGTGCATGACACTTTCTGAGACGGTGGGTGTTAAAGGAGCGCAATTGTTTGAAGTGTAAACCGCAGTCTTGGCACTGAAGTGCTGCTTTCATCACCTGGCAGGATGATCTGCAGTGGCGTGCTAATGCTGCATGCTTACGGGTCACATATGAGCAGTGATCACACCGGTAGACGTTGTCCTGGGTCTGGACTACCAACATCTGCACTCGACCCTCCTGAATCAGAGCTTTGGCTTGGTCTTTGTCCTGCCTCCTCATAACCTGGAGCAGAGACTCTGAACATGCTGCCTCAGCTGAGAAAGTCTCTGAGGAAATTGCTTGTTGGGTTGCTGAGGTTTGGGATTCTTTGGTTGACATCTCATTTCCTTGGTTTAGTGCTTGCTCTTCGATAACACTGCCGTCCTCGCAGTCTGACACAGCACTATGTTCATCTGCACTCACAGGTTCATTATGAGGAGCTTCGTATGTGGTGTGAGATCTTGGGGAGTCACCAACTGGGATATTTGTGTGTGTGGTTTCCTGGTTTTCTAGAGGTCCTCTGTGGGCATTTTCAGTGCTTGTTAATAAGGTTAACTGGATTACCGGTTGATCTTCAGTGATATTGTTTATGTCCTCTCCCAGTGCATTAGCATCAGAACTGACCTGGTGTTCTACAGTACTTACATTTTCTGAACCATTTGTTGTTTCACAGCTATTTGGAGTTTGGGAACTGACATCATTAGTCATATTTAGCGACTCTCCCTGCTTACTGTTCTTTGAATCACTACAAGATTCCACGTGTCCTCCAGAGTGCTCTTCAACTGCAGAGTAAAAATTATGAATCATACGCACAGAACTGTTTTGCTTCTCTTTCTCTGCATATGTTTCCAACCACTTCACATCCCCAGGAACATATCCATGAGCCTTCCGCTTGTGCAGAAAGAGCGCAGTATTGCTAAACGTGGTGTAGGGGCAGAGGGCACAGCAAAACTCCTTCGTCCGAGTGTGTTTGCTGTTTTCATGGTTGTGTAGAGATTGGCGGTACTTTGTCGTGTAAGTACAGAACTTGCACTGGAAAAGCGGAATCGGATGGTCTTCTCCAATCGCATGTTTGACCTGCATGTGCTTGAGCAGTTCAGTCTTTCGCTTGCAGGAGTAGGCACAAACCTCACAGATAAGGGTTTTTGCTTGATGACGGAGCTTGTGGCTGTTCAGCTGGTCAATGCGGTGACAACGATACATGCACTGGTTACACTTGTACCTAAGAGAGAATGGGACTCTTTCAATTAAACCAATATTTATAGATAAAAAAAAAAAAAAAAGCATGCTTATAATTATTTGTTGCTAATGATTCATTGTAAGCCTTTTATAAACTATGCCACAAAGCTAAATAATGTGCTGTAAATAATTATTTGTATTTATTTAAATATTCCCAGTATTCCTTTTATTTATCATGTTGTAATGCACATGTGACCATTTATTATAATACCATGCGAAGTGTTTAATAACAATGACCTGATGAATGATTATTAACAGGGATTATAAACAGGTATACTTTTATATACAGTTATACAGAATACTTTCTACATGGATTTTCCTGACATTGCCCCATCTTCAAAAACCCAGCTATAGCAGCTATCAAACCTGCACCTTCCTGTAGTGTGCAGGAAGTAATGATTGCTGGGCAGGCATTTAGGCCTATACAGAAAACATTTAGGTTTAGGATATACTTTCTTGAAATCAAATGGAAAATAATGTTACTCTTTAGAACTGTTTAAAATAATGCTTTCACACTGGAACAATTTAGAGTGAAAATGTGAATTTGTCCACATTTTCAATTAAACTCACAATTACAAAATCATTATAAACATCATCTGCTTCTAAAAATGACAAGTGACACAAAAATGACACCAAAGTCCTTGTCATTTAAAAAAAAAAAAAAAAAAAAAAGGTTTTTAAAAGCAATATGAAAATAGAATGGATCAGTCAAAAGAATAAAAAATATAGATTCCATGACAAAATATCTTCAATTTCACGTTATAATTTAGGATCTGTGGTCTAGGATGTCACCAGATTGTTTTTTTTGGAATATCAATGGCAACGAAAATGACAACTCACTACTTGGTGCAGAGGATTCTGGGAAGGGTGGGCCGGCCCATTTAAAACTTTCACACTTCGATAATGTGTCTGCGTAGTTTTGAAAAAGAATCTGGAATTATGTGTTCCCATATTACATCACAAATATTTGTAATATTTTCATAACTGTTAATTATAAAGAAACGGTGATATTTATTATTTATTTATTAAGACTATATTTTTTTTTTTTTAAGATTGTGCAACACACTATGTGGCATTATAATGGTGATAATTGCATTACAGCATGATAAGTTATAAAGGAATTAGTTTTATGGAACATCATAGAGCTTTATGGGGCATCATTAGAGTTTATACCAATTTACAATGCATTATTAGCACAGTTATAATGATTTATAAACATATGCTTAATTATGAGTGTATTATTAATACATTTGGACATTCATCAATGTTGTGAAAAACAATTAAGGCTAATATGCACCTGAGATCACCAGTGTGTTTGCGCATGTGGACACTTAGGTAGTGCTTCCATTTGGTAACATAACCACATTCTGAACACATGTGCTGCTTGTCTTCAGAGTGTGTCAGCATGTGTTTTGAGAGATACGTCTCATCCCGGCATCTAAATTCACACAGCGTACATTTATGTGGCTTTTCACCTGGAAAAAAAAAAAAAAAAAAAAGAACAAATAAATGCATACGTATTACACTTAAATATACTGCATCAGTGTTTCCCATTCCTGGTCCTTGAGTACCCCTGCCTTACACAGTGTTTTTTCCCTAATCCTAACACATATGAACTCATTCAGCTAAATAACAGGCTTAAACGGGATTGAACGGCATGCGTTCGAAACACTTGAATGTCTAAGACAGTGGGATGAGAAATAACACTGTTCTACATGATAACAGCAATTAAGAGACACTGAATATAACAGGCCATCTTACCAGTATGCACCAGCATGTGTCTTTTAAGGACTCTTTTGTGAGCAGTCATAAAGGTGCACTCGGGGCACTTGTGTGTTTTCTCATTGGCATGAAGATGTCCTACATGCTGGTCAAACTCCACTGGATTAAAAGTGGTGAAAGGACAGAAGCTACATCTGAGCTGTGTCTCTCCAGCATGGCCCTGTCTTTTGTGCTGCTGGAAACGGCTCTTGTTGGAACATGAGAAGTCACACTGTGTGCAGTGGAAGGCTTGATGGGTGCGAAAATGAACCTCCATATCTTCTTTGCTACTGAACAGTGCACAGCAGGCATGGTGATGACACTCGACAGCCTTGATATCATGCTCATCCAATGCATGCTTCTGAAGCAGCTTCTTATCTGAGGCTTGAAAGGAGCAACCTTTGTGGAAGCATGGCAGAGGCTGCCCATTCTGTGTGATGTGATGGGACTTCATATGACTCTTTAATGCCTGACTCTTGTGAAAGCTCTTTTGGCAAGTGGGGCATGTGTAGAGATCTTTGCGAGCATCTGTTCCTCCTTGATTCCCATGCATGCTGGCGATATGGCGGTGCAGCGTGTTGCGTTCCACGGCAGCATACTCGCACAGCTGGCAGCGATGCAGCTTCTCACCAGACTCCCTCAGCATGTGAATACGCAGCTTGCTTTTGCTGGTAAAGTAATGCTTGCAGGTGGGACACTGCAGGCTGGGGTCAGGAAAATGGAGACGCATGTGCTCCATCAGGTGAGAGCGTGTCTTAAAGCAGCGCCGGCATTCTGTACATATGTGAGTGCGAAACATGTGCTCCGTGCCGTCTACAACGTGACCTACAACACAGCAACACACAGACATGGATATCCAGGAGATGTTACACAGCTTGCTTTAATAAGGAGTATATTACAAGTGCTAACAAGCTTTATTAACTAACAAATTCACATATCTTGTATAAGAAAGGAGTCAACAATGTAAAGCAAAGGGATGTACCCACCCTACGCTTCATTATTTTCCAAGGAAAGCTCATCCAAAAGTGTTCTATTCCTCTTTAAGCACAGCAATTTGCCAAACGATTACATTTTGTGTTAAAGAATGACGTGTTATACATTTATCCATTTCTAGTTACATTTAAAGTTGGGAAATGTACTTTAACTCCAGTTCCTGCTATCATTTGCATTATAGCAGATGTAAACAACTGGTTGCTCTCCAGCCTCTCTTTAAGTAAATAAGACTTTAAAATTCAAATGCAGCTTGTCATGTTACCAAGAAACCAAAAAGCCCTCTGTCCTGAAAGCTTTCCCATGTCAGAAAAGTGAAAGAAACAACTTTCCCTCTGATGTTAAGAGCTACCGCTGGAGACTCCTTCCAAAAATGCAAATGTCTCTTCACAGAAAACTTCCCTACATCAAGAATGAGAAATATATTTAAAATTCATATGGAGAGTCCACTTTACATAAGTCCCTATGTCTGTTGTTATTACAGAACATAATAGTCCTGAATGAGTGAATCAATATAAACCTGTAATTTGCCTTGTACCCGAACTGAGCTGCAAAGAAAATTAATCAACACCTGACCTAACAGGATCAGGAATTCAACACTGCTGTGGTGTAAAGCAAAATAACACAATCTTTTTTTATATATTGAGAGTAAGGACTGCTCACCTTGGACTGACACCGCAGAGGTTTTCCCCTTACGAACTGGTGTTTTTTCTCCTTTGCACTGCTTTTTTGCTTGAGGTCGTGGACTCTCAGGGTCAGCCTCCTCATCTTGAGACAAAGCTGGGGGAGTAGGTTTTTGGATTGCTCTCTTTTTGCCAGAGTTTGCGTTGCACACCTTTACGTCTTTCTCCTCATTACCAGCTAATAAGAAAAACACATGGATGCTTTATAGGTAATTCAATAATATTTAAATGAATAAACAACTACATTCCATAGTTCAATAATTCACTGTTTGTTAGCTACACAAACCTTGTTTCTGCAGTTACTCTCTATTTTATCATGTACACCTACCATACACAGCACTGTGCAAAATGTTGAGGCACATGCAAAGAAACACTCTAAAAATAAAGATGCCTTTGAAACAATTTACTTAAAAGTTTCTATAGAAAAATACACTAAAGAGCAATAAACAATAATGAACTAAGCAAGGTGGTTATTTGGTGTGACAATGTGCGCACAAATAACGCTTTCGTTTTAAAACGTGTTACTTTTGCCATGTTTAAGCCTGGCATCCATACTACTCTGGAGTTTTTCCAAGTCCCTAAAATGGAGAGTTTTGGAAAGGCTGCTGGCTCAGTTTAGTTTAAAACCTCTGGAGATGCATTTCAGTGTGGACGAGGGAAAACTGATGCTGTCGGAAGTGATGACGCAGACAACCACATTCGCTACCTGATTACGTCCTACCACTCACAACGTATCCTTCACTGATTTGTCATTTCACGTGACCCTTTTCTGGAAGTAAACAAACAGCATCAGCTTTGACTACCAGTGGTGAGTGCAGCATAGATAACGAACTACAAGCGTTACTGACCTTGCTGTCTTCACTAGCCGCTGTGTGCAGTTAAATTCTACATTTTATAATGCTATAACTGCCTCCATGCACAGGAAGATGGATTTCCTTTTAAAACAGCTTCTAAAACTAACACATATTAATGTGGACGTAACCTCAGGTTCACTTTGTGCAGTTTTATGAGGTAGGTCTGGTTAGGTTTTACTGAGCATCTTGGAGAATCTGACACAGCTCTTCTGGAAACTCTGACTGTCACACCTGCTTCTGTTTTTGCAGGTAAAACCGGACAGCCTTCATTAGTTTGTTTTTTTTTCTCTTTTCTTTAACAACATGTACACATTTTTCTGTAACATGTAATTCTTTTTGTTGAAAAAGTATTTGTATGTTGTAGATGTTTTTTTACTGACTCAATAATGCAGAAGTCGTATAATATACATCTCAGACCAAATGAGCATCAAAAAATCCGGTGACTAAGACTTCCGCAGAGTATCTTAGGTCATTTTGCAAAATTAGCCTATTGACTGTAGCCCATCTGTTGCTATACACAATTTCACCACTGGTCAGTGGTTGTCTCTTTCCATTAAAGGATAGCTGTCCATAGCTTCAGATGGACTACAGTCAGTAACTATATACCTAATAAGGGACCTATATGGTCATTAGCTGTACCTAATAAACTGGTTTAGGTGCATGTAATGGCACTGAACTCATGCGTTTCTTACCCCGGTTTGGCGTCTCTGTCCCAGTCTCATTCTGCACACAGTTATAAAGCTGCTCCTCACTGCACATGTCTAGTTTTTCCTCTTCCATCTTACTACAGCTGTGAAACCCCAGCTGGTATATTTTCAAGATGATTCTCACTCCATTAGTGTGTTCAACTATGAGCTAGTGACAAAAGGTCCATTCTCATAGATATCATAGTGCTCTATGGGGCACACCTGCAATAAAAAAAATAATAATTGCACTTGACTGATAATACACTTACAATTACACTTGACTGATAATACAACATTAGCTTGAGAAAACAAATGATGGGATTACTTTCTTTGGATTGAAACATACAAACTGAGTCCATCCATCCATCCATTATCTATAGCGCTTTATCCGTCTGGGTGGCGGGGAAGCTGGAGCCAATCCCAGCATCTTGGGGTGAGAGGCGGGGTACACCCTGGGCAGGTCGCCAGTCCAACACAGGGCCAACACAGAAACAACCACACACGCTCGCATTCACACCTATGGGCAATTTAGAGTAGCCAGTTGATCTAATCTGCATGTCTTTGCAATGTGGGAGGAAACCGGGGCACCCGGCGGAAACCCACGCATGCACGGGGAGAACATGCAAACTCCACACAGAAAGGCACCCTGGGTGGTCCGGGGATCGAACCCAGGACCTACTTGCTGTGAGGCGAAGTTCTAACCACCGTGCCGCCCCACCCTCAAATATGGATATTGCTGCATAATAATATGGTGTCGCCCCATACAAACTGAGTACACAATTTATTTTTATACAACTGAGTACAAAAGTCTGCATACCCTAAGGACCAAATCGAGAACACAAAGAAGTGTAATTTATAGCAGAAAGACTAATTAATTAATGGTCTCACTCAACATGTATTAACCTAGTTATAGAATAAAATTACATTTATGTACCACAATCTACTACTCCAGGAGTAGATGAGGGTTTAGATTAAACTTCTGACATGGCAAATTTGAATTCACCTCACAATGTTCCCTGATATGGATAAAGTGGTTACAGATGAACACTGTCTTTCTTCACACATATTCTAAACAGCTGGAGTTCTTTCAGTTGTAATATTCTGCTTTATGGTTTTAGGACACAGCCACGTGGATTTTTGTTTAGTAAAGATTTTACTTAGGGGATATATATTTTTTTGTTGAAATATTTCTCAAGTAGCAAATAATGAATAACTATGTACACATATTTTGATTTTATTAGACTTGGCAAATTCAGTGGCCTGTAAATTGTTTTGAAACAGAACTGAGACCTACTGCTTGGCGGTTTCAGCCGTTTTCACTCCGGAAAACAATGCATTTTTCTAGAGGCTAACGTTAGCAAAATTAACATTGCTAGCCTCAAATACTAACCTCGTTCCGGCATAATTATTACCGGTGTGTTTTAGTTGGAAATACTTTAATAAAGTTAATTAAAGAAATAAATATTCTATGTGGGTTATGTTGTGTTCATATTTGTAGTAGCTAACCTACAAACTCTTACCTGGTACTGATGAAAATTTCGAGTGAGCGGCGCCACATTATCCTTCCACTGCTTTGTAAAAACTGAAAACGGTATAATTTTTTACACTATGGCTTAATGTACAAAATGAAGCCGGCTGAATGAAAAAAAAAAATATATGTAATACATGTGATTGTATTTTCTCGTTTAAAAATTCTCCTCTACATAGCATGTAGCATGGAACTATTTTGGTGTCAGACGTTTCAGCCGGAAATATTTTCCTGAACAACGGAAGTGTAATGGAGATCGCCATGTGCTTCGTCATCCGCATTGGTCCAATGAAAATGCATATGTGTGGTGTAACAGGGACTTGCTGTGTGTGTGATTCAATGGATGTAACAACACTCTAAAATTGATTTTATCATTCATAAACAATGAGGTACGGACAATCCGGTGAAATCTTATTAATCTTAGAAATCTTATTAGCTCTAGTGATTATTTAATGTGTAATTTATTTAAACCGAGATACATTGCAGAGGAAGCCCTCTCAATACTATTTCAGTATTTTGTTAGCTATTATAATAGTATAATATATTATATATATAGTATATATATATTATAGTGTGTGTGTGTGTGTGTGTGTTTGTGTGTGTGTGTGTGTGTGTGTGTGTTGTAGAATGCACAGTGGAGAAGAGAAGCAATACTGCTCCTGATTTCTGACTAAGTTCTACACAGCCAAATAATGACCTTTTCAGATTTTCTTGGCGCTTTGAAGGACAACCCTTACTTTGGGGCTGGATTTGGATTAGTTGGTGTAGGCACAGCTCTTGCAGTCGCAAGAAAGGGGGCACAGATTGGCATGGTCTTCTTCAGGAGGAATTACATGATCACCCTGGAGGTTCCCAGCAGAGATAAGAGTTACCACTGGTTGTTGAGCTGGATTACCAAACATGCCAAGCATACGCAGCATCTCAGCGTGGAGACTTCATACATGCAGCATGAGAGTGGACGGGTCCACACGCAGTTTGATTTCCACCCAAGTCCTGGAAACCACATAATTTGGTGAGGCATTGTCAGTGGTGTCATCAGGCTTGTCTTAACAATATTTGCCTCATCTTGTGTTAATATATGTTAATTAAAACACACTTATTAAGGGTGGCATTGCTGCAGTACAAACACAAACTATCTGCATCTGGCTTGCAGCTTATATCTGTTATCACACAGGTTCCCTCCATCCTCCTGTCCTGTTGTACCCGCTGTTCTGTACATTTTATTGTTTTCCCTGCTCTAGCACACAGCTCAGGATGGGAAAACACTAAAACAAGCAAGGCCGGACATCTTCAGGACTGGGTTGGGAATCTGTACAGTAACAGATATAAATTGCCAGATACATATTGCTGAGCTAATTGTTCTGGCTGTTTGGAAAATGAAATGAATGGACAAAAAAATTAATAAATGACCTCTTTTTGTATTAGGTATGGCAGAAAATGGATAAGAGTGGAGAGGACCAGAGAGAAGCAGATGGTGGATCTGCACACAGGAACACCTTGGGAGTCTGTCACCTTTACAGCCTTTGGCAGGGACCGGCAGATCTTCTTCAACATACTGCAGGAAGGTAGGGAGAGTCAGCCAGAAGATCTAAGATGAATATGAGTTGCTTCACGTACTAGGGATCAGTGACTTGTTACAACATTTTTGTGTTGTTCGTGTCAGCTTATTATTGGTATTCAGGGCATCAGCACTACATGCATTCTATTTCCATGATATTCTTTGAGCTAATCCTTGATTTTTGTAAGATCTGTTGATTGCCCGATATAAAGCATGTCCCCGCGCTCTTAGAAAGGCGTTCTTATTGGATAAACGCATAGGACAAATCACATGTAGGCTGCAGTAACTTTTTTTCAATTATTTAAGAACTGGGCCAGAATCTTATGCAGACTTGTTCAATGAAATAAAGTTATTCAATCAGAAGTATTGGTATAGTGATTTCAGCTTTATCTGTTAACGTTGATCTCTTTCATGAATTATGTCTGTATTTTTAATAACCAGACTGTTGATTGATATGTTGTCTGTAGCACGAGAGCTGGCGCTGAAGCAGGAAGAAGGGCGCACCGTGATGTATACTGCTTTGGGTGCGGAGTGGAGGCCTTTCGGGTTCCCCCGTCGTCGGCGCCCTTTGTCCTCCGTCGTCCTGGAGAATGGAGTAGCTGAGAGGATTGTAGATGATGTGAAGGAATTTATTAGTAATCCAAAGTGGTATACTGACAGGGGTATGCCATAATAGTTACTTAATCTGTTAGCTTGAATTACTGTCTGAATGTTTCTTTCTTAGAGAGCTAAATAAATATTTATCCCATACAGGGATCCCATACAGAAGGGGATATTTATTGTATGGACCTCCAGGCTGTGGAAAGAGCAGCTTCATGTAAGAGTAATGACTTACTTTAGCTTAGTATAAAGCATCATTCTGTAATTACTAAGCTACCTCTGACTAATGCAGTATATTAAGAAAGTGGTGACTAAAGGCCTTACAGTGATATTTAGACACAATATACAGTATATCATGATATTTCTCTTTGCTAAACAAAAAATCAGAACTGTGTCCTTGGGGGAAAAAATTGCATTTATTTTTACAAATGTTCATTGATATTTATTTGACCTCTACAAGAAGATACAATAGGAGGGGAAAAAATATTTGAAAACAAATATATATTTTAATGTCCAAATATTAAGATACACTATGCCATATCATCCAGATGTAGTTTATGATATCATAAAAAGAAGTACCCAACAACATTTAAATATCTTAAAATAAAGACAAAGTGCAGAATTGTTCTTAAATATTTAACCTTGATTACAGCTATGTGTACAGGTATGCATGTATGCATGGATATTGTAAAGCATGCGTGTATGTGTGTGTGTTTTGATTGAATCTTTCAGCACGGCCCTCGCTGGCGAGTTGGGTTACAGCATCTGTTTGATGAGTCTGAGTGACCGCAGTATTTCTGATGATCGGCTGAATCACCTGCTGAGTGTGGCTCCACAGCAGAGCATCATTCTGCTGGAGGACGTGGACGCTGCCTTTATCAGCCGAGAGCTGCAGCCAACTGAGAGTATGTGTGCAGATGATTTTTATAAATAACACATTCCTGTTTTTGTGTTTCTGAATAACTGGTTTGCCAACATTTGCATTAAAGCCAGTTGGGTCCACTTTGAAAAGTATAAATTGACTAATTAAAAAAACAACAATAATAATAATTTCAACATTACAACTTGTATCTGAAACAAGCCTAAATCATACATTAGGTACAATTATTGTTAGTTTATTTCCACACTTCAAGACTGTATTGTCTTGCTTGTAATGTCTTTTCTGTTCTGTTACTGTTCACAGACCCAATGGCCTACCAGGGCATGGGAAGACTCACGTTTAGTGGACTTCTTAACGCACTGGATGGAGTTGCTTCTTCAGAAGCAAGAATTGTCTTCATGACTACTAATTTTATTGAGAGGTAAGGGTCAATTAACTTTTTTACAGTTCATTAGTAAAAATAAAGCTTTACATTAGGATTCCTTTAATTAAAATGATTTACTGCGTTAGGTTACATTTACAAAATCATAAACTTAATGCAATAAATGCACTTAATGTTAACAGTACAATTAAGTAATGTTGATTCAAATGTTAACCATAACCTACTTGCATAACTAAATATGCCTACTCGCATTTATTCCATCCATGACAAAAAAGTTCTCATGAATTAGCATTAATTAAATTACCGTATGTTATCAAATGTTAATCAGATAAACATGGGTCTGTGGGTGTAAATATTTGAAGCCAGCCTCATTTATAACAGAATATGTTATATTAGCAAACATTTAAGTCATTCATTTGGTGGCTGTCGATGTGTCTTACTCAATAATAATGAAATAAACAGGTTTTTCTTGTTTGGCTTATTTGGTTAAAATATTGATTAATGCAAGCAGTTTTCTAACTTATGGCATTTATCATGGCTGTTGCGAAATAAAATTACTTACGGGAACCTTAATGTAAAGTGTTAGTGCTTTTTCTTTGTGTTAGCCAGTGAAAGTCGTCATTGCTTTTTCTTTCATTTTGGTTGATTGTTTGCTTATTGTCCTGTAAGTCCAGAAGTTGATTATTGTCCTATAACAGCACAACCCAAAGAGTTTTATTCCTGCTTTATACCATAACTCTGTTGAATGCATGAAACTGATGCGGTCAGAAGGTGTTGATTTTGTGAGCTTTATGTATGAGCAGCTCTGGCAGTACTTCAGGCTGCAATTAATAAGTTCATTCTAATATGTTATCAATTTCACATTGACTTGTATGGTGGACAATCCACATAAACTAAGTCTAATAATAAACAGATTGAGAAGCATTTTAGTTAACTAAGTAAAACCTAAATTCCTTGATGTGTTGATGTTTTCTGGAAAAATATGTTTATTTAACATTTATGGAAGGAGTCTCAATTGTCAGAAGTTTGTAATGTTTTTTCACCACAGGAAATTCTTCAGGATACAGTTCCCTCCAAAAGTATTGGAACAGTGACACAATTTTTGTGATTGTACCTGTGTACACCACCACAATGGATTTGAAAAGAAGGCATCGAGACGTGATTGAAGTGTAGACCTTTAGCATTAATTCAAGGGGTTTAACAAAAATATTGCATTAAATGTTCAGGAATTACAGCCATTTGTAACACAGTTACAAATGGCTGTAACTGCCTCCATTTTCCCTCTATTTTCACATGCTCAAAATAAATGGGAATGTTGACTAATGAGCAGTCTCATGGCCAGTTATGGTCTGTTTCCTCATTATTTCTTTACAAATTAAGGAGATAAAAGATCTGGGGTTTATTCCAAGTGTTGAGTTTGCATTTGGCAACTGTTCATGGGAACTCTCAATATGCAGTCCAAAGAGGTGTCCTTGCAAATGAAGGAGGCCATCATTAGACTGAAAAAACAAAGCAGATCTATTAAAAAGATAGCAGAAACTTTGGGAGTGGCCAAATCAACAATTTGGTACATTCTCAAAAAGAAGGAATGCACAGGTGAGCTCAACAGCACCAAAAGGCCTTCAAGACCATGGAAGACAACCAAAGTGGATGATCGTCAAATTCTTCCCTCGGTTAAAAAACCCTTCAGTGCATCTTGCCAAGTCAAGAACACTCTTGAGGAGGTAGACATGTCATTGTCAAAGTATACAATCAAGAGATGCCTTCATGAATGTAAATACAGAGGGTTTATCCCAAAATGCGAAACACTGGTAATACTCAAGAACAGAACAGCCAGATTAGCCTTTGCAAGAAAGTCTGCCAAGTTCTAGAACAGGATTCTTTGGATAGATGAAACTATGATTAACTTGTACCAGAATGATAGTAAGAGAAGAGTATAGAGAAGGAAAGCAAGGGCTCGTGATCCAAAGCATACCACATCATCTGACAAAACATGGTGGACATTGGCATGTGTGGCTGCCAATGGAACTGAGTCACTGGTGTTTATATGGTGTTTGCACATGTGTCTGCTGATAGATGTAGCAGGATGAATTTTGAAATACATAGAGCTGTACTTTCTCCTCAGATTCATTCAAATGCTGCAAAACAGATATGACAGTGCTTCACAGTACAGATGGGTAATGACCCAAATCATACTGCAAAAGCAACCCAGGAGCTTCTTAAGAGAAAGAAATGGAAATGTTCTTAAATGGCCGAGTCACTCAACCCAACTGAGCATGGTTTTCACCTACTAAAGAAAAAACCAAAGGCAGAAAGTCCCATTAACAAGCAGCAACTGAAGGCGGATGCAGTAAAGGCCTGGCAAAGCATCTCAAGGCATAAAACTCAACATTTGGTGATGTCCATGAGCTCCAGACTTTCAGCGGTGATTGATTTGCATATAAGTATTAAAAATAAATAATTTTAAAAAATTGTTAGATTCTTCAGTTACTGTTCAGCCTGTGAAAATAGAGGGACTGTGGAAAAAAATTCTGTAATTCCTAAACAGTTAATGCGATATTTTTGTTAAACCCCTTGAATTAATGCTGAAAGGCTACACATCAATCACATCTTGATTGCTTCTTTTCTAATCCATTGTGTTGGTGTACAGAGGCTAAAGTACAAAAATTGTCACTGTTCCAATAATTTTGGAGGGAACTAAATACGTGCCTTTTTTCAGAAAACAGGAAAACTTAAAAATGATTTTTTTATAAATAACACCACATTTTTTTGCTTTAGATTCATTTACTGTAATTATTGTTACTATGTAAACAATAACATACTAGAACGAGTGCATTAATATAAACCAGTGATTTAAGTCATAGTGCACACTACTGTCAGAGCAGCTGCTATAGAAAATTATTAAAACACCTTCTGGCCAATCAGAACTGTGATATGAAAATGGTACAACTGTCGTATTTTAAGTATCATTCATGCCACTAACGCTTTTAGAGTCTAACAATGTGAATGGGCTATTCATTGTTTGTTTAGTCTTAACCTATGTATGTTTGCCCTGTTTTCTTTCCCTCATGCTCCGAAGACTAGACCCAGCTCTAATAAGACCTGGCCGTGTGGATCTGAAGCAGTATGTTGGACATTGTACACATTATCAGCTCACTCAGATGTTCCGGAGGTTCTACCCACTGGAGTCCGCAGCTGCAGGGGAAAGATTCGCAGCATGTGCACTGGCAGCACACGCACACCTGAGCGCGGCTCAAGCGCAGGGACATTTTATGCTTTATAAAAAGGACCCTGCTGGTGCTATAGACAATGTTGCAAAACTTTAAGAATGCTTCAGTAGATGTCAAACATTAAGTGAATTCTGATGGTGTGTGGCCATTTTGACAACATGCACAATATTAAAAGAAAAGAAATTAAAATTAAAAGAAATAAAAAAAGAAAGCTGTGGAATTTTTAACTTTTGTATTTAACACGTATTTGACAGAATTTTAAACGGTTACACTGAAACAAGGGAGTAATGCTGCAATGTACAGCATACATACAGCAGGAGATTTCATCCTGTTTAAAACTACACCTAGGATTTAAATCATAGGAGTCCAACATACTGGAAAACCAGCCCACGAGCAGACTAACACAGAGGCTGGGTGGGATACAATTTAGAACAGCCACTTTGCCTAATCTGCATGTCTTTGGGCTGTGAGTGGAGACCTTCACAGGAACGGGAAGAACATGCAAACTCCACTCAGAAAGGCCCCAGCCGGTCGGCAGATTTGAACCCAGAACTTTCTTGCTGTGAGGTGTTGGTGCTAACCTTGCACAACTGTACTGCCTTATTATTATTATTTTATTTTTTTTATTTTATTTTTTTTTTTTTTTAAGATCCTAAGCACCGATTGTAGTTGTTAGACTTTTTAATTATTATTATTATTATTATTATTATACTTAAGAACTGCTTGGTAGATTTTGTTTTTCCTTTGGCAGATTGATGGAGGACAGTCCAAGGTATTCCGTCACCATATTTGGAGTTAATCCATCCATCCCTATAGTGCCACCATCATTTTTGCATATAATCTTTGAACTGTTTGTCCTAAGTTTGACATCTTTTTTCCCCTGAATCCTTGGGCCATCCTGATTCATATGCCTTGGATTGGGACCAAAATTATTCAAAAGCTTTATCCAAGTTATGGACTTGTGACCCAATTCTGAGGAAACAAAAATTGTATCATTTGACCACTAGGGTGTGCTGCAATAAGCAAAAATGCATTTTGGTTAATAACTGTTGATTGGTTGACTTAGAAAAATAACTTGTGTGTTCTAATACCATGGGATATCCCCAGGCTGATCAATGGGAATCTGGGGATCTGCTGGTGTTGCAGTTTTTCTTGAATGTTTCATTCAGTGTGTTAGCTTATGTTATATAATCTATAGTCATATGTTCCTCTGTTCTTGTATTTCCTCTGAATTTCTTTCCATGGCATTTATTCCGTGGTAGTATGTTTGTCCCCTTTGTTACTGCTTTCAGCAGTATTATTATTATAATAATGCCTTATTATTATTATTATTATTAGTACTACTACTACTACTTTACTACTACTATTACTACTGCTTGGCTCATTACTTTGAGTGTGTAAGGAATTTGGTTAAAAAATGCTATTATGATTTGAACATGAAAACAATTATTTATTTTCTATGTTAGTATTAACACTTGAATGCAATTTTTTATTAGCCTTAAAATTATATCTTCATATGGACTATCTATTCTACCTTTGTATAGACATAGTCATGGTATGAATGTGAGTGTGAATTTCTGTAAGGGGAAGTGGGCGACATGTTTATGGTGCTGCACAATGTTTCTGGACACCTCTCTGCATGGTGGATCTCAAGAATCAAGGACCATTTCAATACTGTTTTTAAAATTTCCTTATTGACTTCCCATCAAGGCTCAGAAGTGTTTTACCCCTTTATCACACAAGTTGCCACTTTCTAGGCAAGGGAAGAACTTAAGGAAGAATAGGAATGCATTTACTCTCTGTAATAAGCACAAACATGCATGAAATAATATTCCTCTTAATTTACATGTTTGCTACATAGAGCCCAATCTGAATAATTAAAAGATATGGATTACTTACACTTAAACACAAACATCTAGATTTGGAAATTAATCCACATCAGATTACAGTTATTTCCGAGCAAGTTTTGCTCTTGAAGTTGGTGTTCATGTTTACTTGAACTCTCACATAATCACTTGACTGCCAACCTTGATAAAACTTGAGAAGAGTTTTAAAGTTACCCTTATCCTACTGCCTGTAAATAGGATCACTGATCATCTAATGTGGTTCATTTTATTACAATTATTTTTAAATGCCCCAAATTGGTAATTTTGGAGAAATAATAAAATCAACATTGTAAACCTTAATTGTTTTATTTGAAAACCGCAAAAAAAAAGGCTTAGTTGTGACTGAGTGTAGGAGTATTTGAAATGAGCAGTTTTATTAAACTTTTTCATTTGTAGAGAATAAGGTACATTATTATTATACATAAAGTGCTCTTTAAAATAAGAGCGAATGGACTGTTATCACTAAAGTACAGTACTCTAGCACCCTGTTCCATTATCAATATTCAAGTTAAATTGAACTG
>JAQQZR010000035.1:18758654-18792251 GCA_030068235.1 Notoglanidium macrostoma | reverse complement strand
GTGTGAATGCGAGCATGTGTGGTTGTTTGTCTGTGTTGGCCCTGTGGTGGACTGGCGACCTGCGCAGGGTGTACCCCCCCCTCTCGCCCCAAGATGCTGGGATTGGCTCCAGCTTCCCCGCCACCCAGATGGATAAAGCGGTATGGATAATGGATGGATGGATGGATAAACAATAGTTAATGAGATCCTAGTGTCTGAGTGTATCATGGAAAACTAATGCAAAATAATAAGAATTAAAAAAACATATTGAATAATGCCACTTTGAAATAAAAAGAAAAATGTAAACATTTAATCAGAATAAAACTGTAATGAGAAGACATGGAATTCAGAATTGTTATTCAATTTATAGGTATTTTTGTAGATATTCCACAATACATATATTTATGTGCTTATTTATTTCCATAAATATTGTCAGTAACTACATTATCATAGTCAGGGGTGCAGTATATCCAAGGCTTATTCTTGAAAATCATTGAGCGCAAAGCAGACACACCCCCTGGATGGGATGATCATCCATTGCAGGACATCACACACATACCTATATTCACACGCTCATTCAAAATTAGAGGCAATGTAGAGTAGTGATTTGACCTCCTGGCATGGTTTTGGGAGGTGGGTAAACCTAGAGAAAATTCACATGGACACAGGAAGAAATGTGACCCTGCACACAGACAGTATCCCAAGTTTGGGATTGAAACAAGGACTGTGGAGCTATAAGGTGGCAATGCAGTAGAACCATGCCACCTTTCATTTTTATAATGCTTAATGTTAGTAATTTAATAAATGCCAACATCAATGAATTGCAACAGCAGTTTCTGTGATGCAAGAGTACACATTGTCCATTTTCGAGCTGAAAAATCCACCTTTGTCTGATAACCTATGCACAGGGTGTACGGGTTAAGCTGGCCATCCTTTCTAGGTATTTTCCAGCTTTCTTATTACTTCCCTTTTTGATAGGTAATAATAATTGTCTGTGTTGTAGTGTAATTGCTGTGTTGTAGTATAAGTAGTAATACTGCCAAAACAGTATTTAGCAACTATTTCCTTTCTACCAGCTCTTATCAAAGATGGTTGACCAATTTGACAGGGCTTTGTTTTGGCAGCTCAGGCTGATCAGACTTTTGGTTAGAAAAAAAGTTTGCCTTTCAAGGCAAGCAAATAATTGTATATGTCTGTTTAATTTTATGCATATTTGTATGATCTAGGGTAAAAAAAAAAAAGCTACCTAATACTTTTGTGTCTTTTGAGAAAATGAACTGAGTTGAGGTACAGTCAGATTTATTTTGAGAACAGCTTTGTTTAAAGGTGTAGACAATGATTCTAATCCAATATACATTTTGTCATCCATCCATCCATCCACCCATTATCTATACTGCTTATCAGTCAGGTTGCAGGGAAACTGGAGCCAATGCCAGCTGACTTTGGGCGAGCCCAAGGGTACACCCTGGGCAGGTTGCCAATCTATCGCAGGGCTATCACAGAGTGACGAACAACCATTTACACTCACATTCATACTGGACTAACCTAATCTCCATGTCTTTGTTCTGTGGGAGGAAACCGGAGTTCCTGGAGGAAACCCATACAGGCACAGGGAGAACATGCATACACTGCGTAGAAGGACCCAAGTTGGCTGGCAGTTTCAAATTCAGAACCTACTTGCTGTTAGGTGAGAGTGATCACCACTGAACAACCATGCTGGCCCACATTTTGTCAAGTTCAGCCAATGGAACTGGGGAAACGGGGCAGTGGAAGCGACAGGGACAGTAAATCAGGCACATTGTAACGTGCTAAACTCCACAACATAATTGCATTGTCAAGAAGGAGAGATGGCAAAGAGGAAAAGGTAAAAAGAACAAAAATTTTTTTAAAGTGCTATGATCAGGTGAAGAGCCATGTTAACGTGGATAAGGCTTTAGATAAGACCTCTGAGAGTTGAAAGGCATGAAGATGGTTGCTCCATTTCTGCTTGACAGATGGGTAACATTAGTTTTGCTATGTTTAACAGAACCAATAGGTCAGTATTGTTTTATCCTATTTGCTAAATTTTGTGATGGCTAATTCCAACTGGTTAGCAAGCAACCAGGTACCTGGAGATTCTGAAGGAGCACTGAAGGGAGTTATGCATGTGTTGGGCTGTTTAGTTTAAATATCAACAATCTTTCTCCATAATCGCGGACTCCATCTTTAATGTGAGAATAAATATTGACCCCACGTCTAATAGGTTTTATCCTGACTGGAAGATTTTCCTCTTTCCTCCAGAGGGAGGCAGCATAGTTTGTGGGTTATACGGAACAAACCCGCCATTACAACGAAGAAGAAGAAAATGTTTTCGTGTGTTGTTAGCTTGTTCGCTGTAGAAAAGGTATCGTTAATAACATAAACAGAAACCCAACTTTATGTAGATTCGACCATTTTGACTTTATGTATGAGATTTAGCGAAGGACATGACTACAGCTTGTTTATTCTGGAGCGTGCAGTGAGTAAGCCTGCTAACGTCGTTATCGAGGTGATAGCAGTTAGCAACTAAGACTTTATATTAAAAGGATTCCTACACTATTAATCTATAAGGTTTGCTTGCTAACTATTGTTTTACCTTCTGTTTTAGGTTTATTGTGAAAGAAGGCAGTGGGTTTCTACTGGAAGATTTTCAAAAGCTTTATTCCGGATTACATCCTCAGGCGTCAGTAATGTTCATGAACTCGGCACAGGGCAGTTTTTAACGTTTTCTGTTTTATTGTTGACTTTGTGATATTATTACTCCTTCTCTGTGTAAAGTAACAAGTCATGAAGCCCAATTTTCTGTGAACCAATAGTCCAGTATTGAGTTTGCTGTAGTGTATTTGAATACACAGTCCAGAGACCTGTTTACATTTATCCAAAATGAATCCAAATAACGTCTTTGGTAGACAGCAAGGTGCTTTCCAGGCACCTAGCAATGTGTCGCAGAGTAGTGGCCTCTTCCAGTCACTTTGTCAGCCGGGTACGAGCAGCACGACACCTAACATTGGCTTTGGGCAGAAGTCACCATTTGGCCAGCCTTCAGCTTTTAGCCAACCCTCAGTTTTTGCTCAGGGGTCTGCACAAACATCTGTTTTTGGCCAAACATCGTCATTTGGTCAGACACCCTCTTTTGGTCAAAGTGGTGGATTAGGACAGTCGTCCTCATTCCCGTCCACTTCTCAAGCACCAGCTTTTGGACAGCCAGCTGTGGGTCAGGCACCACCTGGATTTGGAGCACCTCCACCTTCTGCCGGACAGAGTCAGACTCCTGCATTTGGTCAGGTGCAAGCATTTGGCCAGACCCCCAGATTTGGTCAGACTACTGGATTTGGACAAACTACATCTGGATTTGGCATTTCCTCCACTAACTCACAACTGCCTAGTAATCCCATCAGCACTGGATCTCAGCCCAACTTTGGTCAGCCGTCTTTTGGTCAGCCATCGGCCTTTGCTACCACAAGCTCTTCTATTATTGGCCAGAGCAATACACAGAGTAGTGCCTTTGGGACAAAATTTAACTTTAAGCCTCCAAATGAAACCGTCTTCAAACCTATTTTCAGTGTGAGTCCAGTACCTCCCAGTGTCCAACCTGTTCCAGGTCCTGAACCTTTTGGTTCATCTACGCCAGTTACAGGTAGTTCAGATAGCAGTGGCCCTGGTAGCTCTGGTGTTTCTCTTTTCACAAGTGTAAAACCAAACAGTCTAGGTTTTTGTTTCTCCCAGCCTGGAGCAGTCCCTTCTGCATCGGTTACAAGTGCTAGCATGTCTCAATCTGAAGGTGGAATGATTAGTGGAAACACTCTCCAGTTCACATTCTCTCAACCTGCTAATCCCTCCAGCAGCAGCAGCAGCAGCAGCAGCATAGCCAGTGCTGCTCAATCCACCAGCATTTCCAGCAGTCCTTCTGCATTTAGCTTCTCTGCAAAAGTTATTCAGCCCCAGTCAGCATTTGGCCAACCTTCATTTGTATTTGGTGGGTCAAAACCTGAAGAGAGCCCAGAAGTGAGCAATGAGGAGGGCTCAGGAGAGGCAGCTTTTGGAAGTCCTGGGAAGGGCATGAAAAGGAAAGAAGAGTCCAGTGACCCAAATTCTAGTCAAGGAAAAAGTTCCAAAGTTGAGGAAGTGCAGGGTGAATCTGTAGGCCCTAGACATCCATCCAAGCGGGCCCTTGTTAGGAGTCGAGGAGTTACAAGTGGACTGTTTATAAATGCATTGAATGGTCTAAAGAAGGCATCGGTCAGCACTGCTAAGAAGGAAGAGCGAACCATTGATAGGGCTCCTGGGGAGAGACCAGACCCCCCGGTTCCAGATGTGGATGCTCCGCTTACCCCACCTAGACCCCAGGCTCCTATAAGACAAGTTCTGGAAAAATCAGAGAAGCCTGGTGAGTTTACTCATTTGTTTTGTATTTATATCTATTGTGTTTAAGCCAGATTACTATGTATTTTTATGTTCTTATGTCGAGATGTGAAACGAACCCTAGTAATGTCAACACTATTTTGCCATATTTAAAACAAGCCTGTTTGTATCTTTGCAGCTTCGGAACTTGAAGTAGAGACCAGTACCCCATCTCGAAGAGCTGTACGTGAGGAGAGCACTGACAGCCTGGCTAGTCTTTCTCCCCCTGAGCTCACTGTCCTACAATGCAAGGGTATCCCACCCAATCTCAACCAGAAAGACCAAATCAGAAAACATTTCGGTCGCTTTGGAAAAGTGCACCGAGTGTACTGCAGACCTGAAAAGAATCTTGCTATTGTACATTTCCATGATAATGTAAGTTTTTGAATAAACAAATGTGTTTTTGAGAATGTCATTATAAAGCATGGATATAACATGTAAGTGTATACCATATGAGGGGTTATCACTTCCTGTTTCCTGTTACCTCTCTTACAGGCATCAGCAATAATGGCAAAAAAGAAGGGGAAAATTTTCCATGGGCTTGAACTCCATATATTTTGGCAAAGAAAGAAACACAGTGAGTCCTTTAACGTTACATGATGAATCCATGAAGGAGTCTTTTTCCATTTTATGTATGTTCTGTAATTCAGTAGTATTTTGTAAAAGTGTTATTGAAATATTTATCTTTAGGCTCAGGCACAAAAAGAGAGAAACCTTCAGAAGTCAAGGATGTGGTTAGTGCCGAAGAGTCCATGCCAGAGGGCTCCCAGCTCACCCCATTGCGGAAACCACTGCCGAGGTCTCCTGCTGTCAGCACCTCACTTGTTAAGGGGTAAACACTCAGTTGATCTTTTTGTAATAGTGTGTGTTTGTTTTTTAAAGTCATACTTTTGTGAGAATTTGATGCCAGCAACATATCAAATTAGCACTTGCTATATACTGTATACAGCTTAATTAGAACTCGCCCAGTTTTGTTTTTTAGAAATTTTGCCCTGCTTGGAGTAGTGTGACCTGAAGTTAATCTTACTTACTTCTGCCTTGTGGTATACCCACTGGCTGTAATACAGTTAATTTAAGTATGTTTCGTTCTTTCAGATCTCCTGTCAAGAAGTCCTGTGTAGCCAAAACCCTCCAGTTTGATAGTGCCCCCCAGCAGGATGTGAGCTCAGAGGGTCAGAGTGTAGATCGACCGGTGACCATCATGCCATCATCCCTTCAGCCTCTGATTGGCCAAATAGCTGAAACAGCAGAGGAAAAGTACCGCCTGCTTGAGCAGAGAGACAAGATTCTTCGCCAGTGTAAATATACGTTGTTATTCACCTGCATGGCATTTTTAGCTATTTTTATTTTACATATAAAAACAGAATGCCTTTTTTTCTTTTTTTTTTTTTTTTTTTTGTAGCGAGAGTAAAGAGAGCAGCTGACTTGGACATGTCCAAAGTGTTTGTGGGCACGTGTCCAGATTTGTGCCCAGAGAAGGAGCGCTACATGAGAGAAACTCGCAACCAACTCAGCATTTTCGAGCTTGTTCCAGACACAGAAAAGGTTTGTCCTGAAATCATTTTTCCAGTGGTATAGTAAAATTCTCGTAATAACAGAAAAATTATGTTTTTGTTAGCCAAATGTTTTCATCAACACTGTAGTATCCACTTGGAAGTTAAGTCGGTTTGGGCTGCCATTTCTGGAACATGGTGACCCCCAGATCCGTGAGAGACAACAACAGGCCATAACAGAGAAGATATGACACTTTTTCTGATTTCCAGCAATTGATTTGAATCTTTTCTGCTTTACAGGTTGACCATTGTGCTGCCATTAAAGAATACAGCAGGTCCTCAGCTGACCAGGAGGAGCCTCTCCCGCATGAGCTACGGCCTCTGCCAGTGCTGAACATGACGATGGACTACTTGGTCACTCAGATAATGGACCAGGGTGAGGGTAACTACCGAGACTGGTACGACTTTGTTTGGAACAGAACCAGAGGAATTCGCAAGGTGTGCTTCATTGCTTCTATATACATCCTCTTTGTGGTGGTGTTAAAAGCTGTCCTTGCCTCTTTATTGGTTTGTATTACTGTAAACAGTAGACATGTCCATGTCATATGTCTCCGCAGGATATTACACAGCAGCACCTCTGTGACCCGTTGACTGTGTCTCTAATAGAGAAATGCACTCGCTTCCACATCCACTGTGCCCATCATCTGTGCCAGGAGCCTATGATGTCCTTTGATGCCAAGATTAATAATGAGAACATGACCAAGTGCCTCCAGAGCCTGAAAGAGATGTATCAAGACCTGGCCACCAAAGATGTGTACTGCCTCCATGAGGCAGAGTTTCGCCAGTACAGCGTTCTGCTCAAACTCAACGATGGCGATATTCTTCGGTATGCTTCTAGATAGTAATAAAATATATTGCAGACTATGATTTGATGCATTTTACTCCAAAATGGTCTTTGGTCATACTTTACATAGTCCTATGTACATTGGCAGTGACATGGTGAGGACCACCGTAACCAAATTTGTTTTTGTTTGCTGCTTTTCCTAAAAGTGAGATTCAGCAATTTCGCAAAGAGGTCCGGGACTCTGTGGAGGTGAAGTTTGCAGTCCAGGCTTTTGCAGCCCTTAACAGCAACAACTTTGTCAGATTCTTCAAGCTTGTGAAAGCAGCATCTTATCTTTCCGGCTGCATTCTCCACCGATACTTTAACCAAGTGAGTGCTGTTTAAGCAAATAAGTGTACATTGTAAAGCTGAGAGTTTCAAAGATTTTGAATATCCTTATTGGAGTTTATGCTGACAAAAAAGGATGAGAAAAAAGTTGATGATACAAATCCAGATTATTGAATTTTGGTTCAGCTCTAAGAAATTCTCAGGCTAAATGCTACCTTGCGTTTTATGGGTGATAAAAGTAAGGTTGTATTTTTTTTTTGTTTGATATATTTTTTAATAGTATATTCCGTGAAAGGAAATGCTATACAATACCGTGATATTCCTTTCTTTTTTATGTTTAAGGAACAACATGCATTTTGGGTATATCTTGCTTAATTAGAAAAAAAAAAAATCATAAACAGTATCATCATGGTAGGAGGAATGGTGTCCCATATTATCCACTTATCCATCTTGTGGTTTTTATTCCAGCCAAATAAGAGCTACACCTAGTATTTGACTGAATAGTAACAGTTGACTAAATTGTGACTGAACATAGACGCCATTGTGAATAGCATCAGTATGGCAAAAAGGCAAACTGCTTTTTGTGTCCGATACACTTAGGATTGATTTATTCTTATTTTATGATGATAGGTAAGGTGTGCTGCACTAAAAGCCTTGAATATAGCCTACACTGTGGGCTCTCAGAGGTCTACCACTTTCCCTGTGGAAGATTTGGGCCGAATGCTTATGTTTCGCAATGCCACTGAAGCCATTGACTTTCTGCAGCTTTATGGGCTTAACGTTGCTGATGGGTAAGCTCCTATACATTTTCAACATTTTCATTTTAGTCTTTCATTTAATAGTTTAGCATATACTTATATGTACATACATTTACACTTGTATATACATATGTGTTAGTTTAAAAGACTTTAATGTGAATATAACTGTACCTCGTCTCTTAAGTCTCCATACACATACAGTGCTGCTTATGTTGGTGTTAGACAGATGGCTTTTCTTTGTGTAAATTCTCTAGCGTGGTTGAGCTGAGCCGTACTGCCTATCAGGAGCCAGATCTACCCATTCCACCGAAGAGGTCAGTTGCCATTGAGAAGAAGAAGAAGGTGCTGATTGGGGAAGTTGTGAACGGAGGCCCACTGCCAAACCCACCACGGCACATACCAGTCTGCAGCTTTGACTCAAACAATATATACAGGGGAGATTTAGCTTCCTTGGAGACATTGCCAGCTGCCATGAAAGGTTGGTTAACTTGTCTTGTAGTTGTGTGTTATGACTTGTGATTAAACCTGTATCCTGACCCCAGAGAAACTTTGAACACCATGCTTCCTTGTGCATTCACTTTGACTCATTATGAGAAGATATTGGAAATTATAATGAGTGAAAGAATTTTCACAGACACCTTTGAAATTTAATTTTTATCAGAAACGCAACCATCTGTCTGTGGTGCATAAAGGGTACTTTAAAGAGTACTTTGGATGTGCTAGGATACGTAATTTGGATGCTATCATATTGCCAGACATTTAAGAAGCACATTGGATGTTCCCCACCTTTTTGCCTATAACTGATGAAAGGCAAATCTCTCAAAATTGTAAATTATTTAAGTGATCTCGGCCGCCGAGGTGTCGCGTTATACTGAATTTATGCACAAGGCGGAGGCTAAGAAATTCCTCAGCCAAGTTCATTCATTCCAGCCGTTAAGACTATTATTCCATTATACCCCAGTAACCAAACATGTAAACATATTTGTATATTTGCAGGCATAGAAAGAACACGGGGAGTAATTTTCTCAGAAACAAAAGTTTTTCTTGTGTGCATTTTTCCTGAGCAAGGATAACTTTGGGTGGATGGCCTAGTTGGTTTGGTTGTTATGGTTATCAGCTATGCAGGCTGCCAGTCATTGGATAAACTGCTATGATTGTTAATGTTACTATTCAGCGTATTGATATGGAGCAGTGATTTAAAACTTTTTCCCAACTGATCTACTTTATATGTGTCCCATTATACAAAGTTATTAGACACCTAGCCAGCTAATTAGAAAAGTGTATTTCTCATTTCCAGCATATAAATAGTGAATAATGTGTGTGTTCATATACATGTTAAGTCTGTAACATCAGGGTTACTTACCTTCTGTCATATTTTGCAGTGAAACCCCTGCTTGAACTGGACCCAAGGCCTCAACTCAAACCCAAAATTCTAGCAGAGCCAAGGCTGTTTATGGAGCCACTTGCAGCAGTGGAGCTGACCCAGCATGAAGACACACAGGAGACTGGCGAGTCCTCACAACATATTGTACCAGTGCTCCCAGTAATCCCCCAGCTCATGTTCCAGCCCATTGCTCAGCCCATAGCTCAGCCCCAGCCTGTCAGACCCCCATCTCCAAAAAGAGAACCAGCCTACTCGGAGCAGGTGAGGTCAGGTGATAAGGTTTCACTGGGGGAAGAAAAGTCACCACTACCTTTTATGACCTTTTTAACCAATGAACTCAGTTATTACAGAAAAAAATATTTGACCTAATAAATTGATGCTTGTGTAAATAGTTGTCAGCATCATTCTGTGCTCCCTACAGGATTTAATGGCTGAAGTGGAATCTGTGGTGGAGGAGGTTCTGGCTGATGAAGTTTTAGACATGGCTAAAGCTGGGGCTGAGTATGTCTCTGCAGCTCTGGGGTAGGTATACTCTCAGCTTCAGGAAATGTCTAAAATATATTCCAGTCATACTATAAGATCAGAATGACGGGTGATGTAGGATTTATTTTCCGTATTGATACTTGATTGACAATGAGCTATTTTAATCTAAAGCGCATATTTGATCGGCGGATTTTAATTATGAGATGTGCCATTTTCACCCCCTTTCTACAGAGTGAGTGAGAGTGTGCTGCAGACAGCACTTAATGAGGTTGTGGCTCAGATGCTCAGAGAAGTCTCCACCTCAGAGATCACTGCCGAGAAGGAGCGAATCGCTGAGAAGAAACGCAAATTGGAGGAAGACAGGTGTGTGTACTTTATAACTCCTAAGCATGGCAGTGTCATAAGCTTAATACATTGACGTGATGAAAGCATTTGGGAGTTTTTGTTGAAAAATCATTTAGATTCTCATCATTCATACAGATTTTATTGACTTCTGTAACTTTTGTGTTTGCATTGAAGGCTGAGAAAAGAACGAGAGGCCTTGCTGGACAAGCTAAGCTCAGAGCTGTGTGATGAAATCAGTGAGGAGGTCCTTACCCAGTGCACCAGGGAAATGGCAGATATGGAAATAAAGTTAGTCTAAACCATATAGATAGGGTTACACATGTTAATTTGGTATAAGATAATAGAATTGAAAGCATTTTGCTCACGCTGGTAAACACTATGTAATAATGTATGGCCAAAAGTTTGTTGACACCTGACCATCACATCCGTATGTGGGCCTTCCATAAAGAAAGTAAGAAGCTCACAATTGCGTAGGATGTCCTTGTATGATGTATCATTATGAATTCCCTCCACTGGAATTAAGTGGCTCAAACCTGTTCCAGCATGACAATGACCCTGTACACAAAGTGAGGTCCAAGAATACATAGGCTACGTTCACGCTGCAAGCCTTACTGCTCGATTCAGTTTTATTGCTCGGATTCTGTTTTTTCTTTTGTATCTGTTCAGCATTATGGATTTTGTGGACAGTGTGGTCACGTGTCCACAAAATTTTGTCCACATAGTCTTCTTTTCTTAGCCTGACTTTTGTTAATGTAATATACAAATAATATACAATTTCAGGCACATATTGAACAAATATTATTCCCACAGACATGCGATGGAGGAGAAGGCTGCACATGTGGCTCAATGCACAGAGGAGGTGTGTAACAGCTTACTGCAGGAGACCTTGGATATGGAGATTGGCTGCCTGGTCAGAGAGGTGTTGGGTGCACAATTATGGCAGATACACAAGTTTATTAAGAGGTACATAAAAGTGTAGTTCGTATCAGTCAATATGTCTTTCTAATTATTAGAAAAAATCAAATTTTGTTTGTGGTTCTGCATGTGTGTAGGTGGCGTGATGTGGTAGCAAAACGTAGGCAGTTGAAGAGGCAGATGCGTGGATTCCCTGCAGCCCCGTGCTGTGTTGACCCTCGTTTCAAGCTGAAAGCTTTGGTCCCGAGTGCTCCATCCATCACGTCTATGGACAAACTTGCTCAAGGCCTCATCAACCTGGGCAATGCAGGGAACATGGTCGTGTCCTGCACAAGGTGATCTTACCATTTCTATTATTTGTTCACTTTTTATGTATGCTAATGTTTTTGACTTCATGTAGCTGTTAACTGTATTTGGTTCTATGTGATGACAGGTTGCTAAAAACGAGGAAAGACACTATCCGTCAGATGCGAGTAGACTATTACTATAGTTTGTTGTTAAGGTGAGAGCCTGTAATGGGGCAGATTTATCTGAGAAAATAGTGTGCAGGTTAATGCTGATCAGACTGATGAATAATGTGCTTTTTTTTTTCAGTGAGCGTGTGTGGGCTCCTCTCGACCTGCCCACTTTGGTGGCAGAAAGCACCCCTGATCCACCTGACAGAATCTTCTGGAAAGCCACTCTTATGCTTCCCAGTGACCAGGATAATGACATGAGCAGGTAAGAGACTACATAGCAGCTCTTGAGCCCTTGGCCTTTTTTTTTTTTTTTTTTTTTTAAACCCAGACACTTTGAGTTTAAAGCATTCTGTAGAAAAATGTTTAAATGATTTTGTTCTTTTATAATTTTCCCTTAGCACACTGACCAAATGGTTGGAAGTTAAGCTGGGTGGTGGAGTGAGAATGGAGGAAAGCATGTCAGAGTCAGAAGGGAAACTCAAAACTCTGGTCATCAATAACAGCTTAAGAGATATTGGACAAAAGACCCACAAAGTTCACCTCTGCATAAAGGTGAGTCGCTCATATGGACAAAACCAGTGCTCAGTGTTCCCAATGATGTTACTCCGTGATTTAAACTCCAACAAAAACTGCTGAATGTTAAAGTATCTTGGATTGTTGGCTTGTTTTAGTTTTGTATAAACTAGTAATGGGCACAAGCAGTCCACTAATTAATTAGTTATGTGACCACTTTATCAGTAAAGTTGGATTTTCCAAAGTGATATTCTTCTTTAAAAAAAGAGCTACAATTTTTTTTTTTCTTCAGTTGCAATGTGAATCCATAGTGCTGCTTAGCTTCTTATATACCAGGTTGTTAAACTTCTATTAAACTAATATTAAACTATTAAACATGCAACATGGATCAAAAGGAACAAGCTGATCCAAATGAAGCCATTTATGGCATTATTTTAGTATTACTGAAAATGGAGAGAATTCCAAGTCATTTGTGATACAAAAATACAAATTGGCTAAGACTTTTGTTGTGTTCATGACAGGGCTTGGGATGGCAGGAAAAAAATATGCTAGCTTATCTCGACAAAAATGTGTAATTCACTGAAAAGCTTAAACATTTTGATTATTGAATGAGCATGTTAGCTCCAGACTCCTTTTGCCAAAACTGCATAAGACAGTTTTTAAGAAGACATAAATAGCACTTTATTATTGTTGTTATAGCTTAAAAACAAAAATGTGTTTGAAGGTGAGCCATGGGCCTCTGAGCGAGGAGGGACAGAGCCAGCTGGAGGAACAGAGTGAGCTCCTAGGTACCAGCGCCCTGCTGATGCTACTGCCCCATCTGCCCTGCACGGGGCTGGATGATGAGGATGTACCCCTGCTCTCTGCCCTCCTCCAGCTGAAGCAAGTTCAGCAGGCCAGCGGCTGGCACACTGCACTGCCTCTGGCACTGCTCATACCTGACCAATTTGAAGGAGCAGTTAATGACCAGAAGTTAGAAGAAGGTATACAACAGTACAAGTTGAAATAGAATTGCCTCGGTTTAAAAGCGTGTGATTCTTTATTATTATTTTATCATTTCGAAAGATGTTTGATCAGTTTAAATTGGAGGTATCTTCACTTTCCTTCTACAGTCCTTAAGTTGAAGACATTAGTTCAAGATGGGCTTATTTCAGAATACATCCTTATCCATCTCTCGGGGTGCGTCACTGATCTTCAAGGATCCAAACAGGTCTGTGTCTGCTATGCTACTCAATCGCAACAGTTTAACACATTCACAACAAAGATCACAGAGATATTGTAGCATCAAAACTAAAGTCTGAATCTTGGTTTTTGTTAGATTGGTGAAGCTGTGTGCTGGCTGATTACCCATTCTCCAGCTTCTACAGTCCTCTCCTCTCAGCCTCTGCTGCAGTTTGTAGAAGGAGGACTGTGTCGCGAGTTTCACAGGAGGTTTCTTCATGACAAGCAGGAGAGGACACAAGCAGCTCTGCCATGCCAGGAACCGAAGGTAGTCATCCAACTCTACAACAGCGTGCTTGCCTTTTTGGCAGATGTGGTCAGCGCTGAGAGGCTGGTTGGGATCTCCTGGCCCCCACCCGAATTCTCTTTGCCTGATAACAGAGAGCTTGTACCACATCTAGACTGGAATTTCCCACAGCATTTGGCCTGGCTGAAAAGAGCAATCCTCAGTCTCCAGATCCCTGTGTGGGATGTGCCTCCTCAAAACAGTATGTCTGTTAAAATGATTAACATTTTCATTCAATATAAATTACTATTTTTGTGCCTGGGGTGTTTGTAGAATGTCCAGATATTTGCCTTGGACACTGAAAGTGCAATATTGTGTTTACTCTCTATAGGGCATTCTCCTGTAAGTAAATGCACTTTATAACAAATATATCTGTTCCATTAGCTCCGTGGGCCCATTTGTGTACATCCATATTTGAGTACATGTCCCAGATCCCCAGCTCTGCCCAAAGCCAGCCCCTCCTCATGTCACATCTGGAGCACCTGCTAGCAAGGGTACGCGCTCAACACCTGCGGAGAGGCTGTAGGGATGAAGAGTATGATAGGCCTTCCTTTAAACACATACCCTGGGATGACATTTTAATGCTCTTCATAGAGCATCGACTTAAAGACTGGAACTTAACAGAGAGCCCGGTAGCAGCAGGTGAGGACCCGGAGTAATGCACCCTGTAATATGATTTAAAAATAGCCATACAAATGCTCTCTGAATTTTAGATTTGCATTTTCAGTTTTTTTTTTTATCTGTCTATTTGTCTTTCTGCCTGTCATAGATGCCTTCACTGACAAAGGAGAGATTTTCGTGTATTATTACAAAGAGCAGCTTAAAGATTTTCATCCTCCAGAAAGTTGGGTAGCAGCAGTGAGACGCACTCATAAAGAGAAACAGCAAAACACAGTAAGGTAAGTATCTCGGAGTGGGGAAGCACAGAGTTCCTTGCTCCAGCTTCCATAACAGTGCATTTGAAACCCCAGACTTCTACTTTCTATATGCGGGAAACTTTACTTATAATCATAATGTGTAAAAATGTCACGGTAGTGTAGTCATAAGTAGTACTTCTAGGTAATCAGAATAAAGAAGAATATGCAGCTTGTGCTCTTTGATGTAAGTACAGCTGGACCAGTGTTGATTATCCTTCTCCCTTTTGTTTCATGGACATTGTTGTACATTTTGATATTAGTTTTCTTTTTTTTTTTTTTCTTTTTTTTTCCTCAATTTGGTCACCTGTCAATTCACCCATCAATCGTTTGTCAGCTGTCCCCTCCCACCAGCCACCAAACAGGGAGGGTGAAGACAAATACTTGCTTCCTCTGAGACACATGAGACCAGTCAAGTGCAGCCTTTTGAAATGCTGCATCTGAGGAACACTGAACACTCTGAATCCAAGTACATTGCTAGTGTAGCTGTGATTGACATGGGAGTTAGCATGCCACCCTTCTCACCCTGCGAGCACAGCCAGTTTGTGGCATAGTTGGGATTCAGTCTAAACATCTTCAAGCATTAGAGCAAATGCTTTTCTTTTGCACCACGTAGAAGCAGTTTGGCATTAGTTTCTTTTATAAGAATTTAAGCGCACTAATGGGCTGGTAGATTGTGGATTGGACAGATTACATTTACGGAAAGCATGTAGTGCAAATTCTAGGTAATGCATTGTGTAGTATGTTTTTGAGGTCCCACAGACTCAATGAAAGCCGTGTATTGGCCCATGTTTGACACGTGCCTTACATTTTCCAATATACACTTGACACAAATCACTGGCCTAAAACTCATTTATGTTTTCTCCCAGGTCAAATCCAAGCTCCACACTAACTCTGACCCCAGCAGCGCGGTTCCCCAGACAGAGACTATTCCAAAGTCAGATGGAGACAGAGGAGAAGCCCTATGTGTTGGACATCTCCCACACTCCTTCACCTCAGGAGCTGCTGCCTCAGCAACTGCTCTCCAGCCTGCAACAGGAGAAGGCTCAAAGTCAGAGGTTAATCATTTAAAGTCTTGAGTTTTTCTAGGTAAATTACATGGAAGTTACCTTAGGATACTTGTACAAAGGGTTTTTATGAACAGTTCATGTAACACCTTTCATTTTGCTGAGCCTGAAAATAGGTGATGTAAAGCGTCTGGATGAATGTAGTGAAAACTCTGTTGTATGTTCAGGTTTGAAGACCAGCTGCAGCGTTGGCTAGAAGTGGATCCTCTGGACTCAGTCTCCATACCTCTGTTTGTGCCTTCCACACTGCTGTCCATGCCTGAGGTTTTTGTTCCCAAGCAACGCCGCAGTGCATCTGCTCCCTGCATCACACAGGTGCTTAACTTATATTTTCCTTTCTTATTAGTGCTCTTATTGCAGTACCTAGCTCTGCTGTGTTGGTGGAGAAGGTTTTTTTTTGTTTGTTTTAGTCTCCAGTAATTAATACAAGATCTGATTGAAGATCATTTTTGGACCTGTCTTCTGTGCACTGTGGTTTAGCAAAAGTCTGAAATTCCTTGCATAATTGGCATTATTAATTATCAGTGTTTCCCTTTTTTAATTTTATTCAACAAAACTGATTTCAATATGTTATGAAAGGTAATTTTGGACCTGTACTATGGTTAAGTCCAACACGCGCTGAAATTCCTTGCATATTTGGTGCCACTGACATTATAAGCCATGCACATTACAAAGATAGCCTTCTGGTAGCTACTGTTATGGAAGCCCCTATTTGTTTTGTATTGTGTTTGTGTGAATTTTACCACATAGCAGCACAGTATTTAAGTCATTTTTACTTATTTAATCTCTCTGTATTTGTTTCAGGAACCAAATACAGAAGACCCTGCTGAAGTGCCTTACACTTACAGAAAAAAAGGACCCATGTCTCTAACACAACAGCTGAAAGAACTTGATAGACTGATATTAGCAAATCGAGAGGAGGAGCTGGCATGCAGTCTCAAGCTAAACAGCCTACTGGAGATCGTAGAACACTGAGCAACGCTCTCCTGCCACTCCTATAACTGTGTTTCTGCATGATTGGATAATATTTGTTATATATTGATGATAACATTGTGATCTTAAGGTTCTGTCTAGGGTAAGAATGAATGGGGGATCCTGATAATAGTCTAGAACTTTATAGTACTATGGTCTTGATATATCAGGTGTCCCAAAAGCCTGGATCCATAGGCATTTCTTTCCTTAAATAAAATGTAAGAGGAAATCATTTCTGCACGTAACAGCATCATTTTTGTTACATTAACAAATGTTCAGTGTTCATGTATTCAGAAGTGTCACAAAGTCCGAGGCTGTCGATTTGTTTTATTTAATAATATAATTAATTCATATTTGTTTTAAATTTGAATAAATTATTGCCTTAGGATCGAGACTTTTGGGACACCCTGTATTTGGTAAATGACTTGAAAGTATTAGATTTCCTTCCATTTTCCTTCTATAATAAATATGTTTTTCAAACACTGTTAGTTTTGTTAAACTCAAGAAATTGCTAATAGAAGAATTCATTCAAAGCATCTGGATTTTTTTTCCTTTACTGTAACGTGCGTGACATGTTATATATATATATATATATATATATATATATATAAATAAACATAAACATCTATGTGAATCTTAGATGTGTCTGTGCTGGTATCTAAAATTATATGCTGTGATTAATACATAATGTTGCGCTTTTGAGAATATATTTTTGCATTTGAGTATGTTGCAATAAAGTTATTTTAACATGTTTGCTGCTTCTCAGTGTTTGTTAAATCTATGTTTTAAAAAAAAACATTTTTAGCTGTATGTTTTGTAAACGTTTTACATTCACTAAATTTGAATTCCACGCCCATTTCCCTGCCTTTGGTAATTATGATTGGATGATGAGTCCTCTGGTCAGGTCTCTCCACGGCGAAACTCGCTCGGAAGGCACCATTGAGCATTATGGGAAATGTAGTTTGAAGTTGGCTTTCAAGCCGCCGGATAACGGACTAATGAACTACATTACCCACAAAAATATTACAGCGAGGGGAGGAACTACGGTGTCGGACGAAATTTGATTCGCAGTACTGCAACGCCTGGAGATATTTAACCATACAGTGGCAAGATGACTGAAGGAACGTAAGTATTGTTTTTTAGTGTATAATATTACAGGTTTGATTAAATATTTTAAAAAAAAGAAACTCGCCTGGTTGTGTTTGACATTAGAGAAACACATACAGTTACGTTGTGTTAAAGCATTTTGTAATAAGTGTTTTCATTTTTTTGCATGATTAATTTAATATTTTTTTAGACCTAGACACCTGCATTACATAAATTTTATGTTGTAACATTATGTAGTGTAATGTAAATTTTTGCACCACTTATATAGTTGTTTGTTCAAATGGTGTATTTAATTGCTCATTACTACATTATACCTTTTAGTATTTTATATTATTTAATCTTTTTTGTATTGTATTTTTATCTGTACTTCTTTGCCTGTCATTACACTGCAAAACAAAAAAACTGCCTGGGGATCAATTAAATAAAATAAGATAAAATCAAGTAAAGTCAAGTCTTGTCTTCACATAACCTTTCTCTCAGGTGTGTGCGGAGAAGAGGGGGTCCCTATAAGACTACAGCGGTCACAGACCTGACCTGCTGGAGGCTCAGTAATGTGGAAGGAAGGCAGACATGGAAATACCTGAAGGATGAAGACACTGAGGAAAGGGAGCAGAACTTCTTGGAGGCGCATTCAGTGGGTCTTGACACGGTATGCAGCAAGAGCCATCTGTACTTCATGGTAAAAGGCGATACTGCTGCTCGGAGAGGGGGGAAATAAGAAAAATAGTTATTTGTTTGTTTATTTATTTATTTAGATTTTAATGGACACTTTAAAGTTTTACAGTACACCTGTACATTACTGCAATTATTTAATCAGCCAATCATTCGGCAGCAGCACAGTGCATACAATCATGCAGATACAGGCCAAGAGCTTCACATCAAACATCAAAATGAAGAAAAAGTGTGATGTTTGTGACTTTAACTGTGGTATGGATGTTGGTACCAGGTGGGCTGCTCTGAGTATTTCAGAAACTGCTGATCTCATGGGATTTTTGCACACAGAATAAACTGTCATTGTCAGTCATATTGCTATAGGAGTCAAAAAGGGGGAAGATAGCAACTTATTTCATGACTGGGATGTGTTCTCATGTTCACATTCAGTACATTTGATATACAGTAAATTACTTCTGCACATCAGATCTACTGTATCTGATGTCTATCTGCTGTCTAGATTTGCCAGTCTCACTTTAAAATCCAAAACCAACGATGTTACTGATATCAACAAAAAGGCGAAAAGCATTTTTAGCCTCTTCTTTTAGTTTTATTTTCATTCTTTCATTCCATTAATCAATTGATTTTTTTTGTTTGTTTGTTTTGTTCAAGCAACTGTTATCTCAGGCTTGCTCATTGATCTGAATTTATATCCAGATTTCTATAAAGCTGTTTTGTGGCAAAGTCCTTTGTTAAAAGAGCTTTATAAATAAAACTGAATGAATACTGACAACCTTGCAGTCATAACCAAAAAGTCCTGATGGTACTCTTAATTCCACATAAAGATTCAGTCATGCAGGTTGCAAAGTGAACCATTATTTTCGCGTTGTTCCAACTTCATTATGACGTGTATGCGGACTCGACAATGATGCATTTATTATTTGGACCAACAGAAAAAAGTTCATAAAATCACATCAATTTGAGACTGATGCTTGACTTTGAAGGTGTGTTCTGTTCCTTTCAGAGTAAGTTTGTTTCAGCCTCACCAGCAGCTCACACAGCGGTTGAAGCTGCTCAGAAGGGGATGGAGTTTTACAGCCTTCTCCAAGCTGAGGATGGCCACTGGGCTGGAGACTACGGAGGACCACTTTTCTTGCTTCCGGGTACAACACTGTAAAATGCTGTGGAGAAATATGGTTTCGTATATTTCCTTAAAACCTATAATCATGTGATGAATGTGTCCTTTTCCTGCAGGTCTCCTCATAACCTGTCATGTTGCTAAAATCTCTCTATCAGAAGCCTGGAAGAAGGAGATGGTGAGGTATCTACGTTCAGTGCAGCTGCCAGATGGTGGCTGGGGTCTGTAAGTTTATAAGACTTCCCTACGTGTTCTACAGTAGTTTGTTTTTAGTGAAAAAAAAATGTCAGTTCGACAGATCAAAATCCATCCATCCATTATCTATACCGCTTTATCCGTCTGGGTCACGGGGGAAGCTGGAGCCAACCTCAGCAGACTTTTCAGGCGAGAGGCGGGGTACACCCTGGGCAGGTCGCCAGTCCACCACAGGGCCAACACAGACAGACAGCCACACATGCTCACATTCACACCTATGGACAATTTAGAGTAGCCAGTTGACTTAATATGCATGTCTTTGGACTGTGGGAGGAAACCGGAGAACCCGGAGGAAACCCATGCATGCACAGGAAAAACATGCAAACTCCACACAGAAAGGCACCCTGGGTGATCCGGGGATCGAACCCAGGGCCTTCTTGCTGTGAGGCGACAGTGCTAACCACCACACCACCGTGCCGCCCACTGGTCAAAATAAAGTTTGAAAATGTAGAATTTTTTTCTACATTTTCTGAAAAGTACCTTTATAAAGCAACATAGAAATGAGAGTGATTTGATAAATCCACTGTTAATAATAATAATAATAATAGTAATAATATTATATATAATAATGAGTGAATAACCTTACCCATTTTCTGTAATGGTTAAAAAAGAAACGGATCTGACAATTAATCAAATGAAAGGTACCCTTGAGATTTGTTTAAAAATGATGTCAGTCTTTTTCAAATTTTTTCCACTGAATAATGTGTACTTTTTCCAGGCATGTAGAAGACAAGTCAACTGTATTTGGCACAGCTCTCAGTTACACCACACTGAGAATCCTGGGAGTTGTGGCTGATGACCCAGATATGGTACGGGCAAGGAATAACTTACATAGCAAAGGTCTGGCCTTCACTTAACTCAAATAATACAAATTGCAGCATATTGTCATTAAAGAAGTGTAATGCAAAATACATCTCTACTTTTATGATTATTCTTACAGGAGGTGCTGTAGGTATACCATCCTGGGGAAAGTTCTGGTTGGCCATCCTCAATGTGTACAGTTGGGAAGGGATGAACACACTCTTTCCAGAGATGTGGTACAGACGCCTTGTATAACTCGCCATGATTACTTACTCATTATGACACGTGCAGCCTCTTAAAGCATTCTGTTCATTTAAATTGATTTCAGGCTGTTTCCAACTTGGATGCCGGCACACCCATCCACTCTGTGGTGCCATTGCAGGCAGGTCTACCTTCCCATGAGCCACTGTTACGCTGTCAGATTGTCTGCGCAGGAGGACTCACTGGTGCTCAGCCTGAGACAGGTACAGTTACTTAACTGCATCAGCAGGGGGAGCCTTACAGTAACACTAAACATCTTTGTTGAACAGGGTTGTAATGTTTTCCAATGTTTGGTAGTAAGAGCATAACAAATTTTACATGCATTATTTTGTGCATGTTAAAACATGATTTAAACATATACAGACACTTTCACATTTAGTGCAATTTACTGTTGCCAGTCCGCTATGCCACTACGTTCTGAGTTTGTCGACATTAAATAAAAGTATCACTGAACTCAGTTTTAAGTTTTTAATGCAACACTGCAGTTTTGCTGACAATCCAATACATACAATGTATTGTATAAAATGTTTTAAGTATCATTATATCATATTTTTGCCATATTCAATCTAATTCATAGTTTGACGGGTTAATCTTTGTACTAGCACATACAAAGCACAACTTTGTCTAATGTGTCTTTGTGTTTTGGTCAATTTGTGGAAACTAAAGTTAATATAACTATTCCTTTGGATATAAGTGTCTGCCAAGTGAATGAATGTAAATGTAGTGCAAAAGAAAATTTGGTGAATACACATTGTAAGAGACAAGTATTTTTCCATTTACGGTTGCCTCATAATGAAAGATCATTAGCTTGTTCAGTGATTTGTTTAAAAACATTTTCAGGAATGACAGTGAAACTAATGGGAAATGTATTTATGAAAATAAGGAATGTAAGTCTGAACCCCGACAGCCTCTGGGAGGTTAAAACTGAAACACTGTTGTACTTTTTATATACATCTTCTAGAAGAAATGTCAGGGAACTCATTTGGTTTGTTATTAGACCTACTTTCCATCTCATGCTACAAGATTAATTTATTAACTAATCATTATGATGTGCTGTTATAGGAGCTGTATGTCCAGGACTATTCAACTATTAACTGGCCAGCTCAAAGAAACAATGTTGCAGCATCAGACTTGAACACCCCTCACAGCACTCTGCTCACTGCCGCCTACTGTAAGTGTAGCTTTATTTCTTTAATATACCGTAATCTTGCGTTTTAGTGAAATAATCTAATTGTGCTGAAATTCACAGCTATCCTGAACCTATATGAGGCTCATCACAGTACTGCGCTGAGAGAAAAAGCTGTGAAAAAACTGTACGATCACATCCAAGCAGACGATCGCTTTACAAAGTGCATTAGTATCGGGCCGGTAAGCTGCATGTTGGTTTTGTTAGATCATTATTTGTTATTACAGACTAAAATAAAACTCTTCAATCTCATTGATGCCTAAACATATATGCTTTCACACGAAATGTACAAAATAGACACATGTGTGTCATTTTGCACGCATTGGAAAACTTCAATGAAGTTAGAAGGCTTTGAACTTTATGAAATTTCAAGGCATGGATTTTGGTCCTACTTTTAGATACAAGTTACTGCACTGGACTTCCAAAATAAAATGCATGTTTACCGTTAGGGTTTTTTTTATTTTTTATCTTAATTGTTTAGCAAATTTTACATTTTCATACATAAAATATATATATCCTTAATTAAAAAGAGAAAATTGCATGATTGAAGTTGTCTTGGACTTGCAGCGAGGAGAAGCAAGTGACAGCTAAAAACAGTTTGCCAAGGTGTTTGTACCAATCTGCTAGCTGATTTATTAACATGATGCAGTTTTTAAATATAAAGAGCGGTGGCAAGCAATTATTGATTTGACTGACCACAGGGTTTACTGCTTACTACTCTTAATAGTACATTCTCGGTACTGCAAAGAACTGTACATGAAAGCATTATTTTCAAATCCCAACTGCATTCTCAGATCTCAAAAACCATTAATATGTTGGTGCGCTGGCATGTCGATGGACCTGCATCACCTGTCTTCCAGGATCATGTGGCGAGGATCCCAGACTACCTCTGGTTAGTCCTATACAAGCCATTTTTAGAATGCTCCCTATTCAATCCTGACATTAAATAGATATAAACAATATATTCTGTTTTCTTTTCCAAAGGCTGGGTCTTGATGGCTTGAAGATGCAGGTTGGTCTTTGCTTCAGAAAAATAAATAAAATAAAATTTCCCACATAGTACATGTATGGGGTTATCTGACTGCTCCTGTTAATCCTCCATGTTTTTGTACTTTCATAGGGAACCAATGGATCTCAGCTATGGGACACGGCCTTTGCAGTACAAGCATTTCTTGAGGTATTTAGAACTTTTGAACTTGTCTGTATAAATCTCCTTTGTGTAGACAGTATCTCCATATGACATTGTTTATTGGTGTTATTCTTAGTGCGGCATTAAAATGTAAGCTAAATGTAAATAAGCAGGATTAAACAGTAGAAACACAAAAATCGTAAACATTGAAATATTATACTATTCTGTTTGTTTTTTTTTAAAGGCAGGTGCGCAGAATGACCCGGGGTTTACACAGTGTTTAATGAAGGCCCACCAGTTCTTTAATCTAACTCAGGTCAGAGCACTACATCCATCCAAACACCCATTATCTATACTACTTATCCATCATAGTCACAGGGAAACTGGAGCCAATCCCAGCTGACACGAAAACTGAAATGCGAGTTATTATTGGTGTTATTATTATTATTAGCAGTAGTAGTGGTGATTGTATAAATAGTAGTAGTAGTTGTGACAATAGATGGTCTTGGTTGTGTAGTGCTATATTTCAAATAGTTTTCAATGATTTCAGATCAAAGAAAATCCTCCAGAATACAAGAAATATTACAGACAAATGAACAAGGTACTGAAAGCTTACATTCACTTTTAACTTATGAAATTACTTTTGGGCTTTGATGTACCTAAATGTTAATTTGTGCATGTGTGCGCGAATCAGGGAGGCTTTCCCTTCAGCACACGGGACTGTGGATGGATCGTGGCTGACTGCACGGCAGAGGGCCTGAAGTCGGTGATGTTACTGCAGGAACAGTGCAGCTTCATCACAGAGCACATTCCCTCACAAAGACTCTTTGATGCTGTCAATGTGGTACAGCCATAAGACAACACGTCAGCATGTGCTTTGCTATTCCGAGTCTACCGCTTCACTTTTCAACTCTTGCTGTGTCTTTTAGCTTTTAAGCATGAGAAATTCTGATGGGGGCTTTGCCACATACGAGACCAAACGTGGAGGCAAACTGCTGGAGCTGCTCAACCCATCAGAGGTGTTTGGTGAGCAAAATGTTTTGAGAAAGCCATATTGGAAGTATTATGAACCTACTAAAAAATATCATTGATTCATTATAATTGTAATGTATTTTCATGTCTTTTCCACAGATAAGATGTTAAACATTTCATGTCATATATAGTGAGCATTTGATGGCTCTTTAAAATATTTCTTTGCCTCTGTCCGGTCACAGGTGACATCATGATTGACTACACCTATGTGGAGTGCACGTCGGCTGTGATGCAAGCTCTGCAGCACTTCCATCATGCTTATCCTGAGCACAGAGCACAGGAGATCAGGTACCTCTAGTACTGTTCTATGACCATCTAAAGAAATTCAGTGTTCTTCCATGGTTAGAGCTGTAATGTGTTGTTGTAGGATTACTCTTCAGCAGGGACTTGACTACTGCAGAAGGATGCAAAGGCCTGATGGTTCATGGGAAGGGTAGGCCTTTGAGCTGCAATTCAGTACTAATTTGTACAAAAGGATTTGTTGTTAGTTGTACTTTAAAGTTTTTAATCCAAGTCAATGTTTACTTTCTGTAATAGGAGTCTGTAATTAATTCTATACCACATTCAATTGCTTTTTGCTAAACTGAAATTATTCTAATATATGATATGCAGTGAGATACTGTATATGCTACATTCACTACTAATGTGAATAACATACGAATGTGCTATAATATACAATTGTTTGGTTTGTGGATCCTTTTCAGGTCCTGGGGTGTGTGCTTTACATATGGAGTATGGTTTGGATTGGAGGCATTTGCATGCATGGGTCATATTTTCCAGGATGGATATGATGGGTATGATTTGGACAAATAAAGCGCATGTCAAGAAGTAAACAGTTCAGTGAGACATGTGAGAAAAGCATCTTTTCTGTGTTTCAGACTGGTGTGTGCAGAGGTGAGGCGTGCCTGTGACTTCCTGTTCTCTAAGCAGATGGAGGACGGCGGCTGGGGAGAGGACTTTGAATCATGTGAGCAGAGGTGCTATATACAAAGCAAAAATTCCCAGATCCATAACACCTGCTGGGCTCTGATGGGTCTGATGGCTGTCAGGTAATTCTCACTGTGTGGTCAGCATGATAGAGCTATAGGCGTTCCACATTTTTCCATAAGCTTTTTTTTTTTTTTTTAAATATGGTTTAATATTATATTGATGTCACCTCTCATGTTTTTAATGGTTCTTTATCTATCTATATATTTATATATATATATAACAGGTACCCTGACTGCAAAGTCATTGAGCGTGGAATACAGGTTTTGATTGACAAGCAGCTTCCCAATGGAGACTGGCCACAAGTGAGTTCTTCTTTTCCATGTCTTTCATTTGTCTTTAACTATCTTTGGTGTCACATTAAGGTCGAAAACGTTTTGCACTAAAATATGCAGTTGTACTTGCGCATAAATGAACTGAAATGTGTAAGAGAAAGAATTTCCAAATATATTCAAATCTATAAACACAAATAAAATGCAATTGAGTTAAACTGAAGTCATATGTACTATCATCGTACATCAGCTGTCCCTTTAAATTGTTTCTTTATGATGAAATAGACCAGTTTTCAACTAATGTGAAAACTGAAGTATTTCAGCATGTCAAAGTGAACACTTGAAAAATTAGGGTAATCAGTCATTGTATGCAAAACTGGCCATTATTAATTAACTACTGTAATCGTTAAATGTAACTGTTCTTACCATTCAGGCATTTAATTTGCTTATCTGAATCTTTGTCAGCAAGGAATTTAATGTAGCTGGAAAGTCAGAAATTTTACTTGAATACCCTTGATATAGACATTTTGTCACCCTTACAGGAGAACATCTCTGGTGTTTTCAACAAGAGCTGTGCTATCAGTTACACATCTTATAGAAACGTGTTTCCAGTTTGGACTCTGGGCCGTTTCTCCCGTCTCTATCCCTCCAGCTCACTTGCTCGGAAGGCACTAAGAGATAATCTGTGAAGTGTTTAATTTCATTTGGTGTCTAACTGCCTGGTGAAAATGTCACTTTCATACAAACCAATTTGCTGCTTTTAGGACTGACAAGTCAGTAATGCTTTTGTGATTTCAGTGGATTTGCTTTTAAATCATTTTGTTGTTAGATATAATGTAATTGAGGAGCTGTGGTAGCTCAGTGGTGAAGATGTTGGCCTGTTAAATTGAAGGTTGTGAGTTCAAATCCCAGTAATTCTAAGCTTTAGCCCTCAAATGCTCAGTTGTATAAATGAACTAAATGAAATTTGCTCTGGATAAGGGTGTCTGACAAATGATGACTGTGTAAACTGTTCTTTATACAGTTATGTACAATATGTTCTTTATATATTATGTAATGTGGTCTTGAGATTGCTTATTTGATTACATAGATCTGCCAACTAAATGAACAAAACCTTTCATGTCATTGTAATTGAACAGTGCCTGTAGCAGTAGATATTTGAAACATACACAATAGGTATAAATTAATGCAGGCATAGCATCATCTTTGTATTGACAAGGAAGTGTATTTTGGGTCTTTTCAAATATATTCTGAGTTTATTACAAGTATCTACATTTATTCCTCCCTATCCTTCCCTCTTTCACATACGCATCCTCAAACTGTTAATTGGGATAAACATTGTCACTGTTTCATGCACACACTCGAGAGAATGACCAGTCCCGAAGTTTGTTTAAATAATTTTTCCCAATACCATGTAACATACATTAGATCTCCATAATTCTGTAATAGTGATAGTATTTTGGGAGTTATTTAACGCTACAGTGTGTAAGATTTAGGGGAATTTATTAGCAGAAAAAAAAAGGATTATAGTATTCATAATTATGTTTTCATTGGCGTATAAATACTTGTGTACTTAGGAAATACTTGTGTATTGCTCCAATAAGCTTAAAATGAGCCATTTATATCTAGATAGGGCTTGGTTCCAAGTCTAATGGAGGCTACCATGTTGCTACATTAGTCCAGAACGGACAAACCACTAGAGAGTGCCTTCTGCATTTGCGTTTTTACAAGCAGAAGAAAGATGAAGAAGAAAGGAAAGGAATCAGTGTTTGCCGGCTAACAAGTTTGAGAACCAAAGCTTTGCAAAAGTGGAGGATCATACTTATTATTTATCACAAGAAACATTAAGGGAGCATATAGCAAAATGAGGACAGCAAAATCGGGATCGACAACGTCAGAGAATAAGGATAAACATGGTGTGGCTTTTCCCAGAAGGAAATCACTGATGAGGTCTTGAAAACATTTGAACAAACGTTTTCAGAATGACACCGATATTTTTTCTGCCGGACAGGTAACTGGATTTAAATAATGTCAAAATATTGCTGCATAATACTGTTGCTATGTAGTATATAGTATATATCCTATATAATATTTATATAATCATTCATTAGCATTGCTAATGTTTTCCCAAGTAATAACCCCTGTTACACTTCTTTAACACACCAAACTACAGACCACAGTAACTCTGCCACAGGTAAAGCACAGAGCTGTTCAAATACCACTGCTTTTCTCTTGGTGTTGTTCATATCTTGCAGACCAATATATTAAAATAATTTTATAAAGACAAACCTCCCTTATTTATCTTCACTCCCTTTGGAGGGCTTCCCCTCTCCTTTTTTTGAGCAGCAGCAGGCAGCTCAGTTAGCTCCCCTGACCTGGCCCTGACCTCTCCAATATGTCTCCTTCTCCCTCCCATTCTCTCCCTCACTCTTCTTCTAATCTCAGCAATGTTACCAGGTGGTCTATCTGATATTTGACTCTTTAAACGGAGACAAAAACAAATGTATCCCTCTATTCAGTGGGGTAGTGGTAGCTCAGTGGTTAAGATGTTGGTCGTACTGAAGGTCGTACGTTCAAATCCCAGCCACACTATTGCTGATGGGTCCTTGAGCAACAATTGTATTATACAACTCAACAGTTGTATAAATGAGATATATGTAAGTTGCTCTGGATAAGGGCGTCTGCCAAATGATGTAAATGTATTCATTAGCAATAGAATGCTACCACAATACGAAACACATCTTACATGACTTATAGTTTTACAGCCTATATAACTAAATACAATTTCTAAATAATTAATGAGTTATTTAGCATTAGTTTTCTGGCTACTCGATGTGGTGATAGATGATGATGATCATTTCAGAAGCACTCGGACTGTAAGCTATGGCACCTGATGGCCACCATACCTTCTAATACACACCTGGAAAGGGAGGGCTGAGGGAGTTTCAAGTTCAAGTTTTATTGTCATATACAGGTATCAATGTAGCCTCATTACCCGTAATGAAATTCTTACACTCGTGTTCCCCCCCCACTTTACATAAACGTATATAAATTTTAAAAAAGAAGGTACAATAATAAGAAAATAACATTTACTAAAATTTGTTAAGCTAGGGAGAGGGGCATTCAGTCGGTTACAAATCTGCAACCTCACCCATAGATGGCAGACATCCTACATCCTGCAGCTTTAAATATTATGTTTGTTATTCAAATGTGTACAGGAAGAAGGCATTTTATATACAGCCCTGCTTATTTTTCAGTTGAGGTTTGGATTAAACCCATTCAATTCAAGTGACCAATCAATTAGGCTCATAATTATATAAGAACTCAATAATAAATACAACAGTAATGGTTAGTTGTGATTTCCACCACTGTAACAAAACTTTTTAAAAAAAGGAGAAGAGGAACAATCTTTGGACCACACTTTGAGAACCACTGCTATAGATATTGTCCCTGCACCTTACTTCTTGTTTGTGTTCAAGCTTATGGAGTGTGTACAGACCTTTAGTAATCATACATTATCACTTTCCCTTCATTCAACTCTAGATGAAAAACAGTCTAGAGTTTTCCATTTTCCATTCAGTTTTCTATTATTCACAGCACGCTGATGATTAACCAGCTTATCCATACTTATATTTATATACGTCCTCTCCGAAAGTATTGGAACAGCAAGGTCAGATTCTTTTCTTTTCTTTTTTTTTTTTTTTTTTTAAAGCTATACACTGATGACATTTGTGTTTGACATCAAAAGCTGAATATGAGATGATAGATCAGATTTTCAGCTTTATTTCCTGATTTTTATATCTAGATGTGTTACACAACTATATAATGTTGGCACCTTTTGTTTGAACCCACCCATTTTTCAGGTGATGACAAATATTGGGACATGTGACTGACAGGTGTTTCTTGTTGCTCAAATGTATTCAGTGTACAGCAAAAACAAAACCACTGGCCTTGCCTTACCAATACGTTTGTAGGCAACTATATGTAAAGTATAGTAAGTTCAGGAAACTCTTTCTTTGCTGCTTTTGTGAAGAATTAGACTGAGTAAAATCTATAAGGCGCAGGATGGTATTTTCTTTCGTTGGAGTGATTTAATCTAGTAATCCCTGCTGTAGGTGCTCTCCTCCACATGCTCTCATACCATTATGTTCAGCTTTCCATGGGTTTGGCTCTTCAGGAATAACCAGTTTTGGTACACACCCATCACCTAGATAACCTCACTGAGGCCAAGTTACAAAGTAACATTCCAATCCAACAGACAAAGTAAATACCTGTGTGTGAGGGGATCTACATCTTCAGTTAGATTCAAGCGTTAATACAGGCAACAGGATTAGTTATAGGTTTGGGATGAAAGACATTTAGTTCATTTAGTTTGATAGATGAAAGACATTTAGTTCCTCAAGCATACTGGTGTGTGTGTGTCTGTATGTGCACATGCATGCATGCTTAATGTTAGTAGTAATATTAATGTTTTTGTTACTTTATCCTATTTGTAAATCCAATGTATGACATTAATATAAATAAAGAGTTTAGGTTTCAAGCTTTACAAGCTATTCTCAGTAAAAGTTTGTTAAGCTTTCCATATCCTTTATGTGGTTTGAGATCTAGTAGTTGATCTACTACCTAAAACCAATGTGGCAGCGTGTCGTTACTAGAAAGTGGTGTTATCATGTTTGGACTCCAAAAGCATACCAGGGTGTTTCAAACTGGCTTTATCTGCACTCTATTTATAATTTTTTTTAAATAACAATTGCAATATGTAATAATTCATTTACATTCAGTAATATTCACATGCCATCTACACCTCACACAAATGGTAAAATTATATACAGTTATGAAATCAAAAAAGTCAGTAGATAAAATTATAAGTAGATGAAACTGAATAAAACAATACTTTCTATTATTTCATCTTTTAACTGTGACAATATATTAATTTGTTTAAGCTTCATTGCTAAATTTACCAGTGTTCTATTTCTTTTCTTTTTTTTTTAAACAAAATAATGTATGCTTGACATAACACAATCCTGTCAACAGCTGAAACTCCTTGTTGTGTGATTTAAAGTCTAACACATGCTACACCCATTTACACTGCTCCTATTGGTAGGATTTAGACATGAGGAGTCACCTATAAGTCAAGCACTCAGACTTTCTATGAAGAGATATTCAGCATTAAGAGACTGCCTGATGCATCAGTGAACCCTTATTATTCCTTATCTTAGAAGACTTTGCGGTAAGTCAGTCTTGGTCGATCTGTTGACTTTATTATATGGGATTGCATATTGATTTTAGGAATTATTATTTTATTGTATCTATTATGAGACTGCAGACTCAATACAGCTTTAAATTATAGCTCAACTAGTAAAACCAGAAAATTAATTGGTCTTTACATTGCTGTTGGTGTTAGTGGAGTGGTCACACCTAGACAGTAACTACCTTATGTGTTCATCAGCGCCAGAATGTTATGGCAGGTTCATGTTTTTTGCACTGACAATCATCTGGGCCTTCTTAATAACTGAAGAGCAAGCAATGATGTGATCCAATCAAAGTATTTTGCTATCTTTATTTTCTTTTTGAATGACAATACCCATCTTCTGCGATGTTTAGCAATGTGACCTTTGAAAACAAAAAATTTTTACTGTTCATCATTTGCAACATTGTTTGCATAAAGGTGGAGCAGACCATTTCAGTTTAAGGACAGCAACCTGAGACTCTAATGAAAACTAGTGCTGCATGTCATCATGACTTAATGATGGATAACTTATAGATTGTAATTTATGTTATATTTCAAAGGGTGCTTAATAGAAAATATTACCATTAAAAGTAGGTAGTTCGATACGGCGGCACTGTGGTGCGGTGGTTAGCACTGTAGCCTCACCGCAAGAAGGTCCTGGGTTCAATCCCCGGGTCACCCAGGGTGCCTTTCTGTGTGGAGTTTGATTGTTCTCCCCAAGTGGGTTTCCCCTGGGTGCTCCAGTTTCCTCCCACAGTCCAAAGACATGCAGATTAGGTCAACTGGCTACTCTAAATTGCCCATAGGACTGAATGCGAGCGTGCGTGGTTGTTTGTCTGTGTTGGCCCTGTGGTGGACTTGCGACCTGCCCAGGGTGTACCCCGCCTCTCGCCCGAAGGTGCTGGGATTGGCTCCAGCTTCTCCGTGACCCAGATGGATAAAGCGGATGGATAATGGATGGATGGGTTCTACAGAACAGGAGGCATAAAGCAGACCTTAAATAATAGCATGCTTCCCTTCTGGTTTCACTCCCATTTAATGAGACATTTAAGAGAAAAAACCCACAATTCATTGTTTTAATCATTCTTTTTTCTTTTTTGAGTGTGTGAATGTAAGTGTCTGGTGGAGTGGCATCCCATTCAGGGTATAATCCTGCCTCAAGCCTAGTGTTCCCAGAATAGGTTCCTGATTCATCGCGACCCTGACCAAGACTAACACACGGATGTTTTCAATTAATTATGGATTTGGAAAGATAATTCCCACTAAACAATCTTGGAAATTGATGTGTACTGTGTACATTGTGTGATGTGTACAGTGAAATTCTCACTATTTAATGATGACTTCGAGCATTTTATTCCTGATATTTCCTCTGACAGAATATCATAGGTCTAAGTTGACATTTATTATAGGCCAATCTGTTTTTGAATGATTGGGGTTTGGATTAGGTACATTTAATTCAAGTTAATATTTAAATAAGTTAATAACTAAGAACGCACTGATAAATATACTGATAAAAAAAAATCTATTCGTTTATATAACCATTCGTTTTTCAGTATGAAACCAAAAATCAAACACCGGTGCTGGTACAGTCACTTCCGGGTCACGCCACTTGTGTCAAATGAAAAAAACTAAATGGGATATGAGCGCTTGTTATCTGTATTTTACACTTTTGATTCGAGCACAAAATCGGAAGATGAGTCGTTATCTGTTTTTGTTTTGTTTTTTTCATTTTGATTTTGGAAAATATGAATGTTTTTTCTGTTTTTTTTTATTTTTGGTTTCATACTGAAAAACAAATGAACGGATAATACATGGTTTATAATGTCACGTTGTAATTTGCATTACTGTTACAAAACAAAATCCTTGACCTCCTGGCTATGTTTTATAGACCCTGCTTTGAGATCCTATTCAAATTTATCTGTTTACGTACATCAGATTAATCACTGAATGTGTTCTTATATATGCGTGTGCGTGCGTGCGTGCGCATGTGTGTGTGTGTTGCAGAAGAAAATTCCACGGCCACAGCTATGAACCTTAATTTTCCACAGCAGTCTGGACAACCTTGTCCCAGTCCAAATGCTCCTTATGGTAACACACCTTACCAACCTCCACAGCCAAACCAGCCAGGGTATGGTGGCCCTATGGGCCCAGGATCCTATCCAGGAGGGCCATGGAATCCTCCCATGGGCCCAGGATCCTATCCAGGAGGGCCAAGCAATCCTCCCATGGGCCCAGGTTTCTATCCAGGGGGGCCAAGCAATCCTCCCATGGGCCCAGGATTCTATCCAGGGGGGCCATGCAATCCTCCCATGGGCCCAGGATCTGGCTATACCCAGGGGCCAGAATATGGGTCTTGGCAAAATTATGGCCAAGGGTATGGTACATGTCCTGGATTTGGGCGTGGGCGTGGTCGTGGTCGTGGGCGTGGTCGTGGGCTTTTCAAGCATGGTAAGAAACATGGAAAGTGTGGCAAGGTGAGAACACAGATCTTATATAAGAAGAATAAATACAAATGTAGCTCAATCTGGAGATGTGTGATTTAAGGCAGCATTTCTTTATTGTTTATAATGAGTGCCATCTTTCCCACAGCATTCTGGAAGCAGTTCTGACTCTGATTAGAGCATAAAGCATGAAGATTAGTAAATCCACAGCTTGTTCCAAGCAGCCTGTGAAAAACAATGAACATCTTAAATATGTACATTCTATTATCTTTTTCTAGCTATATAAATAAAATATTGCATGGCTGAATAAAAGGGTTCACATTACTTATGTGTATAATGTTATTCATACTTTGTCTGTCCAACTTTATTTTTTTAAGTTTCTTTAAATTATTAGTACATGATTTCAACTAAACTGAGTAAACTATGCTCAACTAAACTAAAAGAGTTTTTCAAATTTTCTGCCACAGTTGCACAAATTTGGAATTATTAACTATTATGGCATGTCCTTTACATCTCTATATGTTGATTATCTAAGTATTGAGTTAAACAGAAGTTTTCTTATTTAAGGTATATGGAAAAACAGGTTAGAATCTGGTGGCACGGTGGTGCGGTGGTTAGCACTGTCGCCTCACGGCAAGAAGGTCCTGGGTTGGATCCCCGGGTCACCCAGGGTGCCTTTCTGTGTGGAGTTTGCATGTTCTCCCCGTGCATGCGTGGGTTTCCTCCGGG
>JAQQZR010000035.1:18748497-18758554 GCA_030068235.1 Notoglanidium macrostoma | reverse complement strand
TAAATTTTTTTCTAATACACAACTAAATTCATTTTGACACACACTACTCTCATCGTTCTCTTATTTTGCTTTGTCTTTTGTCTTGAACTATTATTTATTTATATTTATAATATTGACATAGATCATTGTGTATTTAACATCAAGGAAGGAGTATTGGACTGGCAGCAACATGAACCCCAACTATCCATATGGTCCTTATCCTCCCATGCAAGGAGCATACCCACCACCTCAGCCAGGATGTGGAGGTCCCTCTGGTCCACCAATGAACCCAGGCTGTTTTCCAGGAGGACAAGGGAATCATCATCAACATGGTCATGGGTCTCATCATGGCCTTTTGCATAAACCTGGCCATCACCATGGCCATCATGATGGCCATCACCATGGGCATCACCATGGGCATCACCATGGTCATCACCATGGGCATCACCATGGGCATCACCACTGCTAATGTGGCTAAAACTGAATTACATGGTAAGGATAGGATGGGCAAAGTAATGTTTAATTGAAAAAAATAATAATAAAGAGGTGGAGATTAACATACAGAATGTATCAGAGTTGTGTGTATTTCATAGTACAATATTGTGATCATAACAGGACCTCTGGCAGTCACTGCAGTCTATGGTGAGTGAAGAGTGCATGAAGATCCTCTTCACATGGAACAAACTCCCTGACCTTCTTTCACCCTCTGTTGAATATCTTACTTTACATAAAAATATTTATCACTCAAAACTTATTTCTTGTTTCATGCATTTAACAATGTAACTATACCAGAAGATATGGTCATCCTTGTATTGATTCATTAAAAATACATAAAATGAATAAAATCTCTTTCAACTAAAAGGAATGATACAGGAGTATCTCTTACCAGATGGTTTGCATGCCATCAATGTTGTGTATTTCTTTCTGCAAGGGAAAATCTATTAAAACTCTGAATTCTGAATGGCGATTACTGTTTGTCCTTTCGGTTTTACAGGGCTAATGAAAAGGGATAAAAGAGGACAGAGCATGCAGTTATTGGAAAATAATCAGAAATTAATCAAAGACAAGGTGGTGTGATGCTGTTACCACCATGAAGTGGTTTAATCCTCTATACCACAGCAATTTTATAAAACCTAGCATTTTTTTGAATTAATCAAAGAACAACACATTATAATTTTTTTTTATCATTTATACTTATTTTAGATGTGGAACCTCCTTGAAACAAGTTATGAGGAACTAACAACCATCCCCTCACAAGGATTTTTCTTTCTCTGAAAAAAAAGACAAACAAAAAAGAAAAATTTATGTTACAGCTGGAACAATCATCTGAGCTGTGCTGTTACAGAGAATTAAACAACAACCTCAGATTTAAGATCTCAACTGCTCTGTAACAAGTTTCATAATGCATTACTATAAAGCTACAGTGTGTGTTTGAGGGCTGAATCGCCTCCCCATACAGTACTGTGCAAAAGTCTTAGGCACATGCAAAGAAATGCTGTAAGGCTTTAAAAATAGTGAAATCTTTCTACTTAAAGAAAAAATACTACAATGTGCAGGAAACGGAAGGAATCTAAACAAAGTCAATAGGTTATTTGGTGTGCCGACCCTTTGTTGTTAGTCCCATGTACAGTGTGTGCAACTGTATAAGGAAATGAGCTGTAAGTTTTATTGAGCATCTTGGACTAAACTACTAATTCGTTCCGTCGTTGTGGTTACATTGTGGCCATGTTTTAATAATTTTCTATTTTCGCGTCATGCATCTCCCAGACAGATTTCCTTCGGGAAACGGATACAAAATCAGGAAGGGCGAGGCTATCGCGTGCTTCCTCCGAGACACGTGAAGCCCGCCCGCATCTTTCCCTACAGCTGCACGTGTGATACCAGGGGGGCGGCGATATCCTCCCCGTTCTGTACGCTCACAGACGACCATAATTGGCTAGTGTCTCTGTGCGTGACTGGACACAGAGACACTGTCCCATATGCCACCCCTACCTCCATGAGAGCACAGGCCATTGGGCGGCTATGGTATCAGCAGGATCTCCCGAGGATGGGCCGAACGCCCATTTTGCTTTCTTTACTGACATGCAAACATTTTTCTGTAACATTATTATATTTTTTAACAATCTAAAAATATTAACAATGCAAAATTTCTGGACTTTTGAACAGTACTGTAAGTTATCATAAAAGATATATTTACATGTCTGGAACGACTTTTAATATGTGCTTTTGATTCATTAAATGCCGTAAGACTTTTATTTTGAATACAGCGCCACCATGTGTTGCTTTTACTGTTGCTGCTAGCTTCACATTAGCGTTATGGGAGCTGTCAAAGCCGGTGTTCTGTGGATTTGTGCTACCTTTCTAGATATGCTACATGCGTGTTAGGGTTAAGGTTAAGATTTTAGGGTTAAGGTGAGGGTTAGGTTAAGGGCTACGGCTAAAATCGAGTTTATTTTCTGCTATCGGTACCATTTACTACGGTAGCGTTCTTCGACAAAGTAGCACAGAACCTGGGTTATTTGGAAATAATCAATGTATGGATGATACATTAATAACAAAGCGCATGTATCCTGACTTTCCGCTTTATCGTGTGCGGTATGAAAGTTAAAAGTGCAGCAGGGGAACATCAGGCCGGCTCGGAGGCAGGCTTTCCGGCTGCAGTAAGGCGATGGCTGCTGGATGCTGGAGGCTGTGTTTGTCACTCTGGTCTTTCTGCTTTCTGCTCGTCTACACACACTGTCACACATGCAGTCACAAAGTGCCCTTGCCCTCAGAGGTAACAGCACTTCATGTCACACTTACTGTATATCTTTTGTTTTTAAGTTTAGCCTTTAAACTCCAGTAAGCTAGATGGCTAACTAGCAGCCGCTTCCTGTCTCCTCATCACCACCTACACTACACATTGTCCATCACACTTTCCTCATTTCTCACCTGTGATGTGGACCCTGTTTCAGTGCCCATGTTCTCCACTGTGTTTTCTCCCCAGCTCAATCGGCTGTCACTGTTATTTACTATGGCTACTTTCTTTATATACTCATTGGCCCATTGAAAAGATTTAACTAACTTTTTTTTATATACCAAAAAGAATTCAGGATCCAGATGTGTAAAGACATATCCCAGAAGACCTACAGCTGTTTGGGGGGGGGCTGATACTTATGAATCCGAAGAACTTCAGCTTGTTTTGTTCAGTTAGCATTTTGAAAACATTTTGCATTTTCCAATGTTAGGCATATTGTTTAAAGCAAATTTCAATCATGTCAATTTAAATTCCAGGCTGCAATACTGCAAAATGTGATAAAGTTAAAGGGGGTAAATACTTATGCAAACCACTATATGTGCTTTTTGCGTGTATATAGTTACTGACTGGTGCTCATCAATTACTGTGATCAAAGGGCTGTAGTCCACCTCTTATATTTTGTACAGCATGAAAAAGCTCAGACATCACCCTCTACAATGTCACATAATATTTTCTTGTAATCTCACCATTTGTACTTTATTCCTTACCTATATTAGATATTTATGTTAAAAATACAGATCCGGTTGTGTTGTCTGACTTTTTTTTTGTTGTTGAATTTGGTTGTAGTTCTACTCCAATGTTTTGGAATAGAAGTATTCACATAAAGCACACCACAATTATAACACGATACCACTTCTGTCTTTTATCTGATTCCAGGTGATACATGATGTCTACCTGAAACCAGGGAGGCTGATGAAAAGGAGCACGGAAAAGCAGTTAAAGATACAGATCGTTTATGACTCCAGCTTGGACGTGTAAGTGGTATATTTATATGTTCAAGAATTAGAGGCTGCCTTTTTTTTTTAGGAATCCTGTGCGTTATGAGATTCCTGTGGGATTCCCACAAGATGGAATTCTCTTTCACAATTCATCACGTGACTGGGAGGGGACAGGAAAAAAGGTTAACGGGAGCAGAGTGGGAAGGGAATCATAATAACAATAGGTCAGTTGTTATATAAAATATGCAGTCCAGGACCGGGATTTGTCATGGGATTGGGAGAAGGAAGAATTTTGAAGGAGTGGCATGGGAGAGGAGTGAAAATCCCCCCTTTAATGATGTCTGTGTGGATGTACAGTAACTGTATTGTGTATCTGTTCCCTTCCAGGTTAGATGAGGACAAGAGCAGTCTTGTGAAGGTACTTCTCAGTGTGTGCCATCACAAGTGTATTGAATTCCTCTTGATAGTGGATAAGGCTTGATTTAGCATGTAAATGATACATGCAATCTCGTTTCTTTTATCTAAAGGTCAAACTCTTCCCACAAGCTATTGATTATCTCCAGAGGGCTTTCAGGGTGCGTAGGCAGGCAGGTCCTGTGTTATTAAGCAGGTAATCATTTTTCCGTCCACATTATGGACTGCTTATGATCAGCCTCCTATATGAGGGGAAGTTTATAATAATAATATTATGAAAAATTTGCTTTGTTCAGACAATGTGCGACAAATCAGTACCTGCGAAAAAAAGACGAGCCTCATCGCTATTGCCAAGAAGCATGTGCAAATATCACGAAATGCGGACCGGTCGTTGTGCCTGAGCAACATTTGCAGGTTAGTCCTTTAGGAATTCCTCTTCATTGTGTGTGTTGTGATTAGTCTGCGTTGTGTGTATATAGGCTAACACACGTTTCATCTGGAATGATGAGCGTTATGCTGTATCTAATCCTCCGTAGGATACTGCTGAGGATATGTGCAGCAGCTGAAATTCCATCCACGTGCTTCCCTCACGTAGTCCTGTATCACAGTCCAGAACTTAACATCTCCCATGATGTCATAAAGGGTTTCATAGTGAACTACTGGTCTATTATTTTCGAATATGGTTTTTAAGTCTGTTTGCTTCCTATCTAATGCAGTTCCATGTATTATTTTACACCACAATGCTGTCCAATGAATTCTGGCGTGTGATTGGTCAGACGGTATTGATTAGCTTGCATTAGTTAGTTTGTTTCTTCTAATGTGCTCATTCTAAAATGTTATTGTTTCTATTACACAGCGACTAGAATGACAAACTCTCCACATAAATGAGTTAAAAACGTATGCAAAGGTGTGTAAGAGTGTTCTGTAAGGAGGCGTTTGTTTGGAATTTCGTGAAGGAGTCTCCAGTGTTTGTAACAGCATTCCAAGGCTGTTCCTTTAAGTTTTCCGACTCGGGGAATTCCTTGCCTTTTTGCAGTTTCTTCCTTCATTCAAAGTTCTCTTCAAAGTTGCATTTCTTTCTCTCTTGGAGAGTGAATGACTGTTTATATGTGTCATAATGAAATGATGATAATTGGAACGTGCTTGTTTTGAGTTTGCATAAAAACATTTAAATATTCCTATAAAGGTGGCACAGTGGTGTAGTGGTTAGCAGCATCACCTCACAGCAAGCAGGTTCTGAGTTTGACCCTGCTAGCTGACTGGGGCCTTCTGTGTGGAGTCTGCATGTTCTCCCTGTGCTCTGGTTTCCTTCCACAGTCCAAAGACATGATTAAGGCAATGATTATTCATTATTAGATTAGGATAACTGGCTACTCTGAAATTGCCCATAGGTGTGAATGTGAGCGTGAAGGGCTATTTGTCTCAACTGATATATTTGCCCTGCGATAGATTGGCGACCTGCCCAGGGTGTACCCCGCCTCTCACCTGAAGTCAGCTGGGATTGGGTCCAGTTTGCTTGCCACCCTGATGGATAAACAGTATAGATACTGAATGGATGGATGTTTCTATAAATGGATCACATATATGATATGTCCTTATTTAAATAAATAAATAAATATTTGTTGGGAAATTGCTGTGGTATAAAAGAAATAAAACCCATCAAGTGTCTTGTGAAAGGAAAACAATGAAGGACAAGGTGGTGTGATGTGGCCACCCATAGCCTGATATGTTGTGACACGTTATTCACGTTATGCAGCAATGCAGAGTGTGCAGCGAGACATGGAAGTCATGTGGGCCAGACGGACCTCCAGATGGTGAGGGCGTTGAAGGGGCAGACTTTGTGCTGTATGTGAGCGGGGTGACTACAGAGCGCTGTGGCCAAGAAAACATAGTGGCCTACGCAGCATACTGCCAGCTGGAGGCCGAACTCGACAGGTACACACACGGAGCAGTTCTGTTTTATTTACAATATAAGGATTATTCATTTTAAGTCTCAGAAATCTCAAATATTGTGTGAAATATACGCCATTACTTTGATAACGTTGCAACTGTGGCCGACGTTTTTTCAGTAATTATCGGTAAACATTAGTGAAATGTATGTCCTTTCTGTAATGTTCGAAATAGCGTTTTTCCCTCTCTCTCTCTCTCACTCTCTCACTCATGTAAACACATATATTGTTAATATGCTCCAGGGATTTGATGACGTAATAGTTGATACTTAAATGCTTTTCTGATATTTTATCTTGGTGTCATTTTATTTCAGGCCCATTGCTGGATATGCCAATTTGTGTCCACATATGATCTCAACTCAGCCTCAGGAGTTCGACGGCATGCTCTCTACTGTCAAACACGAGATTATTCATGCCTTGGTGAGCACAGTATATCCGTCTTATAGCGACCTCATGCTATTCCTTACCATTCTCATTACTCAAGCCAGATGTTCATTCATTGTGTATTATGCATGCAGGGTTTTTCAGCTGGGCTCTTTGCCTTTTACCACGATGATGATGGGAAACCTCTGACTCCACGCTTTGCAAGTGGCTTACCAGCATTTAATGAAAGGTAAGGTTTAGTCTCTGTAAGTGTGCGTTAGGTTGACGTATCGGTTGGCATGTTGTTTACACTGTAAATTGTTTGCTGGCTTTTGTTTCTGCTACAGTTTGGGCCTCTATCAGTGGAGCGATAAAGTCATAAAGAGAGCAACACGATTGTGGGACATCCATGGAGGTCACATGATTCGACACGAGGTCCACCTGATAGTCACGCCACGAGTTGTAGTGAGTGTCTAAATGCTTGTTATTAAACCTGATTCCTGTTTTAGAAACCTTTACAGGATCTCAGAGTTGTTGTGTTTTTGTTTTTTTTGTTTGTTTTTTTATCATCATCTATCAGGAAGAAGCCCGGAAACATTTCAAGTGCCCTATTCTCGAGGGCATGGAGCTGGAAAACCAAGGGGGCATGGGCACGGAGCTGAATCACTGGGAAAAACGCCTACTAGAGGTTAAAAAATAAATGATTCATATAGCAACAAATGCTATACAGCATATATACTAATACAGCTCTATACTAATAAACTGAATTGAATTTGAATTGATATATGCTTAATTGGCACTTTTTCTTTTTATCTCAACAGAATGAAGCGATGACTGGATCTCACACACAGAACAGAGTATTTTCCAGGATAACGCTGGCTATAATGGAGGATACAGGGTGAATAGGAATATGTGTCTTGTAGATAGTAGAGCTGTGGTAGTTTATCTTAAGTACAATGAGCAGTATGTTGTTGAGGTGCAGCGGTTGCTTATTTTTTGTGCTTAGTCCTTTGTTATGGATAATGAACTATTATCCAGGATTAAAGGCTAAGCTTCAGAGAGCTGCCTGAAACCTCATTGCCTTTCATGTCAGCATAGCAGTTTGTCTTTTGCTTTGGCTTGGAGAATGGTGAGAGTCACAATTATGATGGGAAACAGTGGTAGTGGCTGTGGCACATGTATGACAATGGAAAAGATCTAAACCAGTCTTTAAAATAATAACATGTACTATATGGCCAAAGGTTTGTGGACACCTGACCATCACACCCTTTATGCTTTACGCTTTATGAACATCCCATTATGTAATTTGTCATTACTTTAAGTTTAGGTTACTTTAAGTTAAGTCAGGTACAGTATAAGATAGGATTTTTCCCAATTTGGTATTACAAAAGTGAATCCTAACTAACTTTAAGAATCCTATCTTATCTTATTCATCCTATCTTATCTAAGATTAGGAAATTCTGAATGCTCAGTTCGATATTGGTTATCCACTTTTATGTCTGTTGCCTAGCAACTCACACTACATTTCTCATCTCATTTCAATGAGCTATTTTGTAACCCATTAGATTTACTCACTCGTACAAGAAATGGAACATAAACAATGACGGGCATTTAATTTTAAGACAAATGAGTTAGAAGTGTTGGTGTCATATGTAGGAAAATCCAAAGATGCTGTTTTTGGGAAATTAAAGACAATACTAACTACTTTGTCGGCCACTACACTTTGAAAATTGGATCATGGCCCAGGGTAGCCTGTATCTAATAATGAGCGTTTTGTCATCAAATCCTAACACATTGTTAGGGCAAAACACCTCACAATGAACATGTTCGACCTGTTGACATTCCTTTGGTTGTGTAAAAGCAGTAAAAGAGCAGCTGTATGGACTAAACAAGTTAACACTAAGGCGGAAAAAGACCGTCAGGAGGGTTTATTTCAAATTTTGGGAATTTCCTAAGCTTGTGTAATATACTTTTCCTGTCTTAAGTTCGGATAGGAGCATTGACTTAGGAACCGTTTATCTGTAAAAGCTTCTTTCCTTAATCAGGTCCTTGCCCTAATTACTCTAATAGTAATAAATTATTAAGTTTCTGTAATATGGCCCCTGGGGTGCAGTCTTCATTCCGGTTCATCCCAAAGGTGCTCAGTGGGGTAGAGGTCAAGGCTCAGGACACTCGAGTTCTTCCACTCCAACCTTGACGAAGTTGCACTTACAATTGTGTGCTTCCAACTTTGTGGTAACAGTTTGGGGAAGAACCATATATGGGTGTGATGGTGATCCATTGGCATCCACATACTTTTAGCTATTTACTGTATATTACTTTTTGTTGCTTGACTCCTTGTTCTTTTCTGTATTAGGTGGTACAGAGCCAATTACAGCATGGCAGAAAACCTGGAATGGGGCAAAGGTTTGGGCTGTGACTTTGTGATGAAAAGCTGCAAATTCTGGATTGACCAGCAACGCAAAACGTAAGTTATACATAAAGTATATCTACATTTTATGTCATGGTGTTATCCCTGATTCAGGTTGCTCATGTTTTGGCGGAAGACATTTTTCTTATATTGCACTGCCTATTAGATATACAAGTAGGCCTGCACATAAATCTTGTTTTTTTTTTGTTGTTTTTGTTTTGTTATTTTTTATTTCAGTTTATTGTGCTTTTAATTTGTAGAAATATTGATGATCTTTGTGATTGTGAGAATTTTTTTATTTTTTTTTATTTTTAATTTTTTTAGCCATAATTTGTTTTTAATATTTTTATCTTTTTTATTTTAAGCACTTAAATATTTTGGACAGAACTTTGGTATCACTTCAGTACATAGACAGTTGGTAAAAGACCGTAGATCAGAAGATTTACAGTGAGCGTGTTTGTGAATGTGTTTCGTGCAGGCGGCCTACACTGGCCCCGTACTGTGACTCTGTGCGAGGCATGCCTCTACAACTCTCCTGCAGGCAAGACCATCTGGCAGTGGCTGTGTGCAACCTGCAGAAGTATCCTCAGGCTCTGCGTCGAGAATATCAGGTAAAATACAAATAATGCAGCAACAATTGTCCAACATACCTCCCGGTATACCACCGAGGCATACACAAGAGTTAATTTTATGAAAGATGAGCATTGGTGCTGCAATAGATTTATGAATGACGCATTGACCCTCAAAATAAATTTCGATCTTCGCTGTGCCTCATTAGCAGAATTTTCCTAGTAAAGATTGTTTTATTTGTGTTGAGTATTTCCAGTATGTGCTGCTATCTACAGTATTTTGACTTTATATCTGGAGTCGCTGAAGAAGATTTGCCCTTTTATGGAGGATCAGTGGAGATCGCAGACTATTGCCCCTTCAGACAGGAGTTTACCTGGCATCTGAGTGGAGAGTACCAGCGCAGCTCCGTCTGCAGAATTCAGGAAAACCAGCCAGGTCAGACACCAGCCCTGTCCATCCTTTGCATAGTTCTGAAATTTTCAGGCTTTCTTGAACTTTCTATTCTGCATATATTCATCCATCCATCCATTATCTATAGCGCTTTATCCGTCTGGGTCGCGGGGGGAAGCTGGAGCCAATCCCAGCATCTTCGGGCGAGGGGCGGGGTACACCCTGGGCAGGTCGCCAGTCCACCACA
>JAQQZR010000035.1:18727396-18742722 GCA_030068235.1 Notoglanidium macrostoma | reverse complement strand
GATAGAGACTTCAAAGCACTTATGTAAGTTGCTCTGGATAAGGGCGTCTGCCAAATGCTGTAAATGTAAATGTAAATTTTACTGTTGGACTGAAAAGCTGTTTTCCATTACAGGTTTAGAGAGTGTTAAAACTGTTAACAATTTATAGCAGATATCATACAGACACTGAGACAGCAATGTAAATTGATATCTGATTAACTCAAATTAATATAAATTGTTAACATTTTTAGGTATTCGATTTCAATTTGCTCTGTTTACTTTAAATAAGCTAATTACCTATTTGTTAACAAAGAACATTTTAGTGTGTTTTCTTTCTTGTTATTTTTGAGTTTGTGTACTTTTTTTCCCTTAAGTGAGACTCATTTTAAATGCCAGGAAAACTGTCTTGAGTCAATAGTACATGCTGAGATTGCTTTACCACAGCTTTTGTTTACGTTATTTTAAGTGTGTATTAAAAATGTGAACAAATTGGCAAACTTTTGCAATATCCATACTCCACATTTTTAGTTCATCTGTAGTTCATTTTAGACCGTTTTCCTCTTTCTTTTTTTTACCAATCCAGAGAACATTCTGGTTTAACATGCTTACCACAAATCTTACTAAATTAGAGGTTTAATTTAATGTAATTGAAGTCTTTTTACTAGACACATTTTAGGCATGGCTTGTATTGAATCTTGTCATAAAAATAATGTGGAAAGATCTTGGCCTGTGGCCTAATCATTGTCAGAGATATGTACACCCCCTACCTCATAATCATGGTTATTTTTGTTGCATTGCAGTGGAGCTTTTTTATTTTTATTTTTTTAATCATGAAACTTGTATGACAAAGTGCAAATAGGTAAATGAACATGAGTGGAGTGTGACACATTTGTGACAGACCAAAGACAATTCTATGCATAATGCTTAAAGTTTCTCACAGTAAAAGTCATTCTTGGATATCCTGTTGTCTTTCTTTTCATGTACAGAAATGAGTGTAGAAGTTTATGTTTATATATATATATAATATTGCATTTCTTCTCCACAACTTGTTTTACATTCTGTATACTAAAATTAACTGTAGAACAAATTACACTGTATTTCTTTCTTTTTTTTTTTCTTGAATAAATATTCAATGTTGTATTGAAGAGAGAGGTCTGTGACTGTGCTTTGTACGTACATGCTAATAGATAATGCATTAATTTATAATTAAGCCATAATTAGGAAAATTATATCAAATTTCAGAAGCATCATATCTAGTAAAGTTGAAAGAAAGGTAGTTTTTATCTGGTTGAATAACCTCCCAGTGAGAGAACCATATCGTCAATAATAAATAGTGCACTACATACAGCCCATATTTTTACCCTTGGTAGGGCACTAAAGTAGGTAGTGTGGAGCATTTGAAAGTTACCTCATGTCACGTGATCTGAAGACGCCTTGTGTTCTTTCATGGTAGTACAGGGCTGGAAAAGAGCATAAACAATATAGTTCCTCACAACTGTATTGATTTTATTAGAGATTTTAATTGGTGTAGAATGAAGGCGTCGATAAGTGTGAATAAGTCAGACTGTGTTTCGCTCACTAGGGTAGTTCATAAATGTTTAGGTTGATATTTAAATGGCTTGTTTTAGCGTTAGCTCCAAGCTCATATCTGTCTAATCTCTGCTAGTCTCTTCTGTCAGAGGCCACAGTGGGCAGCTAGCTAAGCTAAGCTAAGCTAAACAGAGCTAAGCTAAGTTAAGCTCACGACGATGCAAGTTGAAACAGCGGGAATGCGAATTTCTGAAAGTGAAGGGAAGCTCGATGTTCACACACAGAGCTCATTCAGGACGACCTCGAAAAGTTGGCAGTACAGGTGAGTTAATGTTCTCTAGCTGATGTGTGATGGCGGTACTGGTTAGACACTAGCCTCCTGACGTTCACTAAGACCACTCAGTTTCAGCCTGAAATTAATCAGCTGTTCATAAGCAGGGTGTGTCAGAATAGTGTCCTGCATTTAAAAGGTTAGATAAAGGGAAAATTATTCCCATTGTGAAAATTTCCTAGGTTTGTGACCTTTGCTTGATTGTTCTTCTTACAAGCACAGGTTCCCAACCCTGTTCCAGGAGAACTCTCTCTGTCCTGCTCACTATTCCCAGATTCAACTAATCAGCTCCGTAACATCCACTACTAATTGTGTGTGTGTGTGTGTGTGTGTGTGTGTGTGTGTGTGTGTGTGTGTTAGAGCAGAGAAAACACTAAAATGTGCAGGAATGGGATTTGGAAATCTGTGCCAAAGGTTTGTGGACACCTGACCATCACACCCACATGTGGTTCTTCCCCAAATTGTTGCCACAACATTGGACGCACACTTTCTTTGTATGGTGAAGTTTTACAGTTTCTCTTCACTGGAACTAAGGGCGCAAACATGTTCCAGCATGACAATGTTCCTGTGCACAACTCAAACAAAACTCCATGAAGACGTGGTTTGTCCATGTTGGTGTGGAAGAACTGGAGTGTCCTGCACACAGCTGTGACCTCGACACCACTGGACACCTTTTGGATGAATTGAAACGTTGACTGGACCCCAGACCTCCTCGCCTGTCATCAGTGCCTGATCTCACTACTGCGCTTGTGGCTGAATGAGCTTCCCAGAATGTTGTTATAACAGTAAAGCGGGGGCTAACACCATGTTAATGCACGTGGTTTTGGAATAGACACACATGGGTGTGATGGCCAGGTGTCCGCTTACTTTTGGACCTGTAGTGTGTTACAGCCAGGACATTTTTTACTTTGTTTCTTTTTTTTATAATTAACAGGAAGTTTTCAGAACATGTCAATGTCACCGATTTAAAAAAATTGTTAAAGGTATTTTTTTTTATTATTTCATTTTTAAATGTTTGTATTTTACATGCTTTGTTTGTAGAGATTTTAATATTTAAAATATTATTTTATTCTTTCTATCACTGTTATTATTTAATGGCTTGTTTTTCCTCTCATCCACTTCTTGTAGTGATCACATGGAAAATGTAGATGGATATCTAATGAAGTACACAAATCTGGTAACAGGATGGCAGTATCGGTGAGTACCTGCTTGAAGTGATCGTCAAATAGACCACAGCTTCCCACCCCCAGTTCTGGAGTTCCCCCTGAGCAGGGAAAACAAAACGTGTATCACAGATGGTACTCCAAGACCAGGGTTGGGAACTTGTGGAATAAACTGAGTTGAGACATTGTAAACCAGATTGTTGTATGTGAGGCTGGGTGTTTTAGCACCACTGACTTGGCTTTCTGTGCTGCCTTAAGATACTTTGTACTGAACAACGAGGCAGGGCTGCTGGAGTATTTTGTGAATGAGCAATTACGGCACCAGAAACCCAGGGGCACGTTGCCTTTAGGAGGTGCTGTCATCTCCCCGAGTGATGAGGACTCGCACACCTTCACTGTCAATGCCGTCAGCGGGGAGCAGTACAAACTCAGAGGTGCCTCTCTCTCTCTCTCTCTCTCTCTCTCAGCCACGAAGGAAACCAAAAATAGCCATAGTTAGACACATTCAAAGCATCCTCAAAAAGAGCAGAGACAGTGTCATGACATCAATCCCAGGCAGGGGCAGGTGGGAAAAGCCTGTGTACACCACGCCGAAACTCATCGTCTTTATCACTCAAAAGATGTCCTTTTACTTCGAAACATGTTTTCATTTGACGTCTACTGCTGGATGTACGTTCAGCTTATGTAAGCTGTATTACTGCTTAGTCAGCAGATTCTGCGCAGCTCATTAAGTGCAAGACTGCACAGATGAGTGAAGCAATACTGGAAAATTCAATACTTCCCCTCACGATTAGAGCAGAACACTAGTTCGATGACTGATACACTTCAGCTTCTTGTACACTAATGGACTCATTTATAGGAACCATATTGCTGCCAGTGCTTCATATAAGTTGCAGTATTCTTTTTCTTCTAGGTCACTTATTATTGTTCTTTTAGCCTGTATAGGTTCAATGTATAATTAACCCTTTATTAATGATCCTTTCAGCTACTGATGCTAAAGAGAGACAGCACTGGGTGAGCAGGCTGCAGATCTGCACACAGCACCACACTGAAGCCATGGGCAAGGTGAGAAAACAGAGTATCTTTTCCAAAAAACACATTACAGCTTGGTTGAGAAGCATCAGAAAGTCAAAAGAATGTTGACAGCAGAATTTGTGCAGATTTTTGTTCCTGTCTGTAGAAGGTATGCCTGTTCGTTGTCCTTTTTGTGTCTGTGTGCCGTGGGTGTGCACGTGGGTGTGCACGTGGGTGTGCACGTGGGTGTGCCGTGGGTGTGCACGTTGGTGTGCACGTTGGTGTGCACGTTGGTGTGCACGTGGGTGTGCACGTGGGTGTGTGTGGGTGTGGTGGCCAGTTTTATGCACTTTGCTTTTATCCTGAAGACTAACCCACCACTAAAGACTCGCAGTCTGTCCGCGGCCTCGCAGGGCAGTTCCAGTTCCCCTTCGTCCCAGCGCAAAATCAGCCATAACACCGGCACCCTGTTGGGTTTGTCTCAGTTCCATCGTGGCTCCTCCAACTACTCCAGCAAGCGATCAGTGCTGCGTGACCACCTGCTTGAGGCTCGTGAGGTGAGGCCCTAATTATGTACAGTGAATCTTGAAAGTTTGTGAACTCTTTAGAATTTTATATATTTCTGCATAAATAGGATCTAAAAATCACACTAATCTGAGTCCTAGATTATGAAAACCCAATCAAACAAATTAGACAAAATTATTACTGGGTCACTTATTTATTGCGTTAATGTATTCAATATTGCATATCTGGAATGGAAAAGTATGTAAGTCTTTGATTTTGTATCTGGTGTGACCCCCTTGTGATGGCATAAATGCAAAAAAACGTTTCTGATAACTGTTGATCAGTCCTGCACATCGGCATGGAGGAATTTTAGCCTGTTTCACCGTAACGAACAGCTTCTTCTCTGGTTTTCTCATATGGACTGCTTGCACAACATTTCTATTGGGTTCAGGTCAGATTTTTAACTTGGCCATTCCAAAACATTAATTTATTCTTCTTTAAAATTTCTTTGGTAGAACAACTTGTGTGCTTATATTCGTTCATGACTTGGTGTTCTTAGGTACTTCATGACCAACTTTCTTTTGAGGTTCAGTTCACGGACGGATGTCCTGACATTTTCCTTTAGAATTTGCTGGTATAATTCAGAATTCTTTGTTTCATCAATGATGGCAAGCTGTCCTGGCCTACATGCAGCAAAACAGGCCCAAACCATGAAACTACACCATTGTTGTTCAGTGTTCTCCTGATGGTGGACTCATGACCATCAACATTAATCAATGTGAGTGAGGCCTTTAGTTGCTAAGTGACCCTGGGTTCCTCTAAGACCTTGCAGACTGTTACACGCCTGCTCTTGGAGTGATCTCTGTTGGCCAAATGCTCCTGGAGAAGGTAACAATAATCTTGAATTTCTAAACATATATGAACTATTGGATCATTTCCTCAATAAATAAATGACCAAGTATAATATTTTTGTCTTCATTTGTTTAATTGGGTTCTCTTTGTCTACTTTTGCACTTGTGTGAAAATCTGATAATGTTTTAGGTCATATTTTTGCAGAAATGTAGGAAATTCTAAAGGGTTCACAAACTTTCAAGCACTACTATAGTTTATACTATAATAGAGAACAGAGCACATTAGTAATAGGGGACGTAATTTAGAATGCTGATGTCTGAAATAATATGCCTGTAATGAACATTAAGTGATGTACACTTAATTACACTCCCATGTACATAACATGGGACCATGTTATGTTAATTATGCCTGAATTCCTCACTTAAAGCTTGCACAAAAGGAATGGGCCTATTTTATCAATTTATTTAGTAAAGCTGTGTGTAAATGTTTCTTGTTATGCAGATGATGACCCAGGCGCAGGACCAGCACAGAGACCTGATACAGTGCATTGAGGGCCTACCGGCCAGCCACAATCCCTCTCCACTGGACCAGGATCTCCTGCTGCTCAAAGCCACGTCTCTGGCCACAATGACTTGCCTTAGTGACTGTCTACACATCCTGCAACTTCAGCAATTGGCCCGGCACAGAGTTCCACTCGGAGGTACCAACGTCGCTTTCAGTTCAGTTCAATTAAATTACATTTTATTTGTATAGCACCTTTTGCTGTGGCCATTGTCACAAAGCAGCTTTACCGAAATATAGAAATTCCAGTTATAAATTTAAAACCTGTGAAAAAAAAGTGTCAAGTAATGTTCACATCAAATATCAGATTTAATTAAAAGTGTGATCTTTGTGACTTTAAGCATGCCACTGTTGTTGGTACTAGATGGGATGGTTTGAGTATTTCAGAAACTGTTTATTTCTTGGGACTTTAACACACAACAGAGTTTATACAGTATGGTGTGGAAAATAGAGTGAACAACAGTTCTGTGGGTGGAAACATCTTGTTGATAAGAGAGGTCAGAGAAAAATATAATCACTCTTTGTAACCGTGGTGAGAAGAAAAGCATCTCATCATGTATGACACTTCAAACCTTGAGGTGGATGGGCTACAACAGGAGAAGACCACATTGGGTTCCACACCTGTCTGCTGAGAACAGGAATCTAAGGATATCATGATCACAGACTCGCCAAAACTAGCGGTTGAAGATTAGAAAAAACTACCTGGACTTGTTCCATTGTTCAGCTGTCCAGTTTCAGTGGCTCTGTGCCCATCCTCAGATTCTTTCTTGTCTTTAGCTGGCAGGAGTGGAACCCAATGTGGTCTTCTGCTGTTGTAGCTCATCCACCTCAGGTTCTGATGTGTTGTGCATTGTGAGATACGTTTCTGCTCACCACAGTGGTAAAGAGTACTTATGTCAATTACTCTGGACTGCCTGTCAGCTCAGACCACTCTGGTCAATTTCCTCTGATCTCTCCCATCAAGAAGGTGTTTCAGCCTGCAGAGCCACAATCACAGGATGTTTTTTGTTTTACATACCATTCTGTGTAAATTCTAGAGACTATTGTGTGTGAAAATTACAGGAAATCAGCAGTTTCTGAAGTATTCAACCCGGCCCATCTGGCACTGACAACCCTGCCACGGATAGTCAGAGAGATCACGGTTTTCCCCATTCTGATGCTTAATGTGAACATTACCTGAAGCTCTTGACCTGTATCTGCATGATTTTATGCATTGTACTGATGCCACATGATCGAATGATAGCTGCATAACCGAGCAGGTGTTCAGGTGTTCCTATTAAAGTGACCAGTGAGTGTATGAAATACACGTGTTTCCAAGTATTTCTTTTTTTTGGTATTCATTACAATTTTTACAGAGACTGTAGAGTGTCAGAGGTTCTTTTACACACAGACAACAGATACTTTGCGTAGCAGCCGATGCAGTTGTATTTTATGCCTTTCAACTTTGTACTTTTTCTTCCACTGTGTTTTAATCATCAAGTCTTTTTTTTGTTGTTTTTTTTTTAACGTTAATTTTTCTTAGAAATGCAGTGCTATTTAAGAACTAAACATCTGTCTTGTTTAAAGTTTACCGTGCAGAAGTTACGGAATACCTTACGTCAGTGATTCTCACGTCTTAAGGACTCATTGCCATACAGAGCTTCAAATTTACATTTTTACCCAGAACATCTGATTCAAGAGTTTGATCATGGCTGACAGGGTGTGTTGAGAAACTCTGCAGAACAGTGCATCCCCTGATCCTCTCTGTTGACGTAAATCCTGTATTTAGTCAAGGCGATGATGGTAACTTGAAATACCTGACACGGCACCAGAAATCCTGCCTGGACAGCTTGAGTGTTTTATGGTGACATGTATTAAAGAAACATCACTGATTTCCATTTTTACTGTACACGTATCACATGTCACCGGTAGCAAATCAGTTAATCCAAGGTCATGTTCTTGTAGTATTTATGACCTGTGGCCCTGGCCAGGGAGTGGAATAAAGTTCCATAATGGATGAGGAACTGTATCTCCCTCTGATAGGCTAGTGCAGGTAACCAGAGCTTTGGGGGCGTCACCCATGTGCAGCGCTTGCCAGCTTCTTCAAACTGTGCTGCTGTCATGAAACCGTGTTACTAATGCATAAAGTGATATTCTGTCAGAGTAGCCAGTTTTCCTCAACTGACACGAGTGAGCATCTTTTTGCTCCAAATTTCCACCAAATAATAATATCTAGTACGTAATTGGCTAGCGACGTTATGAGATAGGTCTTGGTGGTCTTGTACATCTGCACACCTTGTGCACAGAACTAAATTTGATCCACTTGCCAAGCATACATATTTTATAGCTCTCCGAAAGAAAAGGAACATACGAACTGGCCAGCAGTCAGTGGGGTGTATCAGTATTTTAGTTGCTGTGTAGATCCAGTGAGATTAAGAGGTCAGGATTCCCTCATAAGATTCCTTTAATTGTAATGAAGCAGAAGTTGAGAGAGTCTTCTTCCTAGCAGAAAAGCAACAGATCTGCATTTGTGCAGTTCTGCATGCACACGCTGACCCGTGGGCTCGGGTTGCGAATGTGAACTTCAGGACAGTTGCGAGGGGATTGGACACCTGCGGTTCTAGTTGTGACTGAGGCTGCCGTTGGCCCATTGCCACTGCATGTAGGGTCTGGTGACATGAGCAGCTTTGAACAAGGCTCCGTTTGCCCCGCAGGGCCGACCATCGAATGGCTGGAACCCAAACTGCCGGACGCTCTGAAGAATGGTGGCACTCTGGCTACCCTCACCAAAGACAGCAGCAAAACGCAGGAGATGGCTGTAGAACCTACTGAAATGGACTCCTGTGACATTGCTGGGGTAATAAAGGCTTTACATCTTACACCATTTCTGACATACGTCCTGTTATTTATTTCAGATACAGTAATCTTTTTGGCTAGAGCAGATTTTTCTGTAGCCACACCTATGTGTGTGTTTTATGATTAAATGTTACAGTGGTACAATTTGGATTGCAATCAAGGTTTTCAACCTCCTACTACAATCCCAGTCTTCTTATTTGCAGCTGCTCTTTGAATGAGTTTGTCTTGGAATTAAACTTACATTAGTCTTGTCAGAAAGATGAAACTTGGGTGGAGAGGGTTGTGGTTAAATGGAGCAGCCTGTTACTGGAAAAGAAATACAATAGACGCAGACACAGCTCCAACCTCTTGCTTAAATTGGTTACATCAGTTGAAAGTCGATAGCAGGCAGACATTCTATATAACTGTGTTTTGATTTTAAAGCAATGACTTGAGTCACATGAAGTTTTTATTTGCTTTTTGGTTAGCTATTGTGGTAATGTAAACAATTCTATATATGAAGAAATGGAATAGTGTCTATGTTTAACCTCCAAGTTTGTCCTAATAAAATCCACAACAGTGTAATTAGCAGTTTCAAGTCCTGTAGAATGATGTAAATTATCCAATCAGGTTTAAACATTTTGCCTAATGTTAGTTGGTTCTGCTAGTAAGTCTTAATGAGCGAGGTGACCTGGCTGTCCTGGGTATGGATATGATTATCCTCTTACGACAGTCTTTCTCATAATGAAAGTGAGTTTAATGTAATATGAAAGGTCTTCCAAGAAATAAACGCACATTCCTTCCAAGGGAATTAGTTGATGATTCATACTAGTATGAATCAACACACAATCAGCTTGTTTCTTGTATGATATTGTGTGTATATATTGGTATATTTACGTTCATCCATATTATGTTGGAGCTTAGTATTTTAGTGAAATGTCTTTACAGGTTTTACTGGTCCGAGTGCCACTGTACAACTGAAGTCAAAAACCTAGTCACACCTATTTCTATTAAAGGACACCAGTGGAATGTGCTTTTGTCTTGAAGTGTCAGGAACATCTGGAGTCAAGGGTGTGGGCAAAAGCTGTATTTGGAACAAGTCCTGCAGTTGTATTTATGTTACAGGAAATGGAGTCAATATACGAGCCTTAAGCCAAGTCACTGCCTGAGCCATTTCTAGCAGGATGTGTCACATTTGGTCATAGAAAAACTGTAGTGCACAATGGGCATAACCGTTACATATTTAAGTGTCTATTAGTTGCTTACATGCGTATAAATAGGATTGATTTTGGCTTCAATTCTACACAAGTAAATGGAAAAGACAACCATGAGGTACAGTGGATTAAGCAAACCAGTCACAAGAGTGCGGAAAGCCAGAACATGAGATGGGTCTAGCTTGAAATTTCAATGAATGTGGAAATCTTTGGCCTTTCATGCAAATAAAGAGGGATTTCCTGATTGTAACTTGATATTTTGAATCTTGAATCAACGCTTTTTTGTTGGAGGGCTTAAAGCTGGAAGAATGGAAAGCAGGTTCATCAACATACTGTCCATATAAAATATATGTATATATATATATATATATATATATGCTGTATGAATATATATATATATATGCTGTAGGCTTTGGATCAGAAGTTCAGTCATAGTTTGATGACTGTTTCCAGACATTTCATAAAATTTCCATAGGAATGATGGAGGGATTAAAGAAAGGGTAAAAAAAAAAAAAAAAAAAAGTTTAATGAGAGTAGTCTTACTATGTATCTCTTTGATGGCTCTAGTTTGTGCACTAAATGACTTAGAAAAATGAAAAGAGTAGAAGCCCTTTTCCAAATAATAGCATTAAAAACATAACATAAAACATATCAAGTTTCCGTTAATGTACTGATTGTTTACATTAACACATTACCTATTGTTTATATATGTTCTAGGAGCAGGAAGACATTGATGCGGAAGAGGAGCAGGAGGACTCCTTTCCAGCTGAAGAAGAGGACTTGGGAGCAGTGGAGGAAGAACGTAGTGTCATCCTGCATCTTCTGTCTCAGCTCAAACTAGGCATGGACCTTACCAGGGTGCGTGACATGACCAATTTACGTCAAGCATAAAGGTTTATCAACCCATTCCCTATTAAGGAAATGTGAACCGTTGATTAGTAGAATTCATAGGAAAAGTTAATATGTATCATACTTCTCAGCAACTAAAATATAGTTACACTCAATAAATAAACATACAGTGTACACATGAATACACACGTATGAATGAGCAATAATAAGTGGGGCAGGGCTGTAGGGTAGAATGAGTAAAGCCAAGGATTGAGTATTTGTGTAAGAGGTTGTTTAACTACATTCCAAAGATAAGGTGCTACTCTGGAGAAGGCGTTGTCCCCACGTCAGTATTAAATGGAGAAATATTGAGCTGACCAATACAGGAGAATCCAAGGGTGTAAGTGTGTTAATAGGGAGAGAGATAAGATGTTTGGTATATTATGAATATCAAAATCTAACCTAGCATTTTATATCACTACCTGTTTTCATAGTACATACTTTATATATTTGGTCCACATTTAAATATTGAGATATTGCACTCCCTCTTTGTAGGTGGTCCTTCCTACGTTTATCCTGGAGAAACGTTCTCTGCTGGAGATGTACGCAGACTTCATGTCTCACCCAGACCTTTTTGTGGCCATCACAGATGGCACCAGTCCTATGGACCGTATGATCAGATTCGTGGAGTATTACCTCACTTCCTTTCATGAGGGCCGCAAGGGCGCGATTGCCAAGAAGCCCTACAACCCAATCATCGGTGAAACATTCCACTGCTCCTGGAGAGTGCCAAAAACGGCAGTGTCTCAAGGAAGCGTTCAGAAAGAAGGCTCCAGTGCATCAGACTGCTACCATGTGAGATACGTTGCTGAGCAGGTATCCCATCACCCACCTGTCTCAGGCTTCTACGCTGAATGCCAGGAGAGGCAGATGTGTGCAAACACACATGTGTGGACCAAAAGCAAGTTCATGGGCATGTCTATTGGTGTTTCCATGATTGGAGAGGGTAAGGCAGTTTGCTTGATGTATTTTTGTTTTATTCACTTAAGATTATGAGACCGAATATCGTAAGATGTTGGTGTGAGATGTTTGTAAGCTGTTTTTGTGAGCCTAGATGTTGAGAAATACGGTGAGTGAAAAATATTTTCAGTGTAGCCAAATCTATGTAGTATTTCCTATTATAAGATAGGAATAAACCAAATATAGGATTATTATGTTTCTAAACCTTTCTATTCATTTCAAGCGTGAAATAGTTTTGTTCTATTGGCAGATGATGTTGCAAGTTTTAATAATTTATTTCTTAAAATAAATTTAATAAAAATTCTGTTTGATAAAAACGGTTTAATAACCTTATGTTTGTCATATAATGTTATAATAAGAAAAAATATATAAAACTGACTATATTCAAGATATTTTCCCTTGCTTAGATGGTTTTTTTTTCCAGTGTTGTTTTAGTAATTTAAGAATGTTCACATGCTTAATACTTTAGCATTAAGACTGATGGAAAAATATTTAAACCATCGTCTTCAGGCTTGAGGCTTTTTTCCCGTGCTCTGAGAGTTTTGTTAGTCTTATGTTTGGTTAGTCTCTGCATGCTTAATTGAATGATATTTGTTACACTGTCCTGGTATTTGTGTGTGTGTGTCTGGGTTTTCTCAGGTAATCTGCACCTGTTAGAGCATGGCGAAGAGTACACGTTCACTCTGCCGTCTGCCTATGCCCGCTCGATCCTCACCGTGCCCTGGGTGGAGCTGGGCGGAAAGGTCAACGTGAACTGCGCCAAGACAGGCTACAGTGCAGCCATCACCTTCCAAACCAAGCCTTTCTATGGGGGCAAGCTGCATAGGTCAGTGACACAAGGTCACATTACACTTTAATTGACTCTACTGTCAGTCTGCATTACAGTGTGCTGTCTGCAGACAGCTAGGACAAAACTAAATGGGGAAAAACTGTGTTTGATCTTGTGAAAAGATATGATTGTTTAATGTGAGTCACAGTGAACACACAGTTTCTCAGAAGTTTATTTAAGTAATTCCTGTAAGTATACATTACTCATCAGTTTGTACTTGTTATTGCACAGTTCATTTAAGCACATTTATGATTTCATTTTCTTCTACTTTCATGTTGTGTTTTTCTGTTTAATGTTACTGTAAAGAGTTGTATAGAAAAACGGCACAATACATCACATCACAGAACAAATCAATTCAGTTGTGATAGAAATTTAATTAGCTTTGCTTGTTTGTTACACTAGTGCTTGACAAGACAGACCTGCTTGCTCATCTTCATGCTCTGCCTATTAATTTATGCTGCCTTTTCTCTCTCTCACTCACTGACATACTCTTATTTTTGAGTGGCACATGTTTCCATTGTGAAAGCTGAGCATGTAGATTGTAAAAGATCTTATGTTTTTGTTACGCAGAGTGAATGCAGAGGTGAAGCACAACCCCACCAACTCCGTAGTGTGTCGCGTGCAGGGGGAGTGGAATGGCATGCTCGAGTTTACCTACAGCAATGGTGAAACACGCGTCATAGATGTCCTCAAGCTGCCCATCACCAGGAAACGAGTACGACCCAAAGAGCAGCAAGGACCTTACGAGTCAAGGTGAGAATTATTCGTCCAGATTTATCTTTCACACAGTGACCCATTCATATGTTTTGTATCATGAATTACATTAACTTGCATAGTATTACATTTTACATTCATTCACTTTTCTGGATCTGTCTATCGCAAATGTCAACTACTGAGCACAAGCATAGTGGAGAAACTGAAAATGCTGGATAGCTTTTCTGAATTTCTTGCCTGCTTAATTCCTTCCTATGTATGCTAGTTAAAGCTGCAGTGCACAAGATTAAAAAAATTTAAAATGTGGAAAATCATGATTATGGTGTCAGGGTTATCAGGTCAGAACTGGTAGAGAAATTTGTACCCATATTTCACGCCAGCTCAGACACGTTGCCTGTCATCACGCCTTAATTTTATGTGCCGTGTCTGCCTCCATGGTAACTGGTGAAAGCCGATCACTAACTAAAGAGGAAAAGCATTTTTGGCTGAACAGTAAAGATATTTGTTTGTTCTCCAGTTTGGTGTGAATAAGGATCATCTGATTTATCCTCATTGTGTAACTTGCATTATTACTTTGTTGGAAGTTGTTTTAAATAAAGCATTAGCAATAGGTGGCTAGTGTATATCTACCATAGATGCAATGATTGTTTCTGTGTCTTTTAGATATTATGTTTTATATTAGATAGCTAGCCAGAGTTAGTGAGCTAGCTTACTACCATAAACCCAAGAGATATGTACAGCCTTAGAGGAAGCCCTTATATTCATCTTGTGATGTCACCGAGCATCATTCTGTGAGATTTCAGCAGAGACTAACTGATGTTAGCTAAAAGACAAGTTCTTGTTGGAAGTAACTGACCTTATTCTCAGTAACGGTGACCGTCACATTAATGTGCACAGTAAAGTTTGTATTCTCTGTACACTTCTGTAATATTATAAGAGTAGCAGATTTAAAAATGTGCACTACTTTACAAATACTAACTCAGGACACGATTGGTGGCATTAATATTTAGTGTGCAATAAGCTGTCTTGCGTTCGTCTCACACGGTTGCGTACTGTACTACTGTACTGTTGTGTTGCACCATGGTCTTGGGAAACAACATTCTGTCCCAATGTATATTGGCTATATAATGGGGGAAAAAACACTTGACTTGAATTACAGTGTGAATATTCTTGTAATATTGTCACACACCTAATACAGTAGATATGCCATGACAACATGGTTTTACCATGCCATATTTGCTCTTTTCGCAGGCGACTGTGGCAGCATGTGACTGAGTCCTTGCTACAGAAAGACATGGAAAAGGCCACGGAGCACAAGCGCTTCCTGGAGGAGAGACAGCGGAAAGAGGAAAGACACCGCACTGAGACTGAAACGCTATGGAGGACCAAATACTTCGAAAGAAAAGTAAACACGTTCATCAACACACAGTCAAATCTATTAGCTACCCCATCTGTCAGTTTCAAAACCAAAAAGCTCTCTTGTTCTTGGTGCGGTGTGCAGTGTCTTTAATTACATGAATCATAAAGGCCGAATGCACTTTTCCATTAAAGATGATGGAAGTAACTTGATCGGAGTTCATTTTATAAATAGATCTACATTGGTGGTTTTGCTTCCCCTAGATGTTTATTCAGTCTGTTATGAAAATCGTGGATGATTGGAGTCTTTAACATGAGAAGATTGTTGTTTTAAGTTGGCTTGTTTATTTAAGCAGAAAAATGTACTTAAAAATGGCCTGTGCATGTTTTTTCCCCTCCTCTTCTTTTGCCCAGGGTGAAGGCTGGGTATATCACAAACCACTGTGGAAAAGTGTTCCAGCACAGAGCTCCTCTCCTGCAGCGCTTCAGTCTAACCCCTGATCACAACTCCAACCCTGATCCCTCACCTGCAGGAGCCTGACCCCCTGGGCTGTCTGTGGGGGTCTGTGCTCTCTCGCTTTTTTACAAAATGAAGAGGTGCACACACACACACCTAT
>JAQQZR010000035.1:18690487-18717953 GCA_030068235.1 Notoglanidium macrostoma | reverse complement strand
AATATTGATATATAAATATACATATACATTTAAAGTTTAATACACTTTCTTATGCCAATCTAAAGATCACAATTTAAAACTTGAGGTTGTATTGTGTATAAGTCACTCACATCCCTATAATTCTTACATTTGTGTAAGACAAAAGGTTAGAACTGAACTTTGTAGGCTGCGACTGTGGGATGACATGAATCATACACAACGTCCAAGAATTCAACCGCATCTCCAGACTCAGCTGTGGCCCACTTACACCCCAACACAGCGGGAACTGGTGGTGGTTTGGTTTAGTGACGTTGCACTCTAAAAATAAAAAGTGCCATTGGCCAGACTTACCATATAGCCACGCAGACCTCCTCGGCATGGGTACAAAAGGAGCTGAAGTTGCAGTTGCTCATACAGATGTTGTCCTCGCACACAGGACTGGATTGATCACACCACTTGCAAAGGTTAGTTGTTATGTGAGTGAAAGCACTGGCCTGAAATACTAAAATGTGCATAAACAAAGAGTTAGCAATTTAGTACACAATGCTTTCAAACCTACAGAGATATTCAGTCAGAAATTATTGACATAGTATGCTGCTTTTAAAAACATGTGGCACAATTATTGGCAGCACTGAATTGTGTTTGGTTGCAATACAAAAACCCTGAATTTTTATAAAGCTCACAATTTCCATTTGTCTGAAATATTTCACATATGCATCGTATGCAATTATATTTGCATAGATGCAGTTGGAATCAGACGTTTACGTGCATGGACATGAATGCCAGGGCAATGTTGGGCTTTCAATGATTTCTTTGAACTATTATTTTTCTGTGGAAGAATGATTGTACAACATAGATCTTTAAAATATATATATAAAAAAAACAATAATATGGTGCACAAGTTTTAATTTATTTTAGGTTTTCGGAAATCAATACAGGGTCAAAAATATACCTAAAGCACACTTATATTTGATTAAATGTCCTTTAGCAAGTTTCGCCTTGACCAGATGCTTTTGTTAGCCATCAACAAGCTTCTGGTTGGATAATTGACCACCTTTTTTGGCAGAATTTGTAGAGTTCAGTTAAGCACAGTCCACATATTTTCAACAGGATTGAGGACAGGACTTGTTTGAAGCTTAATCTTAGCCTGCTTTGTCCATTCCACAGCCAGCTTTAATGTGTGGTTTGGGTCATTGTTCTGTTGGAACACTTAATTGTGTCCGAGTTTCAACTGACTAGCTGATGGTTTGAGGTTGTGCTGAGGAATTCTGATGTCCTTCATTATTCCATCCACTTTGTACAATGCACCAGTTCCATTCACAGCAAAACAGCCCCAGAGCATCATGCTACCACCACCATGCTTAATACAGTGTTTCTCTATACCGCTAGTCATTGTGGCCAAACAACTCAAACTTTGTCTCATCTGATTACTAAACCTTCCTCCAGGAGTATTTTTCTTTATCCTTGTGGTCAGCTGCAAATTTTAATTGAGCTTCAAGGTGTTGATTTTGGTGCAGGGACTTCTTTATTGGACAGTAGCAACTCGGTCCATGGTGATGTGAAACTTACTGACTGTAGACAGTGTTCCAGCAGCTTCCAGTTCATAGCAGGCCTGTTCCTTGATTGTTCCTGCATTGTTTCCTGACCATCCAAACCAATTTTCTTAGGTGACAGTCTCAGTCTTCTTTCAGCAAAATGGCTTGGCAAAGTGGTTACACCTAACAATTACTTCTACTTAACCTACAATTGTTTTAAATGATGAGGTTGGAATATGCAGTTATTATACATTTTTAATATAAATGACACCCCTGACTTGTGTAAATTAATGATCCTGTTTCTCAGAGCTGCACTGAGCTCCTTGGACTTTCCCATTGTACTCCGTGTTCATCAATCCAATGGGTGCTGTCAAACAGAGCCTCTTTATATTGGCACAGAGGAGCTACCAGCTCTAGTCAATCATGAGGACTAACAGGAAGTTAAAAGGCCTTGGCAAGTTAAAAGACATTTTGGAACTTTCAGCACCACTGAATTAATAATCTGTGTGTGTGTATGTGTAATTTTGACCCTGTGTTGATGTCAGAAAACCCAAAATAAATGAAAACTTGTGCACCAAATTCTAGCTTTTTTTCTATTACAGATGTATGTTGTACAATCATTCATCCCCAGAAAAAGAACAGTTCAAAGAAGTCATTGAAAGCCCAATATTACCATGACATTCATGCCCATGTATAAACTTCTAACCGCAACTGTAAATTTTTATAGACTTTATAACACTAATTTAATTCTACCTGAATTCTAAATCATCCTTCAAACAAATCAGCATCACCAACACTAATATAGTACGGATGATATTGACTAAACCCAAATTGGCAGTATCAATAGAAATTTAGAAAATCGGAGCAGAGACAACTAATTACAAATGTAATTGCCCAAAATCACAAATACCTCTTATGGGTTATAGTGTGCAGTACAATTTGTAATATTACTGTCATAATCAAAGGATAACAGGTCATTGCAGTGAGCAGTTGCAATCAGGATCCGACTCTTTTCAGGAAGTGCTAAACCCCATCTGGAGACTACAGAGAGCTAAATGTATTTGGATGATATACCGTGTATGTTGTGTGTTGGAATAGAATTGGTTTAGTTGTCAGTATGTGTGTATGTGTGTTTTGAGGGTGGAGTGGTTCGGAGTGCCTGTGTTATGTCGGGTGTGGGGAGCATTCCTTCCCACGCATCTTCCTTCCGCTATCCTTATGCTGCCACATCACAACAATATTAATTGTTGATTGAAACCAGATGACGGGGTAAGCTTGTTTCACTCAGAGAGTGTGGTGATCTAATAGGACTGAGTAAACATGAAAAGAAGCAGTGCTGATATTTCACAAAGGCTTCCAGATGTTCACTGATGCCAACCATCAAAATATACAAGTGAGAGAGAGAAAGAGAGAGAGAGAGAGGAGAGGGGGGAAGAGGGAGAGCAAGAAAAAGAGAAAACTAAGAAAGTGGTTAAGCGAGAAAAAAAAAAAAAAAAGAGAAAGAGAAAAAAATAAAAAAGCCCCCTCTCCAAACTATAAAGTAATTAAAATCAGCAGTTGACTGCTCCAGAAATAAATTAAAGCCAGAAGTGTTCACTCTGGCCAAGTTTGAAGAACAACCCCTCTGTACTTATGGGAAATCCAAAGGCCACATGCTCACAGGAGGCCCAGAGATGTTGGCCTGTAGTCGTTTGGGTTGCAGTCAAACACACTTTTCTTCCTTATTCCATACTTATAGTTCACAACCTACTCCAATACAGATTATTAATATTCAAAATAGCATAATGCCAGCTGTTTTACAATCTTTTTATTGAACACAGAAGCCAAACAACACAGCTCTGCAAACAGATCACGCACCATAATAGGTTAAGCACTGAAAGTTTGAAGAGATTTTTTTTGGTTTACAGCCTTGCTCTCACTATTGCACAATTTCTCCAAAGCACCTGATTCAACAAACTGAACATCCATACTTATCTTCTGAGATGAACAGGATGTGAGCTAGAAATTGAAACACACTAAACTGTTTTAATACAGCTCGAGAACTTCTCAAGCATAGACCTCTCAAAGTGCAATAATCACATGCAGCCACTGTGTGGCATGATGACCTCCATTCAATAGCCTTGAAAGCATTTTGAAAGCATAAATTAATAACAGCATAATCAAAACATCACTCGCTGGCCCCGTCACATGCATATGATATACAGATGTCTTCAAGATTTCCTCTAAAGTTTCAGGGCCAAAAGTGATCCAATCTATTTTGGAGCAAAACGTGAACTTATGAACTGATGAGTTCTTCCAAGATCATGAGAAAGAAATTAATTATTAAATTAATTTTTGAGAATGTTCTTACAACTGCCAACTTAATACCTATTATTTCATGCCAAACAATAAATATCTGTTTATCACTTGGATTCTCTGTCCTAAATTACCACAGAGGAGAGAAACCACAGAGGAGAGAAAGATTATAGTCCGTGTCTTTGTCATCACAGCTCTTTGGAGACCGGCATGACTTCGAGCCCTTCAGCATCTTATCCTTTGTGGTAACTGGGACAATTTGAGCATTGTGTGAAATGATGATGGCAGGGCTGAGAAGAGACTGTCACATCACACTCTATGTGTCTTTTGTCTCTCTGTGTGTTGTTTAAATTCATTAGAGTTGGCACCAGTTTATCACAAGTGCCCTCTGTCTTCCTTCATAATCACCAAATTTATCTTCATTAGGCACCATTTTCAAACCAGTTGGAAAGCTGTGTGAATTAATGAAGAGCTTATGACTTTGTTCTCTTCAAAAACACTGTAATGATTTATAACTGCTGTTAAAACTTAAACTGCTATACAGGAAACATCATTCAGAGCTAAATAGATAGATAGATTTCCTGAATTTTGCACTGACATTTTATATGGACACAATCTGATACATTTTATAAAAAAAATAAATCTTCTTCTTAAATAATATTTAGAGTATACACTTGTTACAGCAAAGGTAATCTTGCAGCAATGCTTAATATTAAATAATGATAACCTGTTTAAGATAAACAAATGCAAATTCAAGATTAGTGAGACTGAACTGATTGTGTTCTTATATCATTATATCCAACTTACTTGTTATAGTCTAATGTAAAGATCTGTAGAGACAATCCTGATTATATTCTGAGTATGATCTACGTTCACCCATAAGAAGCAGGAAACCCTTTCTCAGAAAATATATGTTTAGTTTGTTTGTTTGTTTTTATTATTTCTCCATTCTTGGCTGTTAAAAATAGATCAAATTTTGCCATATTGTTAAACTCCACTAGAAAAGTCGATGAAAAACTTGTCTTCATTTCTTACGGCTATTTAACAAAACAAACAAAAACACATTACCTAATTAATATATGAAAGCTAATATATCATGGATTCATAAACTCTTTCCCACACATACGTTTGATGTCAAACAGTGCACATAACACATTTATGTCAAAGTACACATTTATGATCATTTTTACACATTATTTCTCTCCTGAAGACAGATATTTCTTACTCATTTCTGAAGTTCTCACACTTCAGCCTAAAACTTGACTAGATAGCCTATAAGGAGGAATGCATTGACTTTTCTTTGTATTTTTTTCCCCCAAATGTGAAGTCCAGTACCTCATAAATAGTCGTTGTATATAATTCTAAGCATCACATCAAAATAGTACGCCGCCATGTTCATTATTTCCAGCCAACTAAACGCATATCAAGTCTTATAGCTATCAAAACCCGCATACTACTGTACTGTGTTTATGACATAGCCTTCTAATGTAGTAGACTCTACACTGTTTGCTATGGTAAAGGCTATGCAGTTTTGGACGGAGACAGTCTCTCGACTCGTATGTCGCTGGCTGCAAATAATATGAACACAAAAGAAAGTGGAGATGGCTATAAGTAAGAAACTCTGCTTTTCTACTCACGGAGCGACAGAAAGACACATAAGAAATGCGTGAATCTCCAGCCCACGAGCTCCATAGTTTCTCCCCCAGACACAATCTTAAGTCAGTAAGGCTCTTCTTTGACCTTCCTCGCTGTCAGAGACAAAGGAAAGTTCGCATGTATAGAAGTTTTAGAGGTTGTCCTGTGCGCTGTAAGAGCTGAGCCGCTTGGACCGACGCGTTTCTGGCCTCGGAGGCGGATCCAGATGTTTTCAATCCAGCTGTGGCAAGCGGCCCGCCCAGGAACTGCAGTTTATTCATGCAAACCAATGTTCTGTTCAAGACCCTATCAATCCACTAATAAGCTTTATCAGCAAAAGATAAAAGCTTAAAAGATTAATCGATATTGTCCCAAGAATTTCGACTTGTATAGGATTTATGGTTACAGGCTTATAGATTGATGATATTCACTGTGGTGAGTGTGAGCTCTTGCCAGGTTCTTCCGTTCTGTCAGAACGAACAAAATAATGTAACTTAGAGATTAAAAAGCCAAGAGGCACATAACAGGAGACAATGTGAATAGACACGCTAACATATAGACATATGGTGTGGTTGTCTTTGCCAACATGAACTGACTATTGAAACTATTGAATCAAATAAATAGGCCTGCAATAAAAGTTGGTTTAATTCATGCGAATAATTGTACTCCATATCAGTGCTTTTTAGCCAGGGACCACTTTCTGATAGTGTTTAAATCACAAACACACACACACACACACACACACTTTTTACTGTCTTTGTGAGGATCTTCCATTGACACAATAATTAATGCAGCTGAGTAATGCTATATCTGCACCTAAATTTAGGCTTGTTTGGCTTTTTTATTTTATTTTTATTTTTGTTTAAAAACAATTCCTTGCGAGGACCATCCAAATTTTGGCTTTATGAGGACATTGACATTCAGATTATGTTTTAAGTCACTGAGCGTTAGATTAGCTTAGTACACTACTACTACTACTAATAATAATAATACTAATACTACTACTAATAATAACAATAATAACAACAACAACAATAATAATACTTTTATTATAATTTTTATTATTATTGTTATTATTATTTTTTATTATTATGATTATTATTATTATAAGGAATAAAGCATGCTGTTTTCAGTTAATCAACTTAACAGTTTATGAGAGGAGGAGTGCGCATGCGCGCGGGATCAACTCTCACAACACAGCAAGGATGATGGCGGATTCGGGAAGTGAGGATATAGCCGTGGTGGGAAACACCGATTTGACGCCTTCACCGTTAGAAAACAACATTATAAACACGGTAAAAATGTAGCTAATTGTGTTTTGAATCATGTTTATTGCCGGGAGAGTGCGAGAGAGCAGGCTGAGTTGAAGGAGCAGGCCGTGTGTGAGTCCTCGGGGTCGCCTGATCTCTGACTTGCAGCTGGAGGATCTCTCACTCTCACTCTCACTCTGTCCCTGTCCCTGTCTCTGTCTCTGTCTCCCTTTCTCTCGGAAGTCACAAGCCTAAACAGCCAGCCTCGTTACTGAGCTAGCTATTTAACTTTCATTTATGGATGAAAGCTGTGATATGTCTGTGGCTATGATCTTCTAGCTCCAGTTTGGTAAACAGCTGAGCTGTTTTCTGTCACAACATTGCAGCTAGCTAGCTAGCTAGCAAGTTAACTTGGCTAGCTAGCTAACTTAACGAGTTTTACCACTAAACTTTATCATGACCAGAATATACAACTCATCATTAGTTAATACGTATAGTTTAATTGTGTAATTATGTTAAGTCAAATAAGACAAAATGTTCAAACTGAGTTGTATCTTTGGTTAGGAGGTGTATTGGTTTCGTATGCATGTCACGTGATCTGTCTGTCATCTCTTTAACGCCAGATAACGGTTATAATCATCCTAATAATCAGTTCATAATCCGACTAATCGCTAAATGGGCATAAAAAGCATTCATGTGTGCACCCTAATAATTCATTAAATAGAAGAATAATAGCGATACAGACCTTTGGGTCTGATTAGTTTTGCAATTGGAATGTGCTGTTAGAAAAACAAAGCTCATGTTATAGATTTTAATCAATTTAAAATAGTTGTGAGGTTGGCTGAAGCAGACATTGCATGCAAATTGAACCAATAAAGTTGGAACAGCATTTGAAATTCGTCAGACATTCAGCAAGGATGCATAACATACTGTACGCACAGCAAAAAAGGACAATAAAACCTATATTTCTTGTGCTGTTCTTTCCAGACAGTGGTTTTTAATGTTGGTAACACACTGATGTACAGTATAATGTCTGCATTTCATCATATTTTTAACAACCAGACCACCCTTGTTTGCAGAATGTCATGCTAATATGAAATGCTGAGCAACATTTTTTTGCACTCGCCATACTTTCTTGCTGGCCATTCGATAATAACACTTGGATAAGTTTTCATTTGTGGCCATGCATTAATTTAAAACCCAGACAGTGCTATTAAAACTGTCAACATGATGTTCGCACATCAACAACACAACAAAGCAGTTATAGTACAAACATGTATAACGAATAACCATACTTGTACCAAGTACAGTACAATAGCTGAGACATAATGCATTTGTTTCCTCTCCCCTTATTTATGTTTAAGTATGTATATTGCTCATGCTGAGTTTACGTCGACATTCTTTCCGCAGATGGTTGAAAAGGGGGCAAATCTTTTGAAGAGGATGGAGATTACTGTAGCTGAGGCAGAGAAAAGAACAGGAAAGAATGCAGTCGGCATGCAGGAAACCTACACCGTGTACCTCGTTGAAACGAGGTACGTCACTTCAAGGACCCACCTATCATCCGTACACATCCTGACCATATTTCTGTCTGACCATTTTACTTTAACCGTTTAAATTGCATGTATTTCTTCAGAACCTTATAAGCATATTTAGGCAATAATTGAGATTTTACCATATTCTATAACTGCCGTAAGTGGAGTTTAAATAAGAAAACATTAACAGCATGCACCTTGGTAAGACCAAGAACTGATTTAAAAAAAAAAAAATCTTTTTTTAAATTTCCTCCACTTTCTGATACCCCATTCACTCTCACACTGTAAACCATTTATTTAGCACTATTGTGGTGTAATGCCTAGTAACATCCAGTGGGAATCAGAACCATTGGATTAGCGTGTTGTGACTGGTCATGACGAGTTGGTGGGGACGTAAATAAGGATACAGCGATATTGTGACGGAACTACTGACGCCTACATAATTGGAGTACTCGCACCGCTTCACTGTAAAGCGACCAGCATCAAATTCAAAAGAACTCGTATACAAAACATGTCCATACAATTGTCAATTTATTGTCTACTTCAATCTTATCTCGATATTCACTGGCCATTTTATCAGGTACACCTACCATAGAGGTCACTTTGTAGGTATAACCGCAGATCCTGTGTATACAATTTGTCAGCTCCTTCTACCAAGTGCATTAATGGAAACAACCGTTGAACCACCACTGACCAGATATTACTTTGATATTAGAGCATGTACAGCACTGCAGTGACACTGATATGGCAGTTGTTTCTTAGGGTGTGTTTGATTAACACTGTTTTGTTAGTCCAGTCAGAGAGTATAGCTCATAATTTTTTGGGTGCACAATTTATATGACTCATTCTCTAGAGCTTTAACACTGTTGGCTGCTGGTCTGATTCCCAAGCCATCTGTGATTCTGAGGTATTAAATAACCCCAGTAACATTGCTGTGTCTCGTACAGTACCAGAGTCAGTGCTCATACTTGTCTACCAACGAAATAAAATCTGCTCAGTGGTGGTCCATTTCCTCTGATGGACAAGGTAGAGGGCAGCTGACACATATTCCAGAGCAACAGCTGGACTGCATTTAGCAATAGCTGTAGGTATAAACTAGGCAACTAGCTTCCGCTTAGGAGATTATATCACAGACTGGTGAATCTAAGGAAATTTTGGAATGGAAAAATGTGTGAAAGCACATGGCACTCTTAAGAGTAACACCAATGGGCCTCATTTATCAAGCTGGATATGAAGAGATTTATTTGTAAATCCTAACTCACGCTCCTGCATGTGGGTACATTTATGAATAAGAAGACTAACTAATGTAAACCCCGACTTGATCAAATTCAGATCATATCATTTCCATGGATTGCTCTTTTATACCTGGAATATATTGTTGAGCATCAGTTATTTTATATGAATGGCATTAATTAAAGGGAATAAAAAAGAAAGAAAGTGAGGTAACACAAACCCATAAAGTAAGACAGATAAAAGAAATGGTGTAGTCTAAACAGCGGACGGGTCGGTCTGTCTGCGCCTCTGCTGATGGAAGAGTTTGTCATTTTCCATCATTATTAATGTCATGTATTATTGAAAATAATGGCATAGAAGTGAGTCAAAATAACTTCCTGAAATGTTCATTGTACATTTCGAGTCAAATTAGCTTCCGCTTCTGTTTTTCAGGCTTTACCCTGCTTGTTCATTTCCTGCTCGCGGCTATTTGTGCACTTGAATTTTTATGGAGGTTTCTAGATTCAAACGAGCTGAATCAGGAACGTGCTTTGCACATTATGGGTGTTTAACATGTGTGAACATGTATGAACAGAATCTGAAACGTGTGGGAATTTTTCCCAAAAACTAAAATTTACGCACAACTAAAAATATAATTTGATATATGAGGCCCATTATTGTTAAGCATCATCGTGGATGCAGAACGCTTTATAGTCTTGGCTGTGTACTACAGATGCATGTGTGCATTTGTGTAGTGATGTGCCATTGTAGAGAAATTAAATGTGATTACTTATTTCTCCTTATTTATCTCATCTCTTTATTAATTATGCCCAATTTTCATTCTCAACCAAAGGTAAAACTTTTTGAATGTATTTTTATGGCATTTGTATTCAGTATGTCTGCAAATTTAATATACACACACAAGCACTTGGACAGAAACCTCAGCGTTACTGCCTAGAAAAGCAACAGGCTGGTGCAAAGCCAAACATGACCTACAGCTGAAGTGTGAGCAACAACCTTGGGCTGGAGAGGCGTTCCAATGCCATGCAACGGCTTTATTGTTTACACACATCATCCTCTCTGTGTAACTCAGACTGTCCGTCACTTCTGGTCAGGCACATCAGTGCTGTACATCTCTCAACACACAGGCATTTGCTCCTGGTCAGGAACTCTGTAGGACAAAGGTTCCTCTCTTTTATGTTAATTTTTACTAGGCAAAATGCTCTGGACTGAAAAACAAGACATGCTACTTTTCACATGGCTGCCGAGTCAGCAGTTCGTGTAGTCCCACGTTGACGCAGCTGGCTTTGCTTCGGAGCCGTAGACACATCCTTGCCCGTCACATGACGCATGTTCATAATAACTTTGCCTTTTTAATGTTTCATCTAACTCACTTTTGTCTTTCAGTTGTGTTCCTTTCAATATCGGAAGTAGACACACTTGTAACAGAGGCTGCAGAAAGATCCTGTTGAGTCTCAGCATTGCGTGGAAATGCTGAATGTATCACTCTTTCTTCTGTTTAAAACAAACATTGCAAAAAGGAAAAAAAATCCTGTTATGGCCTCGAAGTTCAATACACAGAACTGTATTCTTTCAAAGACCCATGAAAGGAAACACATGTTATGCAAATGCACACGCACACACACATAGCATGTATTTACTTACCCCAAGCTACAGAAAGCGAGCGTGACTGGGCTGGCTTGGGGGACTGGGGTTTGGTAGAGAAAGCCTCCCAGGGAGCCTGCACGTGCTGCTTTTTTACTCCAGCTTATTAGAGCAGCGTCCGTGATGCTCTCATTTCCCCCTTGGAGCATTCAGGATCCTGGATTACTATTTTACAGTTTCCTTCATATACATGTCCTTCTCTCATTCTCACCCTCACTCTTTGTTTCTCTCTCTGTCTCTTTGCCAAATGTGCTCTTAAGTCTAGTGTATTAGTGCTAGGGTTGAATATTGTTTGAATGTTATCGATTGCGATTCTGGTTCTTATCGATTAGATAATCCAAAATCACTTTTGACCATTTACAATTTTAACTGAAGCATGTTGACTGCATTATTGCATTTAAATCTAGAAATGTACACAAGTGCAAAGAAACTTGGGGAGAAAAAAAACATATATTTATGCTTTATTTTATATATATATATATATATATACCTTTAAAAGTGGTCTCCTAATTTTTACCATCGCTGGATATCCCATTTGTAGGTACGGCTAGAGAGCCACTTTTATTTTGAAATTGCGTAGGTACGATGGCGAGAGAGTCTCCTGTCCTTGTGCTGTACACTTTTGGACATCCTTGCATATATGTAGCCTTTATTTGCAGAACCAAAATTCATTTTTTTATCTTTTATCTTTTTAAATGAACGGGTACCCGTTACTTACCATTTTGTATTCGGTTTTTATTTGGAAAGTAGTGAAACAAAATATGAATGTTACACTTGATGTTGCAAACCTTTTATTACAGTGTTGTGGATTTATAAAATGCGGACATAGAAATCAAAACTGAAAGGTGATACGTTTACACCTGTGATTTTTCATTGCACTAATGCTTTGGACCTTGACATTAGCTGCCTTCATATTAGTTAATTTATGGTTTGAAGACGGTTTGAATACGTGTCCCAGTTAAACGTAATATTTGTCACTGTAATATGTGTTTGTGTAATCTCTTGCATTGTCTGATTTCATGTAAGTTAGAGCCGGATGAGATTCACAGATCTTTTTTGTCATTTTCGGAACTGTTCTATTTGGACGTTAGGTTAACCGTCCCAACACTAGAATTGGAGAGATCACAACAAATGCTTATTGACACACAGCACCATGGCACGGTTATGATTACGGAGACGTGTATGTGCAGTGGTGTTTCAGTGCATCTCTGAGCGCCATACGTACCCATAAACAAATATGCTTTTATGCAGAAATATAAACCAACCATAAGAGGGTTTAATCGCAGTTGATTATACGTCCATTGTCCACTTGAAGAATGCACTTTGTTCAGTAATGTTATAATACTAATTAATTGTTTATACAAATTATCTTCTGCTATAAATTTCTTTGGAAGTACACAGTAAAAGTCTTGTGTTCTTTTCTATAAAGGCCAGTGGATGCTGCGTCTGAGGGAACCAGTCCTGCCCCTGACACCCTGTGGAGGCGCTACAGCGAGTTCGAGCTTCTCCGAAACTATTTGCTAGTCACCTATCCATTCATAGTTGTCCCGCCTTTGCCTGAGAAACGGGTAAATGACGCTTCTTGCGTGCGTGCGTGCGTGCGTGCGTGCAGACATTTGTTAGATTATGGCTGATTGTGTTTACTGTTGTTGCAGGCTGAATTTGTGTGGCACAAACTATCTGCAGACAACATGGATCCGGACTTTGTGGAGAGGAGAAGGGTGGGGCTGGAGAATTTCCTGCTCCGGGTTGCCTCCCACCCTGTTTTGTCCAGTGACAAGATCTTCTACTCTTTCCTTACTGAGGTAAAACGGAAAAGGTTAACTAAGAATCTGGCTTGTCTTATGGTCTTGTCGCATAGAGTTCATAGCAATTACACTCCGAGTATATTATCACCTCAATGCTACCCATAACTCGTTTTTCGCTGTTGAATAATAAATTGCTTCGAGTGGCAGTTCCAGGCCAGAAACGTCATTAGACAGCAAAGAAGGCACGGAGAAATCCAAATTCTATATTTTATTGCAAGGAAATTGCTAGTTTTCCTCAAAATGAAGAACATTTAGTTAAAGAAACTCTGGACATTTTGACCGACTATATGAGCATGAGCTGCTATCCATAGTTAATTAAAACATTTGCTCAGATGTGGAGGCAGATTTCAGAAACGCAGACTGTTCCTTACCCTTTGGTAAAACCGAATTTGTATAATTCAGCATGATCGACTCTCTTATATTTTATGATGCAATAATATTTTTGAGGCAGCACTGGGGAACGGCTTTCAGCATTTCCACATCACAGCTTCAGTATCCTCAGTTTGATCCATTGTGGAGGTTTGCATATTCTACCCATGACCGTGTGGGTTTTCTCTGGGTTGCCTGTGTGTGTGTATGTGTACGTGTGTATGTGTACGTGTGTATGTGTACGTGTGTATGTGTACGTGTGTATGTGTACGTGTGTGTGTGTACGTGTGTACGTGTGTACGTGTGTGTGTGTGTGTGTGTGTGTGTGTGTGTGTGTGTGTGTGTGTGTGTGTGTGTGTGTGTGAGAGATGGACTGGAGTCCCATTGAGGGTATAATTCTGCCTCATGCCTAGTGATCCTGGAACAAGTTTCCGGTTCCTGACCAGGATGAATGAATGAGACCATGATGATGACTTGCCAGTCATGAGTTTAATGCTAACTCAGATTTTTGCTTTTTTTTTAGTTCCCTGTTTCTTTAAATATAGAGCTCTATGACAATGGAAAAACAAGTCGAGCACCTTGCACACTCTTATTAATTGCGCTTATTAAAAGGATTTAATCATAAAAACATGCCTGTGTTTGTCTCTCTGTTTTAAACTTGTTTTGTTTCCACTGTGGTTACTTTATCACAGTGTATATTATCATGTGCTCTTATGACCAAGCTGCTTTTTGTGACTGTCAAAAGTACATCCTCTCTGCCCCACAGGAACAGGGTTGGAAGGAAGTTGTATTTGAGACTGGATTTCAGGCAAAGGTATTTCATCAATGATTTATGTCCGTTTGTCCTTATGCCCTCTCTGAGACCCTGTACAGTCTTTGTTACTGCGTTATTTAACCATGTAATTTCTCCACCGTGTGTTTCTAATCATAATTTGATATGCAACAGTTATGTGGCGTCAGCTGTGTAATCTCCTTGAGCATGGCTGGAAATATAAAAGTGTAATGATGCCAAACCAATTAAAGTGCTACTAGTGAAGATGTTTTTATCAGTCTAAGCAAGTTTATTTAAACAACCACATCAGGTCTGCTTGGCAGTCTGAGAGAGCAGCAGTGTTCTTTCTACACATGTGATTATGTGTATTTGTAAGTATGTGGATGTAGCATTCTTTTTGATGAAAGTGCTGTAGCCTTTCACAAACAGGTGCACACACACATATATATCTCAAGTACCGTAATTCTTTCTACTTTTCCAGGCAGATTCGAGGTTGAAGGCTTTAAATGCTACGTTCAGGGTGAAGAATCCCGACAAGTAAGTGATGTACAAAGTGATGTACTGAATTCTAATGTATTTTTAAGCTAAAAGAGAGCCATTCACCTGGGAATGTCATATCATATAATATATGTGGTAAGTCTCGCTCCTCTCTTTTTCTCAGGAGGTTTGCAGATATGAAGCATTACGGAGATGAGCTCCAGTCTGTGATATCACAGCTGCTGCGTGTGCGAGCAGTGAGTACTAACAGCTGCCACACACACATACTACAAACACTGCATACTAAACTCTGGCTCTCAGGCTTGGCAGATAATATTGCAGCCATGATGACTGCAGTCATGAGATGTTGCTTAATTTTGCATGAGCGTGAATGAAAATTACCATATGTGCACTTGAGAAATGAAACCGTGCAGCAGCTAGGCTATACAGCACTACCGACATGCTAAGAAGAAGAATTTTATTGCCATTTCATTTGCAATAAATTTAAGCGAAGCTAATTGAGCTCTCTGCAAAAGGCATCAAGATGCCAACATCGTGAATCTCCTGCCCAATACGCAACGGTCACACTGATGCATTCACCCTACACTCAGCTGTCATCAGTGCATTTGAATAAAGCCTGAGAATTTTTGAATTTGGATGAACAAAAGTTATGATGAGATTTATTGCAAAGGAAATGGATAGCTTTCACACAGTGAGGAAAGTTTCCTCAAAGACATGCTCAGGTTTGACAGCATGAGCCTGAGCTGCCAGTACTGTACTTCCATCCATGGTTACTTTGATGAAATTTGCTCACAGGTGAAGCAGATTTTAGACATGCAGACTATCTATTACTAAACCGAGACATGGGGGTCAGCAAGAATTTATAGAGATTTTCCACCGGAGAGTGCATCACATTACAGTGATAAATCTGTGATTTCACATTTGTCTTTATTTCTATTGACCGCTGACCTTTACTAGTACTATGTATCTCTAAATGTGGTTATCTTTCTTGCCAAGAAACAAGGATGTGTCATAGGAGCAAGAAATAGTGCAGAACATAGATTGGTCAGATGCATATGTCACAGAACTGTCATAAAGCATCACTCATGTTCACCATTTCTAACTTAATATAGTGGCCTACTCTTTATAACCATAGGAATATATTTTGGTTTTAAAGCTCCACTGTAGTTGCTATTGTTACTGTTTATTGTTTGAGTGGGAATGAGTGGGAAAAGGACAGGGGTGCACTACATGGCCAAACATTTGAGGACGCCTGACCATCTCGCCCATGTGTGGTTCTTTCCCAAACTGTCGCCGCAAAGTTGGAAGCACACAACTGGTATAGAATGACTGTATGCTGAAGCATTATAATTTCCCTTCACTGGAACTAAGAGGCCTAAACCTGTTCCAGTACGACCTCAATCCCACTGAACATCTCTGGGATGAACTGAAACGCTGTCTGCACCCCAGGCCTCCTGACACAGCATCAGTGCCTGACCTCACTAATACACTTGTGGCTAAATGAGCAAAAATGATAAAGGCAAAGTGGAGACTCAATCAGGAATGGGATGTTCAAAAACCACATATGGGTGTGATAGTTACGTGTCCACAAACCTTTGGCCATATAGTGTATTTGTCCAGAATATTGATAGTTCTGGTTTCACATGAGTAATGGTACTCCATAGTCCAGTGGAAAAGCTCTGTTAAGGCCTTATCATACGTCCATCACATTGGCTGCACTACCCACTATGTTGTATTTTAATATTCCTGTCACACGCTCCGTCAATGCGGATAATGTTAAGTCGTCACCCAGATGTCCCTCGCTGCATGACGCATCACAGTGTTTTTTCTTGTTTGAATGTTCTACTCGGGTATTCATTTAAATGACAAGTTTTTAAACGCGCCTTTGCAATTTTGAGAAATTAATATCACCAACCAATGATGCGTGCACTACATTACTCAAGGCTAGGTTGTGTTATTTGCACATGTGTTTTGTTATTTTGTATTATGTTATTAAGTCCTGTTATAAAATGTGTGAAATTAGTGCTTTATTTTAAAGCATGTTAATATGTTTGGCATTAAATGTATGTTGGAGTTGCTAATAACCAAAATAAACTCTTCATGTAGAGAGTGGCTGACCGTCTTTATGGCGTCTACAAAGTGCATGGAAATTATGGCAGAGTCTTCAGGTGGGCTTCTTGCATATAATACAATAGCTGAATAGACTTCATGATTTCTGACTGGTTTATTATTATTGTTAACATCTAAGATGTGTATTTTGCCATGTAAGTTGTTTGTTTAACAGTTGTGTGCTTCACATCATTATCCAACACATTCATGTTGAGTGCATATTGGAAATGTATGTAATAATCTGTTAATGTAAGCCTTTTAGTTAATCAAGGGCAAAAAAATGTAGTGTCTGTTTAGACTAAATCTTAGACGTCTACGATCCTTTCATCCCTGCCGTCGAATGCGTCTTATATACGGACTGTATCCTGATAGGATTTTAATCAAATGTCTTCATACAGTTCCCTCTGAAAGTATTGGAACATCAAGGCCAGTTCTTTTGTTTTCGTAATACACTGAAGACATTTGGGTTTAAAAGGTGAATATAAGACCATAGATCAGAATTTCAGCTGTCATTTGTTGTTGATTACATCTAGATGTGTTAAACAGCTTAGAACATGGCACCTTCGGTGGCAGACTACTCAATTTTTTTTAGGAATAGATTGGCTGAAAGTAAATTAAAGTATATAATGCTTAATATTTGGTTGCATATCCTTTGCTAGCAATAACTGCATCAAGCTGGTGACCACCTGTTATCACCAAACTGTTGCATTCTTCTTTTGTGATGCCTTTCCAGGACGTTACCTCAATTTCTTTCAGTTGTTGTTTGTTTTAGGTTGTCTTTTTCAGTCTCCTCTTCAGGAGGTGAAATGTATCCTCAATTGGTTTAAGGTCTGGTGTTTGACTTGGCCAATTTAAAACTTTCTACTTTTCCCCCCCAGTGAAGTGCATCCAGTTCTTTGGCCTTACCTTTGCTTTTGTAGGAGTTAATCTTGGTTCCAGAGCTTTTTTGGCTCATCTGTGTATTTCTTTGGGAATTCCAACCCGTCCTTTTGATTTTCACTTATTCTGCTGATGATTGATCCGCATCTTGTGGTATAGCCTCTACGTTTCGGCTCTCAAAACGTTCTCGGAGCAGTGGATTGTGTTCCCTTCACCCCTGCCCTGTTGAGGTTATCGGTTATGTCACTGACTGTTCTTTAGGGATTGTTATTCACAATGTTCTCATTGTTTCTGTTATTAATTGCTGCCGTTTTCCTTGGTTGACCTGTTTGATGTCTGGTTTTTAGTTCACAGCTTTTCTACCATAGACACCTCTGGGGTCTTCCTGTTGGTTTATCCTTTTTAACTACAAATGCAGTCTTCACAGGCAAAACACAGGACTAAAAAAAAAGAGCAGACATTTAGAGATATTGTTTAAACAATCTGGGCAAACCTGGGGAACAAAGAAACCCCTCAGTCACATGGTACAAGTCGTTGTAAGTTGATTAAAATATCTAGATATAGATCAGGAAATGAAAGCTGAAATTCTGATCTGTCGTATCTTTTGGTCCTGCCATTCCAGTACTTTTGGAAAGGGACTGTATATGTAGTCAAATGCGTCTCAGCATGGCCCGGACTGTAATACTGTAGCTGTATGGTGTGTTAATATGCAAATTAGCTCATTATATCTTAACTCTTGTACTGTTGTTCCTGTTTTTTGTTTGTTTGTTTTGTTTGTTTAATACACTTCAAAGAATGACATAATCTTGAATATAGTCAAATCTATCTAGTATTTCCTATTATAAGATTAGAGTAAACCAAAGGTGAGATTATTAAACCAAATAAAACCAACTTTAAATTAAAACACTGTTCTATTGGCAGTTAACTCTTTTCATTATAAGCGTTTATTTCTAGAAAGAAGCAAATAATATAAGAAGGGAAAAAAAAAAAGTTTTTAATCTTTCTAAGGTCTTTAAAGGTGCCAAGTTTGGCATTCACAGAGCACATGAGTCTGCGGTTGCGAAAGATTTAGGTTTTTCAAATGTGTCTTGGAGAGCCGGATGCATTTACACTTCCATAGCATGGTTAAAATGTGTCTCAGACCACCTCCTGAGCGATCAGATTTAAATCTGTGCGTTCATACCTTCCTTTTTATGCGGAAAATCTCACTCGAGATATAATCCTGATACTCAAGCTGCACAAAACGACCAACTGTTAAAGGTGTCTACATGTCTGTAATTGACACGTGATGTTATTCGTCTTGGGTGATGTGTTTTTATGTTCAGTTTAAACTTTTTAGTAACCCTATTTATTAATATCTTCCGCTTAAAGCAGTCCGAGTAATGAACCTGAATAATAAACTATATTACTGTCTGTTTCTGTAAGATGTTCAGTACTATTAAAAGTTATGCTTTTAGGGTCATTGAAAGAGGTAAATCTCGTTGTCAGTAAAAAACAGTTTTTCGGTTTTATGTAATACTAATTCAATATTAAATAATTGCTCGTGCTGTGTTTTTGGTCTGGACAGTGAGTGGAGCGCCATTGAGAAAGAGATGGGAGATGGTCTGCAGAGTGCAGGACATCACATGGATGCGTGAGTTTATTTTGCACACACCCTACTTCCTTCGTAATAGGGAGTTGCCGGTACTTTTATGAGCGGCTCTCAAGAACCCTTCAAAGGATTAGTTCAGGGTTGTGTTGCAACAGTTTTGAATGATGCCCTGCAGCACGCTAATCTGATTCCCTGTCCAGAGCTGTTAAACACATTTGTGGGATTGATTTGAAAATGCTTAGGTTTCCAGAAAGGCTTGCCCTCCCCTCCCTTCCCCTCCCCTGCCTGACCCCTGCAAGACGTAATCAGGAAAGTGAGCCCTTGGGAGAGTTGCATTTCACTTTGGATTTCCGTCAACGAATGTATGCGCAGCTTCCATGGGCAGTAAAGTTTGCAGGATTTTTGCATCTTTGGTTAGATGTTAGACCATCTCTCAAGAATCAGTCTTCGCTCACGACTCGAGCCGGGCTTCAGATCTTGTCTCTTGGTCTTTGTTGCCTTTTTTTTCCTTCCTGATGGCTTCCAGATTGCAGCACTCAGCTGTGGGGTCAGAGGTCATCCATGCAGCACTCCGGCAGCTGCCAGTCGAACTGTGCGGGATGGGAACAGTACGTCAGTCATCAGGCTTACTTGAAGGCTTTTATGGCAGCCTGGATCATGTTTCTTCAGTATCTTAATGTGTCCTCAGGCACCATAATCTTGTTTCTTGTGGTAAAGTTTGCCTTCGTAATGAAGTAGATTGTAACATGGGTGAAACATCGTGTTATTGTTGTTTTTCTTATGTGCTGTTCTGTACTCTGTGTAAATTAAATGCGTTAAGTTCCACAGATTCATACACTTTTCACTGTTCCTGGTCCACCTTGGAAGCACATTTTAGATTCGTTTCCTTTGAATGTTTGTGTCTTCTGTTTGACACACTTGAACAAATGAAATATCTCTTGGCAGGTATGCTGCTTCTGTAGATGACATACTGGAGGAGGAGGAGCACTATGCTGACCAGCTGAAGGAATACCTTTTCTACACTGAGGCTTTTAGGTTTAGTGCACTCATAATAAAAACTTTTATGTGTACCACAAACTTTTATAATACTTCTGTATTAGATTAGAGGGAAAAGGTGTCATCACAGCAGCATTGAATGATTTTCAGGAAGTTCCCTCATTCAGGTCTTTCAGTCCGATGGTATTAACATGATGACCGGGTACATCAGATAGCTCAAATTGAATGTTAATTGAATGTTCTGTCTCAGTTTAAAAAAAGTAATAGAAGAAAATGTTTACTTTGAATGTCCAGAATTTTTTTTTTTTTAATATTCTCTGCAAATCTACACCATTTAGCTATGTCTGTGTTTTGTTTGTTGACTTGGCTTTATGTCTCTGCAGGGCAGTGTGCAGGAAGCATGAGCTTTGTCAGTTTGAACTGGAGATGGCTGCCCAGGATCTGGCCTCCAAGAAGCAACAGCGGGAGGAACTGGCTACTGGGGTGAGTCTCCATCAGCTCAAGGAAAAAAAAACCCTCTGTACTGACTAGCAGCGTCAACACATTGCTGTAGCTGGAGCATAGGGATTCCCCTGGCAGGCTTAGTTGTTTGTTTTCCTGCCTCAGACCAGAGAAATCTGCCACAGCATAACTTTTTGGAACCAGTAGCTTCTTGACGGTTTTTTTTTTTTTTTATTCAGTTAACTGCTCAAAAAATTTTCGAGTAACCTACAAGGCAAATTCTTACCGCAGGTTTGAAAGATGAGCTTTTTATTATGAATATATATTACCAGTTAATACTTGGAATAAACAAAACTATTGTCAAAGTCAAGTGAAATTTTATTTGGCATTTATTAAGGCTGGGTTTAGAAAATCGCTGCCCAAAAGACATCAATGATTTGGTGCTTATTTTCAATATTTGGACAAATATTACGTCATGAACGATTCTTAAGACTACCAAAAAAGAAAAAGAACAGAAAACAAGGAAATGACTCAAGGTTGACTGGCTTCTTTAAAGCATAGAGAGAGAATAGAGAGTGCATAAACATGTCGTAGAGGACGGACTCCAGCTGTACTACAGGAAAGTAGACAAGAACAGTTCCTGATGTAATAAATGCCTTAACCTCGGGGCTTCAGAAACGCATTTTGCAGTGGGGCTGCTGGAATTTTAAGCAGCAAGCATGTGGCAAATGCATATTATTATTATTATTATTATTATTATTAGTTATTATTATTATTATTATTAGCAGCAGCATCATTATCCATCCCCACTTCCGGCATCCTCGCTTAACCCAGTAGTTCCGAAGTTGGGTAATATTCCAAACCTGAAGAAATATTTTACAGGATTAATTTATATCAGGAAATTGCAGCTCTTAACTGCATGAATATATTACAGATAAGAGAATGTGGACAAACATAGGACCAAAAACAGAAACAAATGTTTTCAGTGAGGACATATTAAGCTAAGTCAGCAAAATTACGAGTCAGCTCTCTGAGTTTTCCAAGAGAAAGTTTGCTACTACTACATTTATCACTATGCAGCCATGCTTGGTTTTAGCAGCTAAACTAGCTGTCATTAGCTGTCTGGTTGGCTTGCATTTGGCTGCTGTATGCATGTATATCTATGAACTGTATGAATACTGTATAGAATATGCTAATCTATAATATGTTTCATAAATGATGCCTATTAACTACAGTGTTTGGGTTCATGCTGTAGGTGGAAGCTTTGACAGTGCTAGAACCTGTTCTCCTCCAGCTACTGTTGTCATCTATGGAGAAACCTTACATTTCACAACAGCACAGAAGTCCTGTTAGAGGAGGAAGGAATGCTGAGCAGTTACCAAATTGATTGTTAAAGGATTACAGCCCTTCGAAATAACTATTGTTTTGGTATCAATATCAAAATAAGGTTATTGGACCGATAGCAAAAACCTTTCAGGCGATATCCAGTACTAGTATGGCAAAACACATTGTAATGGAAATGCTTATGGCGAGGCTCAGGTAAATTAACACTTCATGTAAGGCAGAAAAACAGCAGAGCAACAACTATCAACTTAATTTAAACAAATGTGATAAGTATATCTCATAATATTCATGTATACAAAATATACACGTATGTGAAAAAAAACAATGAGTAAGTGGAAATAAGACAAAAATATTTGACTGTGCTAAAATAGGGTATAAGTGAAAAGTGAGTATTATACTACAGTATGCTGAAAGGTGAGAATGGATACATCGGAAGGGTCTTATTAAAGCACAATGTACTACATGCTTTTTTTTATACATACAGTGTATATTATTACAGGGGTTCCTCGTTTTACGACACAGTGCCGTTCCTACGACAGTGATACAGATGATGATCGCGAAAGTTTTTATGGGAGTGAGCGTCGTAAACTCGGAACGTCGAGATGTAAGGGCCTCCTGTATAGATTTTTAAAATGCACATTGTCTTTGATCCTGTTGCAGACAATAAGGACCTTCTCTCTCAAGGGGATGACCAGTAAACTGTTTGGCCAGGAGACTCCTGAGCAGAGGGAGGCTAGGCTGAAAGCTCTGGAGACCCAGATTGAGGAGGGAGAGGAGATCGTGAAAGAGAGAAACACCGAGTGCGAGTGAGCATTCTGCTCTTTTCCCATGTCAGTCTTAATAAGCCAGCTATGAGTGGAATTATAGTACAAGCCCTCCCATGCTCTTATCTTCAGGATCTTATTTTATTAAAAGCCCTATAGAGTTCTTTTTAGATTTTTTATTTTTTTTTTATTTAGCAAGGTGCGTTTAAATTTTGTATTTAATTTTCCACATTGTTGACCGTCGGGATAGGTCTGTATCCTATTCTTCTGTTTCTCAGCAATAAATCTTAGATGAGCTTTACTCATCAATCTGCATGAGCCCTGATGTCAGCATGTGCTGTGTTTGCAGAGAGTTTGTGAAAAATGCTTGGGTGGACATTGAGCGGTTCAAAGAGCAGAAAGAGCATGACCTCAAAGAAGCTCTCATCAGTTATGCCATCATGCAAATCAGCATGTGTAAAAAGGTGAGTAGCATACTTTATATCCGCCAAGGTTGTTATGTTTTTGGTTTTTTATTATGAAACTTGGTGGCAGGGTGTAGCATGGGCCAAGGAAGAACCCATTCAATTTGGAACGTACCTGAGCAGCTTGAAGAATTTACTTATGCTTTCGCAAAGGTTATGAGATCTGGCATCTGGGCTTGACGGAAGTCTGCGCTCAACAATGCCATACAATCTTGTAGATGGCCGTAAAGGTCAATAGTGACAAAACTTAGCCAATGTAGAAACATGATGACTCCATTGGAAATATATAGACATATAAGGCGGTCGTGGTTACAGATTTGCATATCGTAGACAAGTCGACTATTGTCCTTGGTGGTGTACGCTCTCAGAGTGCCCTTTTGTTTTATTATTTTTTTTTTAATTAACATAAGCAGTTAGTATGAAATTGAAATTAGACAGAACAGAGGATAGACAAATAGATCAACCCTTTGAATGATTTATTCACATTTACATTGCTTTGGAAATATAGTAGTGCAACAGTGTGTCCTGTTTTGGTTCCAAATGAGAGAAAATAGAGGCTTCGCATTTGGAAATGATGTAACCTACAAGGCTCAGTGGCAGTATGTGCAAACAGTCTACAAATGATTGTGGCTTTACCCTCTAATTAAGTGGCATCTCATTACTTCCAAACCGCTGACTTTTTTTTTCCCCCTCTGTAGGGAATTCAAGTGTGGAATAACGCTAAGGAGTGCTTCAGCAAGATGTGAGTTGTGCTTCAAGCCAAGTTCCAGCACACAGCCACACAGCTGTGCAAACTTCTCAGGGTAAGAGTGCTGATATCGGATCAGTTTTTATCTTTCATCTTCCAATGAATACAAGTGGACGGACCAAACTGATCCAAGATCAGCACTCTTGCGGAGGTGCTCGGTATGTATGAGCCCTAAGCACAATCCTAGGGATGTTGGAGGCACAGAAACTTTTGAAATTGAATTCTTCTTTACCACATGAGTTAAACGACGCCAATTTCATTACATTTTGAAAATCTTAAAACCTGTAGAGAGGGGAGAAATTACTGTTCTATTTATTTAGCATAATGTTCACCGGTCTTGAGTATACAGTATTTCCAACTCATTGAATTTCCAAAATTGTGCATATTTTGTCAATAACAAGCCGGTGTAAATTATTGCCAATCACAGAAAGTGGACTGAATGAATTTTTGCTGAAATGACAGCTGCATATCTATTTTTCTTTTTTTTTTTTTTTTTTTTTTTACAGTACAGTAATGTCAAATATTTGCTGTAAAAGAGATCCACTTGTAACATTCAGTTGGTGCTGGAAAACAATTTCTAAACAAATTTAAATCTTAGGCTTAATACGGGAGCATTCCATTATATGTCCTCTGGAACGTGTATTGAAACATCAAAAAATTGTAAATCTAACTTTTATTGCACATACCGAGTACGAGAAGGGGTCAAAATCCCCCTTGGAAGTAAAGCAAGCAGGCTTATTTGTGTTTGTTATAGCTATGTGTGCTCACATGGCCTCCAGCTGAAATCTCGGCCAGGATGTTTATCTTACCATACTGTACTCTCATCATTAGCACTGTCTGCACGCTGCACTGTTAAACACAAACTGTTTAGAACTGCTCACCCACACCCTTTTTATGCTTCAATTAATAGGAAAGATGTATGCCTGCTGTTTATGCCTTATCCAAAACCTTATGTTGCATATTTTTCTTTATGGCAGCAGCTTCTACTATGAATGCCAGATTTGCCATTTGGGATGAAGTGTGGGTTGGTCAGTGTTTTGATATAAATCTGGCTGGAGGAACAGGAAGCTCATGCTGGAAAAGGAGGATATAATAATTTCCTCATTTAACACTTGTGTGTGTGTGTGTGTGTGTGTGTGTATCTGTGCCTGGCCAGCTCTAACTCTGAGGGCCATTTTATGGTAGAATAATGTTGAGATGATACCTTTTTCACTACACATATGGGAAAGAATTGTAGTATAAATCGCTGTTTAAAAATTTATTGTGCATACACTAATAAACTTGGAATTTTCTAATATTTCATGTTTGGGTTTCTGGTTACATCATAAATAAATGTATTGATACATTGTTTTTATAAAGTTAAAAAAGTGATCATAATACTGTCCTAATATACTGTAGTCTGTTTTTAGAAAATGTTGAGAGGATTTTCACTATAGGCTAAAAATGACCACAGAACAACATGATTTGAATTTCATCTCCGTTAGAATGACCTCATGTGGCCTGTGGCAGGTATTGAGATGTATGTATTATTGGTGTAAAAATGTAGAGGCAATTAAGTTGTATTGTCGTCGTCGTCGTCGTCCCCGACCCAACTGGAGCAACACATTTGCACAAACCTTTTGAAACTGTCCATAATAATTTTGTAGGTATGCATTTAATTTACTTAGATTTTTCTTAATATGTAATTTATTTCAAAGGATTTGACATAGCCCACTGATATACAATTAAACCAGAATTTAAAATTATATTTAAATATGCAACAATTATTTAATTATGCATGTATATGTTTACAATTAATTCATTTCACATTGGAAAAGTGCATCAGTATGTTTTGTTTGTGACTGTTTAAACATGACACGCTTGAGTAAATGCTGCCCTCTTGTGGGCTTATATTGGATTCTAGTCTAAACAGTTCACTACTAATAGAATGAGACATTATAACATTAAGTATAACAGTTATGCTTTATTATCCATTAAAATCATTGCTCTTAGCAAACTAAAGTGAGAAATGTGCTAATGAAATCTAATTCTTATGTTCTGGTTTTTAAGGAACTAGTGAGAATGTGCTTCCAGTGTGCTTGTTTCCTAGCCAAGTACAACAGTAAATTTTGTTGTTATGAAATCTGCATCGAGGAGCGTATGTTGTCTCACACTTTTGTATGGTGGTAATTCTATTATTTGACTTGCTGCTTGAGCTTGTGTTTAGAACAGACAGTTTAATGTTCATGTCAGCGTATAGCAGAATGGGTGCTACAAAGGCAGAGTAAGTCATTTCATGAATTAATGAGTTCCTTAATTTCTTCTTTTCTTTAACTTTTTACATGTCTTGTATTTTAGGACAGCATGATTTTATTATTTTTTTTCACTAGTCTGTTTTGGAGGTATCATCTGGATAATGGACAGTGACCAATGGCCAAATTGTTATTTGATATTTATTTATCTTACTTATTGAGCCTTTCCTTAAATTCTGCATATTTCTGATAGTGATACACAGGACTTTCAGGCCATTTCAGTACCTCTGACTTTATTACTGTTCCTCTGATGCTGTGTAATCGCATCAGGGAGTGAAGTGAAATCCAATCATGGCTATGGAGCCCTTTTGGAAGAAAAGAAATGTATGCTTCTTTGCTGTGAAGGTTTGCTGCTCAGCTCCCAAAATTAGAAGATTGAGTGCTTTTGAGAAGAAGAGGAGTTATCAGCAGGAAAGAGGTAAATACAGCAGGCAACGAATGCAGAATTCTGAGGAGCTGAGTACTGGAGGGTCACTGAACAGCTACTGTTGCTGTAAAGGAATCCTGCTTAAGACAGGTCAACCCTTTGGGTAAAGGAAGTGATGGCACAGGAATGCTCTAATTCAGGTCAAAAGGCCATGGTAGTAGTTTTGGATAATTGCAACATGGTGCTCACTGTCTACCTTCACCAGGGTTTACAGATTAAATGCTGCTTCATTACATCCCATGTGCTCAGAGTGCTTTCTCATCATCAATAAAGAACAATATCGTAGCTTGAGTGATTCTCATCATCAGTAGGGAGCAGTATCAATGATTGCCATCCTCAAGTATGGTGCTGATGAGTGCAGTCTCGTATTGTCTGACAGGTTATATTATGAATCCTCACTAGTTCCAAAGGAAACTGCCCTGGCAGTCTGGGACATAAGGAAGTGAAACTAAAAGGAATGTACCCAACTGTAGTCCTACAAAAAAAGTGGAGCACCACTAGGCAACCTGGGTCACTTGGGCTGACAAGAAAGGCCAGTGAATGATCATGACATAGCAGGGAGTTTTTATAAGGTCATGGTCATGAGGTTAAAGCTTTGCTATTGATGCTCAAGCAAAAAGGTGTAGAATACTCCACTATTTTCACAGGAAAACTGTACTGGCAGACCTCCACTTAGCTGTTCCACGCTCCACTCAGCCAGGATTACATACATAACCTTCCGATTTGTTTTTTGGTGTGGAACTCAAACTGGATTATACGATACGAAACACAAATTGGGCACGGTGGTGCGGTGGTTAGCACTGTCGCCTCACAGCAAGAAGGTCCTGGGTTAGATCCCCGGGTCACCCAGGGTGCCTTT
>JAQQZR010000035.1:18644134-18689759 GCA_030068235.1 Notoglanidium macrostoma | reverse complement strand
TGAAGCTGCTTTGAGACAATGTCTGTTGTTAAAAGCGCTATACAAATAAAATTGAATTGAATTGAATTGAATTGAAGAAGGCCTTTGACTACCCTAGATAGGAAGCTATTTTCAAGAGATCTTAATATCTGCGTAGTGTGGCTTTTGCGGTGAATAAATAATAGGCTATATTTACACAGAGAGATTATTCCACTCCCTTGTCTCCAGTCAGTCTGTGTTTAAATAAGGGACTAAACTGTACGCATCTGAACTGAATCCTCTGCACCTGGAGAACTTTAATATGACCTACACACTGTAATACAAATGATAAGCCCCACAATGCAGTGCAAATGGATGTACAGTGGAAAAAGTCTACAATGGTCGCATGGCAAACGGCGTCCCTGTTACTATGTAAGTGCACTACAACGTCCTTGTCCTAACCAAGACTTCTGCGCCCTAGGTAGTGCACTCGATGAGAAATAGAGGGCGATTTGGGATGCAGCCGTAGAATGTCGCTGCTAGCTTTCTAGCTAGCCAGTTGCTAATCAATCAGCACGGCAGCAACGAAAACTTTTACGGGGAGATTATGACTGCTGATCATATACGGCTACTGGCGCTGTGAAAAATAACCATTAGCTAACGCAGCTACCTGTGGAAAATTACCAGCAAAACCGTGCGGGTGAGTTCTTGTACTATGTGTGCTAATTTAAAAAGGAAAAAAAACCCAAACCCAAGTAGTCTCACCGTTAACAAGCTAGCCGTCAAAGTGCAACTTGCGTGTTTTAGATAACGCTAGCAAAGCCGGCTACTGTTTTGATTTCCCAGGCCTGAAAGGAAACCTTGCTAGCCTGAGCGCTAGCTAGCCCGGGTCTGCTGGTGATTTATCGGTCTATCTCAGGCATCTAATAGCCATCGAGCAGCGGCCGTGACATTTGCAAGGCTGATTTGACTGCCATGTTTTAGTGTTAATAAATAGTTTGATATTGATTGAAGTCTGTTTACGTGTTTGTCAGACACGGAGCCTGCAGTAAAGGCACATATCAGTTATGCAAATATTATTTAGTCTATAATCCAGCTAAATTATTTAGCTACGTAGTTAGCTCGCTGTGTATTTCTTCAGTGATATACCAGCTGTAAATCATTCTCGTAGTTTTATAATGCAGGTCCAGTTAATGTTTATCTGCTCACCGAACATTGAGTATTCTTAGTTACTGCTAGCTAACAGTACAATTTACAACTTAACCGACTTTACAAGGTCATTTTCTATCAGAAGTAGTGCATTTTATTTTTTTGTTTTGTCTTGATGCACAGTTTACAACTACAAGGCCTGAATGTGACCGTTAGTTAGGCATAATGGACCTTCCAGCAGTTTTAATATGCCTTTATAATGAGCTGTCCAGCTTTAGATAGATAAATAAAATCTAAATTTTTATTATTTTTCTACATTAGTTAGCTGGCGACAAGGATTTGGAGGGTAAAGCTGCCTTGTGGCCCAGCCAGATGTGGGGTATGCAGCCCTACCTCAAACAGAATAAAAGCCTAGCTGATATTTGAGATCACTGAGACCCATAGAGGACATTTACAGTACTGTGCAAAAGTCCTAGGTGCATACAAAGAAATGCTGTAAAGAAAATATGACTTCAAAAATAATGAAATTAAAGCCTTCCACTTAAAAGAAAAATACTACAATGCGCAGGAAACAGTAATAAACTAAAAGTCAATAATTGGTGAGACGACTCATTGCTTCCGCTTCTTAAATAGAAGGTACACTGTGTACAGTTTTATAAGGAAACGAGCTGGTAAGTTTGACTGAGCATCCTGAAGAATGTGCTGCAGTTCCTATGGAGACGTTGACTGTCGCAATGTTATGTTTTTTTTGTGAGTAATGTGGTCTCTTATGTAGTATTTACTGATATACAAATACAGATCGTCTCCGGAAAAAGTATTGTTTGGAGAAAAGTATTGTTTTTGTACTGAATCAAAAATAAATATCTATAACAAAAATTTCTCCAAAAAAAAATGCAGTGCCTTTTTTTACATACACCATCACCTTCCTTGCTCAAATATTGTCTTTACTTGTCCTTCAACCAGGTTAGCAGAGGACTAATATCCAGCTGTCAAGAATACCAGCACAGGTCCATGACAGTCACCTGTTTTTCTGGAGCCACACAGCTGCAACCAAGTAACTCAGAAAGATGAACATCGATGACAAGTTGGATGGGATCCTGATTCGATGTGGCACTGTAAACATTCACCACTCGGCGCAAACCTTAGTACCCTCTGGGGTGGACAAACGGGGAGGAGGAGGAAGCTTGGATATGTCTCTTGGAGAAAAGAGCTTGGCCAATCAGCCCCTGCTTGCCGATGATGAAGAAGATGAGGATGATGATTTGGGTGGTGGAACGCTGACCTCACATAACCTCATTTCACACGATGAACTTATGGTTCATGAGGAGACTGTGAAGAACAATGTGGCGGGAGAACAAGAGTTCTCTCAGCGGCTTTCTCACAAGTTACCATACACTCTACACATGCCTGTGAGTTCATGCGACATTACATATGTGAGTGTGCAGCGGTGGAAGCTTTTGTATATGTCAGAGTGTTCTAGCTTTTAAGAAAAATCTTATTTAAAGCAGTGTAACTGTATGTAAGTGTTCAATTGTCCTTTCTTTTTATTCTATTTTTAATTAAAACGTTAACCTTTGTTCTGTACTACACAAAAAGTCAGTGGGTATTTGTGTAATTTGGGCCTAGGGACCAATTGTTATCCGCTTTTCTATTTGGTGTAATCAAATATTCATTTTATTCTTGTCAGGTGAATATCAAACAGGAACTGAAGCTGTCAGACCCACTAATTCTCAATAAAAAGGACAAGAAACAGGAGAGAGACCTTACAGAATGTCTCAAAAAGAAGAAGAGAAAGCAGCGGTCTCCTGCAAAGGTATTTTCTATATATAATCTAAGAGGAATGACATTTCTGCCACTGACTTTTTTTTAGAACAGTGACAGTCTTATGTTGACCATATATGAGAGCATAGACTTTGAATTAATGATCTATCTAACGTGTTAGATTCTTACCATTAATGAAGATGGCTCACTGGGACATCAGAACCCAAAGTCCCACATCTGTGAGCACTGCAACGCTGCTTTCCGAACAAATTACCATCTGCAGAGACACGTCTTCATCCATACGGGTAACACGAACACTCGCGTGCAGGACATTTCTGGGTTTTGGTCTTTTTTTTTTTTTTTTTCCGATTTTTCCTTCACGATTATCTCTTTCTAAAACTTCGTCTACAGGAGAAAAGCCTTTTCAGTGCAGTCAGTGTGACATGCGTTTCATTCAAAAGTACCTGTTGCAGAGACATGAGAAAATTCATACAGGTATGAAGAAATCCAAAATCGGAATCATAATCAGTATATCTACCTATTCCTAACCAGCAATCAGTTTTTGACCATTCGTGTGTATAATTAGAGTAATATTCATGTGTTTAATGTAGTCATTTTACTTTGAAATACAGGATTTTTTTTATTTGATGGATGTTGTATGTCTTATTTTCCAAGTACTTTAATACGTTTTAATCTTATAGGAGAAAAGCCATTTCGATGTGATGAGTGTGGAATGAGATTCATCCAGAAATATCATATGGAGAGACACAAGAGGACGCACAGTGGAGAGAAGCCTTATCAGTGTGATTATTGTCACCAGGTTAGAATAATACAGTTTTCACATTTCTGTACTGATCTTTTTGGGTGCTTTGACATATGCAGTGTTTAATCCATTTTAATCGATCCCTGGTGCCTTGTCGTCTTTGGTGCGGTTCATTTGTGTAGGTGAGAACACCGTAATCGGGTGCGGACCAACATAGCTGGTTCGAGACTGTTTCAAAATAGCTGGTTCTTTTGCAGTAAGAAAGTAGTTTGATCCTGATTCGATCCATCTGCACAAAATGAACCAAACAGGCCAAGTGTGTGGTGGGGGACGTCATCATATTTCTGACCGATGAATGAAAGTGTGTTAAGCATGCATTTTCAGCCCTGCATGCTCCTTAGCCAACATTTTTACCCTCTTTTGCTTTATGTAATAGTGTGCAGTGAGAAAACAAACCGAATAGCAAACATACACAAATATATTTTTTAGAATTTGGACTAACTTGGCAACCAGACTAATGTGTGCGAAAGTGTCTGAAAGCCTTTATTTCTGCTTTGTGATGACATTGTTTGTTGTTAAGAGCACAACCTTCCCTATTTTGGCCTGAAGATGGTCTTTCTGTAGGTTTGTTTAAAAATAATTTTTTTTTTGTCCTCAGTACTTCTCCAGAACTGATCGAGTCTTGAAGCATAGACGTATGTGCCATGAAAATAAGGAGAAAAAGGTCCATAAATCAGCTGCCAAAGATGGCCTTCTACGCAACACAGAAACACTCACGTTCTCTTTCCCATCCAAGGAGAGCACTCTACCTAAGAAAAAGCGGCAGAAGTCCACTGATAAGAACAGCACCTCAGTCCGAAACACTGCTGTCACAAACAAAGTTGTGGAGGGTGATGAGAAGAAGGAAGAGGACGGACTCGGCAAAAACGAATGTCTTCCTCTTTATGATGTTGCGACCAAGGTTAAAGATGAGTATGCAGTGACAGAATATTCTGTTGAACTCCCAGATTGTTCTCCAGAAAGCAGGCAACTTAGTGGGGAGGCATCTTCTGATGAGATCACTCCTCCGAAGATCGTGCTGAAGAAGATTGCTAGCAAGAAGAATGTAAAGCAGCAACCCTTGGAACACTCGCAGCCTTTGTCACCCCTGTCGTCATACGAGGAAGGAAAAGTCACAAGATACACGTTTGAAATTGTTGATAACAAGGGCCTGTTGGATGTAGAGCCAAGCCCTGATGTGGAGACTGTCGATCCGCTCCAGGTTGGGCCTACAAAGCCAGCTGGCAGCAGCACAAATTATGATGATGCCATGCAGTTTCTCAAGAAGAAGCGTTACCTCCAGGCGACCACGGCCAATAACAGTCGGGAATATGCCCTGAATGTGAACAGCATCTCCTCACAGCCCTCAGTTACTCAGGCAGCCGTGGCCACTGTCATAGATGAGACTGTTCCTGTAACAATCCTGTCTGAGACTCAGACTCTGAACGTTGAGATCAAGGCAAGCCATGAGAAGAATGTTCTCCCTGATGAAGTCTTGCAGTCACTCCTAGATCACTATTCCAACAAGGCCAATGGACAGCCAGACATCAGCTTCAGTGTAGCAGACACAGAAGTAACTTCCAGCATCTCCATAAATTCGTCTGATGTTTCAGAGTGTAGCCCTACTGAGGCCTTGGGAACTAGCTCCCAGGCACCCACTGCGGAGAAAGCTAGTCTTCTGCAAGAGTATTCAAAGTTTCTCCAACAAGCATTGGAGAGGACCAGTCAGAATGACAGCTACCTGAACACCCAGAGTCTAGCGTTTGTGAATGATGGTGCAAGCCTTGGCGGACAGCCCTTATTTTCCACAGACAAACAGTTTGGTTCTCCAAGCCGCTTTAGATCAGGTATGAACTCTCCTCTGAGATTGGACAAACCTCACTTTGGTCTTTTAGTGGATTCCCAGCACTCGTTCTCATTTTCGGGTGATGAAACCAACCCTTCCTCAGTGTCGCCGACTGAGGACTTTCTTGAGCAGGTGTCCCCCAAAAAGACAGACGCTCAGGGCATCACTCAAACGTTTCAGATTGCCACTTTTGATCAGAATTTCCGATCTCAGTTCCAGACATCCAGGTCCGGACTATCTTCGCAATTTAGTGTTTCCAATGGACAGGTCAGCATAAGAAGTCATGGAGGAACAGACTTTCCAGAATTCTCTCTTGTTAACGTTACTGAAACCAGAACTCCAATGAGCTCCTCTCCAGATGCTACAAGCAGCCATACATTTGGCTAAAAAAAAAAAAAAAGAAAAGCTATTTAATATTTTAATCATTTAAAAGCACTTTATACTCTTGCTCTGCGAATGTAAGCAGCACGGTATTGGATGTTCATCTCTTGGCAAGCATTTGAACTCCAGATGTTCTCTTTTTATTTGGTGGTTGTTTTAATCAGGCAAGGATGAGAATCATCGTAGGAAGTAGTTTTTGTTTTTCAGCACACGCGTTTAATGTCCGTGTACGTGTAAAAGGCACTTTTCTGTATGTTTTGTTCATTCAATCAGTTCATCTGCACATTATACTGCACAACTAGTCTCTGAGAGAATTTCCTTCCTCACAGGTACATAAAGATAAGCTCTTAAATTTCCAATTTAAACTCAAGAATTCATAATTTTATATAATGAAATTATATAATTCTACGATATTTTTGCACAACACTATGAAGGTAATGTTAATATTAAAGAATAGCTCTTAAATTATAATGGAACTGGGTACATCTCCGATACATGGCTGTATTTGTAGGTACCTTGATTGACAGCTTAATTTTTTTTTTTTTTCTTTGTACAAAAAATGTATCCATCCATGAAACTAATACACCATGAGCGTAAGAGACACAATTAATTCATTAGATTATACTGGGAGAGTATATTTCAGATTCAGCATGGAGTAATTAATAAAGATATTAAAATGCATTCCTCTTGTTGGATTTCTCAGTAATGAAACTGATGAAGCAGGCTTACCTGAAAAGATTTTTTCCCCCCCTGCATGTAGTGCCTTTATGTGTATCTGTGAAATATTCAAGACATCCCCTTAACCGCCTTTCTTTATTGTTTTTTTTATTTTTATTTTTTTATTTTTTATTTTTTAAATGTTGACAAATGACTTAAAGAAAGTAAAGGTTCTAAATTTAGCCACTAAAATATGCACTTGGGCAAAATCAGTGCTCTTTATACTTGGGACTTTTGACATATGAATCACAGTGGTGTTGGTCTTTTTTTTTTGTTGTTTGTTTGTTTGTTTGTTTGTTTGTTTTTAAGCACCTTTTCCAATTTCATCATTACAATCATGGATCTATTTTATAGGGTCATGGGTGACGTCTTTATTTGCCTTGTCATTCTATTGTAAATAGAATGCAATAAAATTTAATATTGGAAACGTAACTTTAATCATTGTCCTTGAAAAAATGAACTAAAATTTGCCTTTGTCTATCTCTAAACTGACATTCATGTATTCGCTGCATTGTTTGATGCAACCAGTGGTGCATCACTTTGATCTCTGGTAAGTTTATTTAGTATTTATAACCATAGTTATCATTATTTTATGTCTTACATCTTGCAATGAATCACGTCGTCATACTGCCTTTGTTCATAATTTCTGTACATTTTTTTTTGTCTTGACCAAGTCCATGAGCTATAATTCATGGATACTGGTTTTAAAAGCCTACAGTCGTGCCATGCTAAACTACAGACCAAATCGGAACTACATTGTAAGAGGTCTCTATTATAAATCGCTGTTACTCCTCTTACTTTTTTTGGATACATTCCTTTATTGGATTGTCAGATGTGTGTCTTGTTTATTTGTTTGTATGTATGTAAGTTGTATATTTAGAACTGCACAATTTGTTTTGTGTATGCTAAGAGTGAGTTGGAAAAGTTTGAGATCTCTGTGGATTTTTAAATGAATGTACTCTGTTAATTCAGTCTGCATAATCCTGTTGGTTCTGGCCTCACTGAACACTGCTCATGTTACTGTTGATTCACAGTGACTAGGTCTCTCTCCCTCTCCCTCTCCCTCTCCCTCTCCCTCTCTGAAAGTACCACAGCAGATAATCTCATTTTACATCTTAAAAGTTAACTCTATCTCATTAATATAAGAATTGTTTAATTTTTCTACTAGATGCATTTTTTATGCAGATGCTTATCCGATCTCTCGGCAGATATCAGCTCTATATATCATGCACCTCTTGATCATATATTAGCACAAGTAAAAGTGGTTTTGTTTTAATAATAATAATAAAAAAAAAAAAAGGCTAGTTGGTCCAGGATTAAAATCAGGTTTCAAATCAACCAGGATGTCTCTCAAGTCGAAATGAAGTGAGAATACTTTTATTTATCTTCGTAGTATTGTAGATTTGTTTCCTGTTACTACTATAGGCATATATATATATATATATATATTTTGGGCCTTATTTGCATCCCATACATTAGAATTATGGGAGCATCGATATAGATAAGGTTTTTTCCCCCCTTTGTTTAGACTGACACAGTTAACTGTTCTTAAGCAGTGATGGTTTCTGAACTTCTTAGTTATAGAAATTATCAAGTCAATGCGGGATGCATGTCCACTGTTTTTTATACACTGGTTATATTTTTTATATGTATGCATTTTATTGTAGCCAAATTATTTCCCTAGATCACCATTCATTTTATGCAAAATGATGTATAGAACCTGGAGGGAATTTTTTTTTCTTGATTGCATCTCTTGTGTATGTCCTTTGAAATACAACTGAACAATTCAGTAGTGTTTCTTTTATCTGTTTTTGTATTTGTCCCCCTCCTTACTTCATTTTGTGGATAATTAAGGTAATCATGACTGCGTGTTTAGCTTCGCTGTAGTGTTTGTGTTGAAGCTACACTAGATTCCGGTTCTGGTTGCCATATGTCAATAGACCTAGTTAACAGAGTCTTTCCTTTTGTCAACATAACTGGCTGAATACCAATGATATCCAAACATAATGTGTTGAGGCCTGAGCGTTTTTTATGACTAGACACAGCTTTTAGTCATTTGGTGGATGCAGATAGCTCCCTCAGACCTTTATATAAAGTAATCTTCAGGATAATGCCTGTCTGTGCTCCACATAAAACAAATAAATAAACCCATTCGCATTTGTTTTTGCTGTAACAAATACTGTCATCTCCCCCCCAAATTGATTTTTGAGATTTTATTTACACTTACTGCCCACTTTATTAGGAACACCTATTCATCCTTGCAATTATCTAATCAGCCAATCAGGTTGCAGCAATGCAATGCATAAAATCATGCAGATACTGGTCAGCAGCTTCACGTAATGTTCACATACACCATCAGTATGGGGGGGAAAATGTGATCTGTGGCATGATTGTTGGTGGACATTTGGTGAACTGGTTTCAGTATTTCTTTAACAACTGATCTGGGATTAACAGTCTCTAGAGTTTACTCAGCATGTTGCAATAAAGGAAAAAAACATCCAGTTTGCAGCATTTCTGCCAATGGAAATGCCTTGTTGATGAGAACGGTCAACAGTGAATGGTTCAAGCTGACAAAAAGGCCACAGTAACTCAGATAACCACTCTGTACAATTGAGGTGAGCGTGAAAAAGAATTTTGGAATGCGCAGCATGTTGAACCTTGAGGCGGATGGGCTACAACAGCAGAAGACCATGTCAGGTTAGCAACGGCAATGAATTTGGCTGCAATGGCATGAATCGATGGCCCCAACTTGCCTGCCAACAGCCTAGGCTGGTAAAGGTGATGGTGATTATTGCTGACCATGTGCATCCCTTCATGGCCATAATTTACACATCATCTAATGGCTACTTCCAGCATGATAATTCACCAGGTCACAAAGCCAAGGTCAACAAGCTGGTTTCATGAACATGGCAATGAGTATATTTCCCAGTCACTGGTTATGAATCAAGTAGAACACCTTTGGGATGTAAATCAAGAGATTCACAGCATGAAAGTGCACCTGAAAAATCTACATCAATTGTCATACAATCATGTCAACATGGACCAGCATCTCAAAAGGAATGTGTCTTGTGGAATCCATGCCATGAAGAATTGAGGCTGTTTTGAGAGTAAAGGGAGGACCTAACCAGTATTAGTATAGTGTTCCTTTAAAGCGCCCGGTCAGTGTGTTGGTCAAATTGCTGTGAAGAATGTCAGTGATATTGGTTTGGTTTTGATCAAGGTTTAACATGCCGTGATGTTGATCTTACACTGACATATAACCACTATTATATTTCAAAGTGCAAACCATCACAAACGAATAGCATGTTTTATTCATTTCTTTTTAGATGCGGTGCCAACTTCACAGTGATCCCCTCAGTGTCCTCGCCCCAGATGGCCCACAGTTTGGCTGGCTCATTTCCCAGCACACCTGGAGTAGATATGCAGTGCTTTTGATGACTCCCTTGATGTGTATTTGGGGGGAAATGTAGAAAATCTGAGCTCAGGGGTGTGATATTTGATTGGGTAGACTATTGATCATTCATAGTACATAGCTTTGAATATACCCAGTCCTAATTGTTCATATTTCTTGTGATATTAAAGGTTCTTCACAGCTTCTAGTGAAGTGTTCAAGTGACTCATGCTGTACTTGTGAGCACAGCTGCACACCTTTAGCATTGAACAGCTCCAACATTTGTTTAATGACGTGCCACTATTGCACACGTAGCATTAAGATAGTTTAGAAGCGAAAGCCATGCCAGACACTGTTAGCAGCAACACAAAAACCGCATTTGAGACTAAAACTAGTTTGTATTTAGAATGTTTGGAATATTTCCGGTAGGCTATCTATGACTAATACATGACGGACGGTGGTTATATAATGGATTCATGTCTTGAAAACAGGCTTTGTGAGTAAAAAAGCAACAAACGGTTTACATTCCGTGAAGGACAGACTGTTTGTGTAAGTTCTGAGGTGATTGTGTCTACAAGAAACTAGAGGATAATAATAACTTGTAGTGACCGGTGGAACGAAGTACAAAACGTTATTTTATTTTATTTTTATTTTTTTTTAATGTTATAAGGTTCAGGTAACTGCTTCGAGAAAACTTTTCCTCTTCAGGTAACTCTGACGCGAACCTGCGCGCGCACACACCTACACTATATACATACATACATACTTACGCACCTGTTGCATCCGGGACCTGAAGGTATGGTATAGTATCTGGTATATCTATGTAAAGCTTCCAGTAAGTTCTGAACTTTAAAGCATTACCGTTTAGCTGAGAAGTTTGAATCGATACTTTCAGATTTAAGGAAATCTGCGCCGTGGAGAAAACAGGTTTACTTTCTCATAGGATGTGTAATGGATGATAAACAAGACTTTATCGAAAAGCTATGGCGATGTAGAATATTATTCTTGTTTCGTTAATTGATAGCCAGTTAGCTGACAGCCAGTGACCCTAGCATTAACAGAGCTCGACGCTAACATGCAGTCATGTGACTATTCCATCAAAACGGACTAATAATAAATAACCTAGTTAATAGTAATTCTCTGCTGAAATGTTTTTGGCAGTCTTTCACTTTCAGCAGGTGCACTGAGAGACACGTTCTTAACCCCCTCCTCCTTATGTTTACAGGTGGTGAAGTTGCCAGGGCTAATGATATTTTTTTCCAGCTTTCCATGAGGAAAATGCTACACTGCTGAGACAGCAAGCAACATGAGCTCACACGTTCAAGAGTTATTTCATGAAAATGCCCAGGTAGAGTTTTTTTTCCTTCATCTTCTTTTCATTAACATTTACAACATTATCAAACACCCTTATCCATATAGATTTATACTAGTTCAGTAGGTCAAACTAAAACCCTGTTAAACTGAACTTATAAGTGAGTTACTGCAAGAGAACAAAACTCAAGTCAATGAATTTTGAATAAACGTATGCTAATGCTAATTCAGGTGTTTGGTGAAGAGGTAGGTCTTTAGATTTTGTTTGAAGACCGCTAGTGACTCAGCTGTTTGAACAGCCAGAACATTTAGCAATATATGTCTTCTGTCACTAACTCTCAGAAATAATGGTGCCAGAATTGTACTTTTCCTTGTCATTGGGCTGGTCCAGTCAAGAATCAATCTTTTGTACCTTTAGTACCTGGGATGTGCTTTATGGGAAATTTAGAGTAACCTAATCTGCATGTCTTTGGACTGTGGGAAGAAACTGTAGCACCCAGAGGGAACCCATGTAGGCGCTGGGAGAACGTGTAAGCAGAAAGGCCTTGCTGTGAGGCGACAGTGGTAATCACTGCCCCACCATGCCGCCATTATGGTCATTAAAGTTTAATTATGTACCTTTAAATGTATACTATATTCATGTTTCTAAATGAAAGAAAAAAAAAAGGTACAAAAGATGTACTCTTGATCGTATCACCCCAGCAACAAGGAAAAGCACAGTTTGATATGTTCATTTCTGAGAATGAATGGCCTTGCGTTCCTATGCAGGACTCTCAGATGAATGCTCAGCCATGGTGGAAAGTAAAGCTGTTCGTGTGGGAGCCGGTCCTGTTCGGCACCTGGGATGGTGTCTTCACCACGTGCATGATCAACATTTTTGGAGTTGTGCTTTTTCTCCGCACTGGATGGCTTGTAGTGAGTGACTTTTTCTTCTTCGAACAGCCGATGGGAAATTATTTATCTACTATTAATTTGCTATCCCAGCTTCAAAATATTTAAATGTTGTGAGGGAAAAATATTTATTTTCCACTGCTTATGGGTTTACATTTTGTCCAGAGTAAAGGTTTTTAATACTATTTTCCACTGACATGTAAAAATGACTATTGTAGGTGTATACAAAGTATAAACGGAATATGGGCAAAACAGAAGCATATTTAGGGACGACCTCGAGGTGGACCATAGCTGACCAAAATAACTTCTTTTTTTTTTTTGTGCCAAAGTCCATATCTCTGGCCATGAATCTGGGAACTTACTGGGAACCATTTTTAGGTTTCAGGAGTCACTGCTGTTACGATGGATAATTAAAATATTAGGTTAGCTTCATTTTTCAGGGTGATATTTGCACAGAAAACACTGACTGTCTTAAGTTGTGACAAGCACAAACTAATCTAAAGCTTTGTTTCAGGGTAACACTGGGGTGCTGCTGGGCATGCTCCTGGTGTCATTGGTCGTGCTAGTTGCTCTGGTGACGGTTATGTCCGGCGTGGGTGTGTGTGAACGGTGTACTGTGGGCAATGGGGGCGTTTATTCCATGATCTCCATGGTTCTCGGAGGAAGAGTTGGAGGCACTGTAGGACTCCTCTATGTGTTTGGGCAGGTGAGAAGGTCTTGGTGGAACACCTATGAGGAAAAATTAGCAGTGTTTTTAACACATGGTGATCTTTTTCTCAGTGTGTGGCTGGAGCGATGTACATCACTGGCTTTGCGGAGTCCATAGCTGAGGTGCTGACTGTGCAGAGTGTGTGGGCTGTCCGGGGGATCTCTGTGGCCGTCCTCCTGGCCCTGCTTGGGATTAACCTAGCCGGAGTAAAGTGGATTGTCCGACTGCAGCTCGTCCTGTTGGCCATCCTTGCTGTATCCACACTGGATTTTGTCATTGGAACCTTCAGCCATTTGGATCCCGGTATGTGAGTAGTATAGTAAAGGCATAACAAAGCAGAGATCTTTGCACCAACCTGTATCAAAACACTGACTCAAAGAGGAATGTGGTATATTCATATTAATTTACTCTGACCTCCATAGCCAGTTGTTTACGGCTATCTATTTATAAATGGTGTGACTCTAACATTTCTTGAATTTCTATTGATTTTGATGGCATAATTTAATCCAATCACAAACCAGAACCTGCTAGCTAGAGCAATAATAATCTAATCTAGTGAAGAGCACTACTGCTTTTAATTGCACTCAGCAGGAAAATGATAAACTTTTCCCACTCCATCCCATCACCCTTTTTTTTTTTTTTTTTTACCTTTTAGTTTTAAATTCTCTGAGCTCTGTTGTCCTTCACTCAGTTGTCCAATAGATGTCAGTATATAGCTGCATGGAAATTCATTATTTTTGCTTACGTCGGACTCGAAATCAAACAATACCTTGAACTCAATGGACAGAGTGTATATGCATAAAAGAGCTAGATTTGGTTTTTGATGTAATATTTACAGAAGACATCTGCTGCTATTCCTCATCAGGCTAAATAGTTATCAGTGAAGTAAAGCAGGCCATCATGAGGCTGAGAAAGAGAATACGTTAACAGAGTGTCTATTGGTGGGAGTGGTCACATGGCAGCTATTTACACCTGATCCCTTTATGCCCCATCCCCTGGCTCCACAAAAAACATAAACACTGTATTGCATGCATAGTAATGATAATGATAAGTCGATAGCTATGTTCCTCAGTGGTTGAAGGGTTAGGGTTCGGGTTCATGAAGCGATTTGCAACCATGCATTTTTTATTATTATTACTACTGTCCAGAGTGTAATTTCCCCTTTATGTCTCTTAAATGAGACATATAACAAAGCCATGTGTTCTGTCTATTATATGCACCTGCTTCATCCCCAGCTTGGTTTTTGAATATTTTAAGCGTAGTGCAGTACAACTTCTTACTTAAAAATAATAATCTCAAAAATGATAAAATCATATGATCTCACAGCTTCATGGCAAAACATCTTGCTTGATCAACTACAACTGTGGTGAGTGAAAAATTGTGTAAAAGTGAATTTCCCCCCACTAGATCATTCTTTTGAAGAAGGATGTTCTGCATTTTTAATACGCGAACTAAAAAATGTGTTCTTGCCAAGTACATCTCTTGGATATGACCTCCCCCCTGACCCAGAGTGCTCTGCAGGTTTTAATCTGTTTGAGACTGTCTCCTCTTCTTATTTTTATTAACATTGAGTTTCTCCTTGCACTTTTTCCCCTTGAGATGATATACTTTATGTCTCTGAAATGAGACATCTAACAGACCCAAGTGTTTTGTCTTTTATAAACATGTGGTTCTCCTCTAATTTAGTCCTTGAATGTTTTAAACACAGGGCAGTACAGCCTCTTCCTCAAAAATAATCTCAGTTCAAAGATACTAAATATTTTTTCTCAAGTCAGTATCGTATGTTCCTTCCTAAAGTTGGTAATACAGTAATTGTTTTTTTTTCTTTTCCCTCTAGCATTCCAGTCTAGTAGTTTCACCATAGTGATGAGGTTAGGGGTTTGGTGTGCAGTGCTAATAAAACTTTGTAGATCTGTTCACACAACATTGTTATAACTTTTTTCATTTAGTATACATACATGTGAGTTGATCTGTTATGGAGACACTACACATTAAAAGAAAATGGGGTGGGGTCAACTTGGAAGAGACCACTTCCATCAAGATTGAAATGTTTGAATATCTTTAATGAGTCAGAATAACTTTGTTCCTCTAAGAGGACAAGTGGATGCAATCCATACCAGCAAAATTCCCCAACAGCAGAACAGAGCCATTGGTTTGTTCCTTTATTTTGTCACCTGTATGTACTGTATGTTAGTCTTGGACCATCTATATCGCTGGATGGGGCGTTCAGGAAAAGTGTGTTTTTTGCACTGATGCTGCAACATCAGAGTGTAGAGGATGGCCTGCAATTGAGATTTTTTGAAATACGCACCTTCTCTGGCTATCTCTGTTACCTTTCACATTTTCCATACTGCTGTATTTTTTGTCTGTGTTTGCCTTCCAATAAATCCCAGTGACAAGGTCAAATTGCAAAATGGTGTAACCAAGGATTCTTTGCAGGCACTACCTGGGAGGTCTTAGATTTAATCCTGAATGAGCAGATCTCTGTAATTACACAACATCTGGATGTCATTCAGATTGAATTCAAACAAAAGAGAGGTAAAGGTGACGCTGTGGCCTGTTCTTATATAAACTATTACAGAATCTAGACATTCCTGAAATTGTAATAAAAAAAGTTACCTGCTACACCTCTCACACGGTTATCAGCACCAGGCCAGTGCAGGGTGGTATTCTCAGTCTAATCTCTAGTTTCACACGAATATGGAAAAAGCGCATCTCTGAATGTTTGTACTTTTAAATATGCAGATGACCTGGCTTTCTTTCCACAGTAATTTGGCTAACCAAAAATCCATATGTAATTATGGTGTGATAATTTCCTTGAACCCGCTCTTTATTTCACTTATTACAGAAAAGACAGTAGAAGGATAAAAGCCCCAGAATAAGCAGTAACCCAAACGAAGATTTTCTTCGTTTGATAACCCGAAGATAACCCAAATAAAGATTGTTACTAAAGATTGCCAAATTATGTATAATTACTTAAAAAGATGAAACTGAATCAAATGGATTTTATAAAATAAAATAAAAACTTCTTTAAAAATTCATACAATACAGAAATACATATGTTTTGACATACAGAGATAACAATAATAATAATAATAATAATAATAATAATAAATTACAGCATAAATATCACCTGCAAATACATAAGGGCCAGTTTATGTCCTCTGAGAAGTCTGATGCAACTCCAAGACATTTTGTGATGACCATGAAACGTATAATAAAATTTGTCATGCATGGTAATTGATGATTTACTAGAGATTATAAGTCTTATTTGATACTAAGCTTGAGTTTCTGTCTGTGTGGAGATTCACACGTTCTCTCCACATTCACATGGGCTTCTTCCAACCTCGCAAGAAATATGCCGCTGGGTGAATTGGCAAAGCTATGTTGCCTTTACATGTGAATGATTTGGTACATGATACCCTGACCAGATATTTGATTTCTTTTTCTCGAAAGAATACACCAACATTTTTGTATTTTGTTTTCTTTCCTTTATATTTGATACTTCAGATGAATGAATGTGTAAAGCCCATTAAAACTATTTTAAGACTGTTTTAAATTGTTCTCTCAAAGCTATTTGCCAAGTGCTTTAAATTTATTATAACACTTAGGACAAGGCACTGACAATTAAAGTGACTTGAAAGGGCACTCCTGCGTCCTGCGTGATGTTTACTCAGAAGTCTTGTGTGCAGGAAGGGCCTGAGCCCTAAAGGACGGGGCCAGTATGTACTTTCACATTGACTCTACAGGAAGTCCATCCCAGCCCTTCCTGTTCTCTTGATTACTAATTTCCTGTCCAGAATGGAGAAAAGACTTCTATAAATATGAATTTCTTTCTATATTTCTCTCTCTTTCTCTTTCTCTGTGGGCTGAGCTACAGTGAAATCTGAGCAGGAGGATAAAAAAAAAAAATGTAAAAAAAAAACTACGGAAGCTGGATTTAAAGTAGTGCTTAAATCTTCTGAATTTGAGACTGTGTCTTTGGCTACTATTGCTGCTGTTTCCCACTTGCACATGTCCCACTTTTCTGGTTAACTCCTTTAACAGCTGGGCCTGAGACCAGGGCATATTTTGGTTGGTATGGGGAATACAGTTTTCCTGGTTTGTACAGGTTTTTCCAATTAGGCTGTATGGTAGTGGAGTGATCTCACTGCTGGCGGTGCTCCAGTTTGCTCTGTGGCCCATGCTGGGCGCCACATGGGCGGCCTACCTGCCAGTGTCAGGAAAAGGGAGCTGCCACGCATGTGTGTTTACAGTTCGATAACCAATGTAATCAGACAGTCAAGGCCAACACGGTCACACCAAAGACTAAGCAGCTTCTACTGACCCTCTTATAAAGAAGTCAGATCTCTCACAGTCACCCTAAAATCACAGAAATGAGTATTTAGTCTGTGAAACACTCTGTGACCTTAACAAGTCTCTTCATACCACTAATCCTGCACTGATCCTGCATTGATCAGCATACAGTCACAATTATGTTAAAACTTATAATGTTATGGCTGGAAAATATACGAGTGGTGTTCACCTGAGAGTTTCTCTCGATTTCATTCCAATTGCATTTAGCACACTTATTCTAGAGGCCCGTTTGAGGGATAAAGTTATCCTCTCTTCCATTTTGCCCCATTTAATGTGATCTTAAGAAGGCACTTTTAAAGTTTTATTGCTTTCTGACTGTTCCAGTACTTCTATATAGTAATTATCACCTTATCAAATTAAATCATAAACTAAATAGGAAACTGAACCAGAGTTCTAAATTGAGCTTGTTATATATAGTCTTAATGATATTAGGTACATTAACACATTTTATGACTCATAACCATTCCTCCTCAGTTTCAGTGATGTATTCAGTTTTGGCCAGAGTTATGTTTTGGTTGTATTTTATTTGTGATTCTCCTCTTCGGTATGCAGAATAAGCTCCTGCAATGGAACGTGCATGACTATTGCAACGCCCCAGTTTGGACAGGAAATGTGTATGCGCTCATGGTTTTGGGTTTAGGGTGTTAACCGGGCTCACCCACATATTTGGCCTGGGACAAAAGAACAGGCAGGAAGGAGATCTGAGCTATTTGCTCGAAGCCCCCAGATCATCTCTTCCTGGTCCACAACTTCTTATGAGAAGGGCTCTGACTATAAATAGCTGTATGCAGTCTGACTTATAAATATTACAGTGACGGTTGCACTCACAACTGTTATCATTTTGTTAGCTGTCTTTGATTTCTGTCTGTTTGGCTGGAGACTGTGACTTTGGTGTGTGCATGTGTGTGTGAGTTTCCATACTCTGAATGTCATGGCCACCAGGATGTACTGTTACCCTACTTGATTCCTGTCAGTAAGATTATTTACAGTGTGTGATTGATGAAAAATTAAAAAAAAAAAAAAATCCTGAAAAAGTATACTGTAACAATATGATTTCCGAAATATACACATTTTCATATGAGCTGTGCACAATTACTAAATATTCATATTTAACAATACAAAATTAGCATCTTTATAGCAGCATATTCATGTAATATATTAATATAACTGAATTTAATATGAATTTAAATATATTTTTTAGGCCAATGTATGACATGCGCTATATTAAAATATAAATTCTTATTGATATGGTTTTCTAAATTGTATTATACTTAAAAAAAAAAAAAAAAAAAAATCATAACATTTTGCATGATGCTTTGCAATAAATGATGGATAAAGGAGATTACTCTTTAGCACCTCCTCTTAGGGGAAAAAAGGCTTAGCAACTTTTTCTGGTTAAAAACAAACCAGATGTTTAGTTTATTCACATATTTAGTCTCTATATTTTTCATGTTTCTTATTGTTCCTCAACAATTGAAGGGAAAAATAAAAATAAAAACCCACCACAACAAAATAAAATAAAAATCAGATGTGCATTGTAGAAAAACTGGACCCAAAAAGCACGGGTGCTATTTTTAATATTTATTATAGAAATATTGCAGAATTCTGCAGCTACAAGAAAGGTATTGGATCATTAAATATGTCTTCCTGTTCTTTCTTGATCTTGATTCTCTTCTCTTTCTGTTGCTCTGGTGCTTGCTCTCTCCTAAGTGCTGTGCCTTGGAAGGCTAGGAACAGGCAGGGCTTCTGAAAGGGTGGTGACTTCCTTTTTGAAAAACATGTCATTAATCCAAGAGAACACATTCTTTCCCATCACAAGATAACCGAGAGGGAAATGGTCCATGCTTGTTCATGGCCAAGTGCTACAAATTTCTCCCACTTTCTGTGTGCATAGCCTGTACAGGTGAGGTTTCTCACATTCTGTATGGCTGTAAATAAGTGAACGGGACTTTTTCTTTTTATTATAGCACATGGCAACAGTTGCGCTCTATTTAACAACACCAGGTCTTGAATCCTGTCTCAGTTGTTACTTTTATTGTTTCATAGTCACCTCTGTAATCTATTGCATTCTGCACCATATTGCATGCATACAGGCACCAGTGTTGCCTCATGTGCTCAGCACAACACTGATATCTCAAACCGTAGTTTATACAAACTTTCTTCTAGTGCCTGTTTGTGGCTTGTTTGGTTAGCCTGTGAACACACCCAGAGCTCAGTCCAACATTTACCCAGTCATGTCCGCTTTGAGGGCCTTTTGAACACTGGTTTTGCACGCATCTTGGCGGGAGCCTCTGTCCTCCTCCTGACACTTACATAAAGTCCTGGTGTGGTCAGACACACACACATGCACAGATGCACGCACACACGCATTCGTAGTCCGAGCACTGCCCATGCTGACAGAGGATTCCAGCTCCAGCTGGTCAGACATGTTTCAAATAACAGAAAAAAAATCCACCAGGGTTGTATAAGGTCCTAAGGTATTCATATATATTTTTAGCATCTACTTGGTGTCATGTTCCCATTAAAGACCCTATCACATCCTACACAATGATATTTCTTTACAAACACAACAATTACTGTAAAGTGTCTATGTGGGAAATCAAGTTCAGGCTTTTAGTGTTTGAATTGAGAATATATAAATAACAGAATTGTCATCCCCTGGTTTTCCCAGCCAATGGCTGTATTCCAATAGAGACTTTTAGTGCATGAGAGCATGCCTTTTAAACGTCAACACCATTGTTGAGCCCCTTTTTTTACAATAGTGTAAGCTTTAGCCATGGGTCACTCAGTAATGTTTCAGGATGTAATTATTGAATATATTTATAATGATTGTTCAGTGCTGACATTGTTCTGGTCTGCTTTGCATTTTCAGAACATGGATTTGTTGGCTATTCTGAAGAGCTTTTATGGACAAACACTCTACCTGACTACACGGCTGGAGAAAATTTCTTTACTGTGTTTGGAGTTTTCTTTCCTGCTGCTACAGGTGATCATCTTTGACTAAAAATGTGCGTAGATTGTCATTAAATAAATGGTGATCTATCTAAGGTTTATTATTATGGTAAAGCTTTCTGTAAGGAGATTATTTGGCTTTTATAGGAAGAGTCTCAGGCATTTATAACAGTCACCAAGTTTTCCTTTAGAACTTTCAGGTTTCTCTATAACCAGAGAGAACAAATGGAGGCTGGTAAGGAAAGGACTGTGAAACTAACTTTTCATGTTCAATGTTTGTGGGCATGAAATAACATAAACTGATGGGAAAAGTATGCTCTGTCATTCTTTAATTAAAAAAAGTAATCACTGGTAAATTGCTGTGGTGTAAGAGTGATTTTCTGATTTGTTGTAAGACAATTAACAACTTTGTTGTGGTAACAGTAAAACTGCTTTGTGCCGGACCACATCCTGTTGTGTTTTATTCCTTCCTTACTATAATTCACTATTTACTTGACATGCATATATTACAATAAAACTGTTATGAGGAAGAATGAGGAAGAAAAAATGAAAGAAAAAGTTAATCCGCCTTTATGTTTTAAGGTGAAGGCTCAGACGGGTCAGAAAATGGCAAAATTTCAACAAGTGACATTTTGAGTAATACTCTACATTCTCAGAGATAATCCATTTTGAAATGTGGCATTTATAAATGAGCAGAAATTGGTTGCTAGTTTTTTGTTTTTTTTAAGGCCTGCATTTTTTCTTTGTGCAGTAACTGTGTGCATGTTGTGTATAGGTGTGATGGCTGGGTTCAACATGAGTTCAGATCTTCATAAACCAGAGCACAGCATACCTGTGGGGACCCTGGCAGCTGTCTTCACCTCGTATGTGATTCAGCATTTACAGAGACCTTATCTATGATTTGAACTCAAATTTTACTACTTGTGGCAGTTGATATCTAAATTATAAAGTAAACAGATTCACAGACTATTTCATTATCTTTATTATTATCAAGCACTCACTTTAAATGTAAAAAAGTGTCTGACTGTGATATTGCTTGATTTTTTAGGTGGTTCCTTTACCTTGTTTTTGTATTCTTGCTGGGAGCCATCTGTACCAGAGATGCCCTGCGCTATGATTTCTTAATAGCAGAAAAGGTAATTTTATTACTTGGTTTTGTACCTTACTACCTTGGTCTTGGAGGTCTTGGCTTTTCTGTGTCACTCCACAGCGTTACAACAAAACAGCAGAATTACAAAAATTACAAAAGTGTCTTTCAGTCCATGTACATGCGCTAAATCATTTTTTCCTTACCCTGCCTTTACACCTTTTGGAGATCGCTGCGTTTAGGAGTAAAGCAGAGGAAGGCGAAATTGTACATGTGTGTTTTTATTTTTTCATAAAAAAAAAATATCAGTTAAAATCACCCATGTAGTCTGTAAGCCATTGAACAATTACACATTGTCATGTTATTGATAGATTGGTAATGTACTGTATCACACTGTACCTACACTATAAGGCCAAATGTATATGGACGTCTGATTTTCACACCCTTCCTCAAACTGTTGCCACAAAGCTAGACGCACACACGTGCCAAAAATATCTTTGTCTTTGTATATTGTAGTGTTAAGAATTCTTTTCACTGGAACTAAGGGGCTTAAATCTGTTTCATCATTACAATGCCCCTGTGCACAAAGTGAGGTCCATGGAAAACATGGTTTACCAAGACTGATGCAGATGAAATTGGGTGTCCCAAGCCCTGTCTTCAGCACCCTCTGAACACCTTTGGGATTAAATGAATGCTGAAGCCCACTAATGCTTTTATGGCTGAATAAACATAACTCTTCACAGCCATGCTTCAAAATGCCTTCCCAGAAAAATTGAGGCTGTTATAATGAAAAAGCGGGACCAAGTCTGCAGCAGTGCCCATAGGTTTGGAATGGGCACATACGGATGTGATGGGCAAGTCCAAATACTTATGGCCATATGGCATATATTTGAACCATAGAGGAATTCTAGACCATTTTATATACAATGCCCTCTGTGTAAGGGACATTATATGGAATGTTAGCAAAGGCAAAAACTTTTCTGAATACGTAATTTCCATTTGAACGTTAATACTCTTTATATGAAGACAAAACACATCAAAAAAACTAAAACTTGGCCAATTTTTTAATCTTCAAAACACAACAAAAGTATGAAAAACTGTTAAATAGATGAAGAGCTCTATAGTGGATTGTAGTGCTAAATCAGACAAGTTTATCTTGTTGCAAGCACTTGGAAATTGCACACTAATATAGTAAAACACAAGATGTTAGTTGTTATAACTCCAAAAGGTTCATAAGTTCATGCTGCATCTGCTGTACATGCCATGAGAGCAAATGGTACGAGACTAATAGTTGGGAAAAGCTGGGGTGTGATCCTTGCAGGCCTCACACTCACTGGCAGACCAACAGCTGCTCAGTGGGGGGATTTGCACCGGGGTGAACACCCTGCTCAAGCTTCTCATGTATCAGGAACAATGACAACACAATTGTCTATAAAATGGTAACAGATATAATATTTGGTCTTGCATCATTCTTACCTAGACACTTTTCTATACAAGTCAACAATTCAGTTCTTCTTAATTTACTTTGAGCTCAGTAAAAGCTTCTTTTTTGCCGGTCAGAGTTCTATGCACTTTCTTCCTCTGCGTTTGATATTTTCCCCTCCAGGTCTCCTTGGTGGGTTTCCTGTTCCTGTTGGGCCTCTATGTCTCCTCTCTGGCCTCTTGCATGGGTGGCCTGTATGGAGCACCCAGAGTCCTGCAGTGCATCGCTCAAGAGAGAGTTATCCCATCTCTGTCTTTCCTGGGACAAGGGGTGTGTATGCAAAAATCACAGTGTTTGAAGTCAAACACTTAAAGCTTTGAGCTATACACCGAGCTCTGAAAAGCTGCTTTGTAACAATGCTTATTGTTTAAAGTGCTATATAAATTAAATTAAATTGAAGTTTTTGTAAAGCATAATACTAGCATACACCATAGTTTGGAGAACAACAAGGAAATGAACTAGAATGACAGATTATGTATGCTGCTTCTTGTAACTGTTAAGGCTTTAATTTGGACAGTCACATTCATTTGATGATAAATATGACAGTCTTTATTAACTGTTTTATAACCTGTTGCTGTTTCTGTGACATGATTAGTGGATTTGCAGTGACATGATTAGTGCACCAGTTAGTGTATTAATGTGTGATATTCTTTATATTTAGAATTATTTTTCATGTAAATGCTTTTGTAAAGTGGGCTTTGTGCTAGACTTTTACTATAGGAATTACATAAGTTTGCTTGATATTGTAAATGCTTGTTTTTAATATTTCTCTATGTTCATTTCATTACCTGTATTGTGTTTATACTTGAGGCTTAATTGCTGCCACTGCAAGTGTGTCTGGGAAGGCAAAACAGATAGTACCCACAAAAAGGAGGAGCCCCTAATTATAGAGCAATTGAGTGCTTTAAAAAAAAAACTGTGAAGAGCCAGTATGGCACATTGTGGCTTTTGAAAAAAATATATATTACACACCCTTTTCCCTTGCCCTAACTCTGTCTGGGTCTTCTGTTGTGTGGACTGAAAGCGGGCCTGAGACATCTTGCCTCGAATCAAATCCCTAGAACAAACGCAGGAAGTAAAGCCAGGGCCAGCCCAGGTTGGCCTGGCTCCCTGCCATACAGTACCAGGAGTGGAAGCATGTCGACAGTCACTGTTTCTCAAACTGAAACACAGAGTAGGGGAGAGAGAGAGGGAGAAATGGTGGAAAATGTGTGGCTTTAGGAGGGACCGTTTGTATCAGAGTTCATAACAACTCTGGGTTGTTATGATTGGATGCTTCTACTCAGTTATTATGCAACATGCAGAGTTTTAGAGAATGAAAACTGAGAAAGGGTGGAATGTGATGTTTAATGTTGAGATAATTTTTTAAAATGGAGATTAAATGCCTTACACTTAATAATGAGGATGCTCAGATGTACTTAGAGGTTTTGTTAGACATTGTAACAAGAAACCCATTTTTTGTTTGAGCCTGATACTACGAAAACAAACTGGCACTACCATAAGAACTATTCCTGTTGCACAGCTTCTTCAATTTTTTTATAATCCTTATTGTTTATAATCAGTTTAAATCAGTGTATACACCAGTCACTGTATGCACTGCATGTCAATTCTCCAACCACTTTCTGTCTAACAGAAGGGTCCTAATAAAACTCCAGTAGCAGCCATCTGTCTGACGAGCTTACTCTCCATGGCCTTCATCTTCGTTGGTCAGGTCAACGTTCTGGCTCCTATAGTTACCATTAACTTCATGCTGACCTACAGCATCATCGACTACTCCTATTTCAGCGTGGCCATGAGCTACAAGCTCCAAGTTAAGGAAAGAAGGCCTCTTATTGAAAACTCCTGCCCTAGAAAACCACTAGTAACAACCAATCACCAATGTTATGGCAGCAATGGTGTGTTGAGCAAGCCCAGCAATGGCACACTGCTTGAGTTCACTAAAGACATGGACCAGATATTTACATTACCTAGTGCAGACAGCACAGAGGAAGAGAAAGCCTCCAATCATATAGCCAAGGTCTGGGGCAGGAAGGCAAAAGTTCCTGCTAAAGAAACACTGAGAAGTAGTTTTGGGCTGGATTTGAACAGCAACAGCCCATCAGAGAAGGAAAAGGATGAGAGGGCGTATGAACAAAACATTGGCCCAGATGATGAGACCACCAGTCAGACAGGGCTTATCGAGTCAGAGCCAGGAGGGAAGAGGAAACTGTCTCTGCCTACTCAAAGTCCTATTGAACTCAATCAGATACCAGGGGAGACATCAGACACAAATGGTGAGTGATGATGCTTTGTTCACAAATCAGCACACAATGTTTATGTTTATATAGTGGTCAAGCACTACATTTATCAAAGCATTTTTCTTTATAGACACAAAATCAAAGCTGGAGGGTTCAGATATCCGACCAATCCCGAATTCATGTTATGCCAAGTTTTGCAATCACTGGGTTTCCTTAATTGGTGTAAGTGTAAGCATGAAAAGTAGTTAGTAAAGTCTATTATGTGTTCACTAACTATGAGATGCATTAATTTTTCTTGAATAAGAAATGAATTCTTCACAATTTGTTTAATTCTCTAGGCTTTGTGCTCCATATTGATCATGTTTGTCATCCAGTGGGTGTATGCCTTGGTGAATATTAGTGTTGCCCTCGTCCTTTACCTGTACATAGGAAACACAAGCCCAGGTTTGCCAACAGGTAATTATCTTTATTGCTTGATTATGTGAATCAGATCAGGAGCCATACTGGTTGAAAATGGCCCCATTTGCAACACTGAGTTAATATTAATGCATTAAGAGTGTAAATATTTAGCATTTTGACATTAGTGAAAACATTCCAGCGTATGTACTTTTGTTTCTCCTTAGTAGGACTAGAATAACTGTCTGTTATGTAGAGACTGATTGCATTTGGTCTTGGGCAAAGCGCAGCCTGTTATGCAGCTGTTGGGTGGGATATTTGGAATAGTTTAATGCTGAATTCTGCAACTGTGTGTGATCTATAATCTCATTCCAATGCCATGCTGTTGTATGAGGTTGCCTGTCTGTGTTGTATTGCAGTTTGTGTTTTTTGGGTGCTTCAAATGGTGTATCAACTCGTTATATCGACCTTTTTATACTACACATCGCACAGGTGCAGATTTTCATGCCACAGGGCCAAATATAGTTAAACAAAGAAATGAACTTTAAAATAGAAAATTTAAGTAATTTATGAATTTGTATATAGGAGATAACATTTTTATTTTAGGTTTTAATAATTGTTTCTTTTAAATGGTTTTAAACTCTCACATCTGATGTTGGCATTTGTGGTTATTGTGCCCATCATGTTGAAGTCAACTAGGTATGGTCCCAGGTAATTACATAAGCAACCATTAGGGTTGGCAGAAAAAAGAATATGCCCAATTTATCCACCAACATGTTTTTGGGATGTAGGAGAAAAGCATAGTATCTGGACAGTAACCCAGACCATGCCACCCTAAAAATATTTATAAATAAAAATACAACATTTTCTACTATTGCCTCATATTGGCCAAACCACAAAGCTTGAAATCAAATTCAGTATGACACTGAATATGTTCAGTTCTAGTCATTTTTATGTTTTTGCTTTTAGTTCTTTTTAATATATATCTTTTGCATTTTTCTGCTCTTGCTGACAGGTACCGCAGCACGTTTCAGCTTTTTCAACTGGCTAAAGAGTTCTCTGAGTAGCCTGGGCAGGTACAGGATGTTTATTAGCTCTTAAAGTGACTTCTTTTGATTGATGATTTTGTCCTTTGGCGAAGCTTATGAAGAGACTTCCATTTGGCAGATGAGAGTAGAGAAACATTTGACAACAGACTAATACTTTAATGCATTGTGTTTACCTTGAGGGCCTTGATAACAGTAACTCTGCTCGTTTAGGCCAAAGCAAGTGCTTCAAGACCAGATTGTGGTGACACCGTCTTTGTCAGCAGTTGACATGGAAACCAGACAGTTGACAGAGGAAAATACAGACTTTGCCTTCCGAGACCGCTACCACCATTCATCAGTCATCACCACAACCGAAGAGATGGTTCATCCTCAACTCCACTAATCAGCCTTGTCCTCCTCACCTGAGCTTGGCCCTGATATAATGTTAAAAAAAAATTAAAACAGATGATCTGATTCAGGATAAGTTTACAGTCATTTCACATGAGTAAATGTCAAACGCTGGTCTTATATTGGCACTTCTCCTCTCAACTGCCTTTATGACTATTGGTTTGAAAACTGTGTAACTGTATAGAATGTTTTCATGGCTATAATCCCCCACAAGGGTTCTGACAGGGATGATGTATAAATGTGGATGATGCTTGTGTCTGAGTAGAAGTATTACAATTTGCCAGCAGAATTGGATTTGCATAATTGATCGCGGTGGATCCACAGCGTGTCCAGGGAACACTGGGTATGAGGAGGGAATGGTTGCAAAGTAACGCTCAAGGCCATTCACACAACTTTTCACATGTAGGGGAAATCCTTTATAAAATGTTTAAGGAAACCTGAGAACTTGGAGGAAATCCAAATAGACATAGGACATACTCCACACAGACCCAAGACCCACAGTAACCCAAGATCAGTGTACTGGGGACCCTGAAGCTGTGAAGCATGGTATTTCTTTCAGTATACAATGATTGTGTTCTCTCCTGGGAAATTAGAAGGATGTGAAATCACAATTTATAATATGTGCAATAGAACCTAGAATATCCACATTATTATGGTTACAGTATGGGAAATCTTTATAGGCTATGTTATTGTTTGTATTGAAATGGGTCTTTAAATGGTGCTTGTACAATATGGGAGGAAGATATAAAATTGACATTTGCTTCTTGCTAAACTGGTGTGTTGGAACATCTCCACATGCTGATTCCCCACCCTGCTGAGCCTTCGGCTGTATGTTATATTTAAATGTTTTAGTTATATATGCTAATTAAACATAACCTATAATAACCTTATAACCAAAATTTAAACTATACCACTTAAGTGTACTAAAAGAAAATTCTCATATTGAGAAATCAAACACGTGCCTTCTCCACTTATTTGGTTACACTGTGACTACCCTGTTTCTGCAGTAAAACTGTGCTGGCTAAGATGACTATTGCAGTAGTATTTGGCAGGAGAATTCTTAATGTTTATCTGAACTATAATGCTATTAATTTGAAGTGTTCAAAAGTAATATTTCGCTTATTTCTTATATCAGATTTTGTGTATTATGTACAAAAAGAAGCATATTAACTAATCATATGATCATATGAAGGTTCAGGTGCTATGAGACCTGTGATCCCCTTACTCGAAATTAATGCTGTTTCTCTGAAATCTTGGTAAGATAAGTAGTGAGGTTTCCATTTACCTGCTTAATTCGCGACCTTGACATTGCACACTAAAAACGAGTAACGGAAACCTGAATTTTAGAGAAGAAAACCCTCAAATATTGCAAAAGACGTTTATACAATTCCATGAGGTGGTTTTTCCAGATTATTCGACAGAGCAGTATTTTGCAAAACTGAAACGGAAACATTTACGCCACATGACCTGACATGAAGAGGCAGTGGATGTAATCAAAATCACCATGCCAACACTTATCAAGTCTTGGAGATCATATTTATTTGGAAGAACTACTATGAGAGGAAAGAACACAGCTTCAGTCACATAACATCACTCATGGAAATACAGATCATTCACAATTGTGTTTTGTTGACCTTTTTTTTTTGCTTTTTGCTCAAAACTGCAATGGACACTCGCTTAGAATCGCGGTACCGGTTTCACTCGGTGTATCGCGCCAGGCTGAGTGTGGAAGGGGCGGAGTCTCAGCGGCCGGCCCGGGATGTGAGATACGGGCTTGTGTTGTGCAGAAATAAAAACCACTCTCTCAACACCAGCATGAACTTTAAGTAACGTTTCGGCCTTTTACACATGGAGACCTGACGAAAGACACGCTTTCCGATGCTGACCCGGATCATTTCTCTGTGTTATTTATTATGAAGTCCTTAATATTTCTGTCGGTTTTTTTCTTCATCATGGAAGCGCGTGCTTTGGGGCGCACTCGCGGATTAATGTTCGTGGTAGTTTTGTCTGTGTTGCAACAAACTGCTGGGGGTTTTGCGGCCAGCCCTTTGGTGACTGAAACCTATTTATCTACCGGCACTGAGGATTCAGAGCAATCCACCGATTTTCCAACTTCCTCTAGAGCAGGGATCAGTGAGGGCACCGCGAGCTTTGGATATTCTTCTACAGCAGAAATCTCAGACCTCCATCCGAGTTTGTCACAGAGGCAATCTCACACTGGTAAGATTCAACATGTGTAGTGGCAGCTCTACATCACAAATACTGCTAGTCAAATTTAAGGAGTGTGTTATGTGTGTTCCAGACAGAACTTTAAAGAACAAAACACACCACTTGTACAGTGCAGAGCAATAACAAAGCACCAACCCTATTCTTTGTTAATTGTGTATACATAACAGACCAGGAGCAAGTTGGGAGTTTTAAACATTCCCTTCCTTCATCTAACACAGAGGGTCTGAAACATTTTGCCAGAATACCTTCCTGTATTAAAAATCATAGATGATACTGTTACTATATTACTATATGGAGCATATTTATTTATTTAAGCTAACTGAGGGTTTCCCTGCAATTTGCACCCACAGTAATTTTACAGCAACTGTAAATATATAGTGTACCATTAAATTGCAGTTAATCTTAAGTGATCTCATTTATTAGTGTTGCTGAGCTTTGGATTAGGAAATAAACCACTTCCTAATAGACACATTAAAGTGACAGGAATCATTTTAAACCTGTGCAGTTTATATAAGCAGTCATTCAGATTTATTACTAGAACAACTGAACAGCAACAGTAGTAGATATTAGGGGTAAAAACGTCATGGTTCCGCATGTTTACAGTATGATTTTGATTCATCAGGCAATGACTCAGTATTTGACAATACCACTGAATCTTCAATATTTTAATCAGTACAGTACAGTTTGATTTTTATACTGTATGTAACCAATGTTGTTCAGAATCTGGGATAGGCCTACTGTTGATTTGCAAAATATAATGACATAGAGAAGGACTATCAGAGTAATGGACAAATCACCCTTGTAGCCTGTTAAATTATTTGCACACATTTGCTTTTTTGATAATAAAATGTGATTGGTGCATTGTTTAATTTAAATCGTTGCTTGATTTATTGATCCAGATCATTGTGACATTACACCCCTAGTAGATATAGATCTCCACCATCATCATGACTTTAATATAAATAAATAAGTCATTGACTTCCTGACTGTTATGCATCAGAGATCCCAGGGTCTCTGGAACAAACCTTCACTCCCATGGATCTAAAAAATCTCTTCATATTCAGGTGTGTATTTAAGAGGAGACCTTAGGTGTAAAATTCTGCAGTGCAGAATGGAAAGCATTTCAGTCCAAGAGGTATTATTTTGTTAGGTAAAGTATCATGAACATCAATATTCTGGGCTATACTCACTCATCTTTATAAATACTAAAGGGCTGTCATGTAGCTCCTCACAGGCAGATGCTTCAGAATTTAGGTAAACTCCTCTGCACTGATGGGGATCAAATACATCCTATGTTCAAACTCCGTCTCAGATTTATGACACAAATTACATTTAACTCAGTTTGATTAGAACAAGGATGTGTGTATTTGGTCATGGGATGCAATAAACAGTAAGGTTATTTATTTATGTGGTCATAAATGAAGAAATAAATTTGATAAAAGCTTTAAGTAATACTTTTATCATCTTGTCTACATATACAGTGTCACCCAAAAGCTACATAGATTATGAATAGTGGAGAAAGTCTTGAGACAATAGCAATTGATTCAATTAAAGTAACATGAAAAATGCAGTATAAATATAATTAATACACTGAACAGTGTAAGTAGTTTATGATAGACATACTAACAGCACAAGATTTGATTTCTTGATTAGGTCTTATCAATTCCTTTCTATCAGGTCTGACACAATAACACTTTGCTCAGTACGGCAAATTGATACTTCCCGAAAGTTTATTAGTGGTGCACTTAAAAGCTAAGCTACCTAATGTCAAAGGTATACTAATAATTTGACCAATTTGCTTCCATTCTGCTCTGGCATAACGATGCTGTTTCTAATGGTTTGTTGTGTTTCACAGTATAATAAGATGTATTAAGCTATATAAATCCTTGGCCTTATTTATCAGTTCGTGAGCATCCTTTTTTTGAAGACAATATTTCATTTCAGCGCTATGACCTAATTGGATTAACCTTGTTTCAGGGACTACATTCTGTTGACCAGAAACATGGTGTAGCAGCTGTGCGACATTATAAAATTGACTCTAGCCTGGTTCAGATTAGAATGAAAAAACAAACAAACAAAAACTCCTCATATTTTTTTCTTATGTGGGACTACTGTGTATCGATCCCTTTTGATGCTGTATCTTGCTGTCAGTTCATAAGTCTTCCAGTATCAGAACAAGAAACATGTACTCATGAGAAGATCCTGTCTGATTAGTATTTTAGTTTGTTTCTTTTTCTTAGCGGACAAAAGAAAGAGTTGATCTTAATCGTGATATTTATCTTATATAAGCATCCCTGTATCCTTATGGCTGTTACCAATTATCTTAGGTAAGTAAGAAAATAGTTTGAAACATTAAATTAAAACGTTTTGATGAAATAAGTGAACCTGACAGTAGGATGTAAAATCCCCAAGTGTCTGTTTAAACACTATTTACATGGTGTAGAATGTGATAGCCTCCTGCGCAAGACTTTGTGCCTGTTGATTACATTGTTATCAGTGTATAAACCCCATGTAGAGAGTGACAGTATTGTATCATGCACTGCGCTAGGACAGCGCAAGGAAGGAAACAGCTATTTCCAATGAGTCAGGTCACCTCCATTTATAGGGCTCAAGCTTTTGTTAGCTTAGACGGGTTTGGCTGCCAATTGTTCTCCACCCAAAATCATTACATCCGCAGTTACTTCTGAAAACATCTTTTGCAACAGTTTCTAAAATTCTCAAATTCAGGAGGCCTTCATTAGCATATACAGTTAAAAGCCTACTTTAAATTATCATTCTAAATGCTGCCTGTCTCTGTCTCTAAGTAGTAATCTAATTGGGATGCTTTCAGGTTGAACATTTGTGCAAATTTTGATCCTTCATAAAATGCACTGTGCAATTTGTTTGACTTTTTTCCAGCCACTGATCAGAGTTCTTTCACCGAGGTCACAGAGAGCTGGACAACACAAAACAAATCAGACATGTCCACGGAGTTCCTGGACTCCAGCTCTGCATTCAACACGAACACGGTGAGTGAGTTGGAAGATCCTTCTACAATAGCCATCATCACTGATGCCTATACAGGAGCAGAGGAATGGAATCACACTTCTGAGAACAGGATGATTAGAGATCTCACTGTGACAAAGCTGACGAACCAGGAACACACAGACCAAGATACTACAGAATATGGTTCAAGCACTGATAGCACCTACATTTCCACCACACTCAGCCGTGCTGGAGAGCGCACTCTGCTGTCCATCACATCCAACAGCACCTCTCCATACATGGAAGACACCAGCTCCAGCTCCTCGAAGATGACTCCACAGGATTTCACTGGGCAGGTGGAGAAGACAGATGCTACTCAGTCTATGGAGAATGCATCATTTACTGAATCTGGCCATAGTGATGCAACGTCGGAGGATTTATCTACAAATGCCACCCAAAATGTGGCCACTGAGACTGATGTCTCTCAAGGCTCCCAGGTTACTCAGTCTCACACAGGACAGCCCACTGTCACAGGATCGGATTTTGAGTCGATACCTAAAACTAGCAACCCCAGTTCCACTCCACCTCTTACAGTAATCAACAGCTCTGACAGTGAAATGGACACCACACTCGATTCTGCCACCAACCAGAGCTTCTATACAGACAGCAGCTCATCTTCATCCTCCTTCTCTCCATTTGTCCTGCCAAATGATTCTCGTACCAATGTGACTCACCAGGATGATGAGACTACTGAGACTCCAACAGGTCCTGCAAGTACCAGTACAGGTGAGAATACAGATGAGCCCCAGACATTCATGGAAAAAACTACTATTCCTAGTCGAACTGTTGCACCTTCCACACTCTGGGATATGACCACCAGTGAGGATAAGTCCCAGTCCACCCAGCAGACCTTTGTCTCCCATACCAATAGTCCTCCAGAGCAAACAGAGGTGCTGAGTACAGATGCAGGGCCTTCCACCCAGAAGCCACCACTTACAAGAGAGGACACTGTTGAGGCTAGCACTGTGCCTGTTACTAGCACCACACTAGTTAGCACAGGCACCACAGCACCACTTACAACGCACCAATTTCAAACCAGCACCATTGCTGGGGCTCGCAGTACACCTCGCAGTACCCCCTCTGCCACTGAGACCACTCAGAAGACCACTCCCACCACAGAACAGCCACAGCGCAGCAATGCAACATCCACTCCCTCTCTGTCTTCCAGCTCATCCCAATCTGGAGCTGGTGCTACTGATCTGAGCACACTGCACTTTGAGACCAGCACTGCAACACCAGGCAGCACCAAAGCACACAGTCAGCACACCACTGCATCCTACAATAAGAGCACTCCCACCATGAGCACTGCAGTAATAACCACAGGAAAGCACACAGAGACTGAAGCCCCAACCACACAGATGCCTGTGAAGCTAAGCCTGACTCCTGGTGTGTTTGCTCAAGTTATTCATGCTTACATTGGTTAACTATGTATCTTAGGTTTAGTTGTAACCTGTACATATTTTAGTCAAAGTTTTGCATGCTATATGAATATAGACTGGTTAAGTATAGTGCCTTGTAAAATAAATGAAAGTATATACAATGTAGTAAAATGTCTTGCCCTGTTGTTACAAATGCTTCAGCAGATTTCTCATTCTGCTGACTTGAGTTGATCAAGATCGCCATGCAATATAGTGCTTTTGGGATGCTCACTTAGTATGAGTTTGTTTTTTATACCGTCTACATTGCTTTCTTTCCAGGCCACATGTGTAGTCCTCAGACCTGTGCAAATGGAGGCAAATGTGTGTTGTCTTTGGGCGGCTACAGATGCGAGTGTCTGCGTGGTTGGAGAGGAGAAAACTGCACTGAGGGTGAGAAGCTCAGACAGATATTTGTATTCCAATTTGCTGGGACTGTTCACATGGTGGTTGTGTAGCATTGTTGTTTGTGTCATTGAACAATGACCAGGCGATTAAACATTATATTTAGAAACACATTGAATATATTTGATAAAACTATTTTGTGACTAAACTATTTTGACCCATTACCCTGCCCTGAGAAAAGAACATACAGTGTGTTGAATTTAAACTAACTTATAATGGAGGTCTAAGGGCAGTTGAGTTCTAAGTTCTTTGAGATATCACTTGTTCAAATCATGACAATGACACATCCATCTGTGGTAGGGAGTAAAGAGAGCAAAATGTAGCAACAATCTGCCCCAGCAACACAAGACAGTCATAGCTGCCTGTGATGCAACTGGTTCAGCAATTAGACAAGCTTTGGTTGGCTGGCTTCACATGTCTTGGGGAAGTATGTGTTAGTCTTCACCTTCCCAGTTTAGTAGTTGTTGTATGATCTGGGAGATCGGGCTGGTGGGTGGGAAATGGAGGGAAAACTGCCCTTAGACTTCCATTATAATTGAGATTTAAAGGTCCACTATGTAGGACTCGACCAACTGAATACCCCTTTCTTCCAAGTTTGTTTTAAAACTTATGGTGGCCATCAGGTATATACCTGCATACCTCCAGTTACTTACATTCACACTCCCTTGCTTTTTCTCATGCTAAGTATTAAATACAATCTTCTATTTTTCAAAAGTTGGGCTTGTTAGCCTGCACCAGCAATCACTGATTCCTTTTATTTCTTCTTCCTTGTCTTCATTTCTTCTTCTTTGTCATCCTTCTGGTGCTTCCTTCCGGATTCACGCTGCCACTTGTAAACACGTGAAACACGGAAGATGCTCCCTATAGGTTTGTCTGTTCTGGGCTACTGTAGCGGCGCAACATGGCGGCTCCGCAGAAGAGGACCCGCTCCCTATGTAAATATAAAGGGCTCGTTCTAAGCTTATGAAAACACAACAATTCATAGTTACAGGTAATTATACACTAATGAAAACATACTTATTAATTCCATAAGTATATTATGGAATATATATATTCCATTTGTGCTAATAGATACCCTTAAAATCCTACATAGCGGACCTTTTAAGCAAACAGGTTTTAGGTTCTTTTCTCTATGCAGGAAAACGTGTCAAAATTCTTACCCCTCAAAATAACACATAGATTACAGATGTGGCAAATAAAGATGACACTGAAAAATGCTCATGTAGTCCATTAAGCTATGAATGTTATAATGAAGGAAAAACTGTCAGCTCAACAGTAAAGCAGTTTTTACCTTTTTGTTCATAAAAGCTCATAAAAGCTGCATTCTGCTTATGCCTGTGTGAAGAGACTCATGGAAATGTACAGTTTTATTCCATTTCATCTACAAATACACTTAAGCCAGGTAAAAACTGCTGTAGAATGGTAATTACATGGCTCATATGTGTTGAAACTGAAATCTGAACAGGTTATGTGGTTGCTTTAACATAAAATGAGCCTGATTGATGGCCCTTGTTATGACCTTAAATTGTTCTGCAGATGTGGATGAGTGTATGAGCAAACCTTGCCCTCAAGACTTGGAGTGTGTAAACACCAGGGGTTCATTCAGATGTGAATGTGTCCTGGGTTATGACCTGCAAGATGGACAAAGCTGTACACAAAGTAGGTGGTTAAACTTTGTTTCTTTAGAGAAAGCAGGCAGAATGGGGCCGCAAACATTAACATAAACCTGGAACTGGCTGTACTTGAAACTGTTCAAAGACAGTTTTAATAATCATTGGTTAAGTGTACATATGATATAATGCCTATGATTTCTGCAAGTAATTAATGTTCATTATTGATTAGTCATTAGCTCAGTGTTTTTTTTTTTATGATTTTGCCCCACAGCAAAGACGTTCTTATGGATTTTCAGTGTGAACGGTTCTCTGCTGGACTCGGATACAGAGATCTTACAGTTGGTACGTACAGAAAACACACCTTTGAAAACACACCTGTTTTATATTCACACACTACAGTTATGCATTCAGTATGCATTTTCCCAACAGCAGATGGTGCTAATTAGGCATATTAATGCACTGGATGACAGGAAGTGTGATATTTTATGGGAGAATCTGTTCTGACCGTAGCAGTAAAGCGACACAGAAGCCCTTTGTAAAAAGTTAAATAGGCATGTTTGACCAGTTTGCTGTTAATAGCCAAATGAACTATTACTTGAGCCATCAGTCAATTAAGCTAGTATTTATTTGTTTGTTTCTTTGTTTGTTTGTGCATACCAAATTTTATTTAAATGAAATAAATTCAAATATCAGTAGTTCCTCCACAATGCTTGGATTATAATCAATATATATATATATATATATATATCAAAGGAATTCTGAAAAATTTCAAAATAATTTTGTGAAGTTTCTGAAATTTTAAATCATTTTAATATATTGAATTCTCAGTGTGCTCCAATGCCGTCTTAATTGGACATGGTGATGGGCTAGCAGATATTTATTATTTATGATGTTTTTAAAATATATTTTTTCCCAGTTGAATACCTCACTCTCCAATCTGCCTGGTTATATACGTTCAACTCTGCGGTAAGTTTATATTTATGTTATAGTAATTAAATATTCAGTAATAATGCTATAATATTATATACAGTATTGTCCAAATACTATAATATTACGTAGACTGTGACTTAAGACAATGGTTGCCAATTCAAGTTGAATTTATATACACTATATGACCAAAAGTTTGTGGTCACCTGACCATCACACCAATATATGCCTTTTGATCATCCCATTCCAGATTAGGTCTTCCCTTTGCAGTTATATTTACCTCTTCTGGGGAGGCTTTCCCTTAGATTTTGAAGTGTGGCTGTGGGGATTTTTGCTCATTCACCTGCAAGGGCATTAGTGAGATCAGGTATTGATTTTGGGTGAGCAGATTTGGGGCATTTAAGTTCATCCCAAAGGTGTTCAGTGGGGTCGAGATCAGGCCTCTGTACAAGACATTCGAGTTCTTCCACTCCAAACTTAACAAACCATGTCTTCATGGAGCTCGGTTTGTGCACAGGGGCATTGTCGTGCCGGAACATTTTTGTAATTATTTCCTTATTTCCAGTGAAGGGAAATTGTAATGTTACTGTATACATAGACATCCTATACAACTTTCTGCTTGAAACTTTGCGGCAACAGTTTGAGGAAGAATCACCTATGGGTGTGATGGTCAGGTGTCCTCATGCTTTTGGCCATATGCTGTAGAAAACTAACCACATGTGAGAGATTGACAATTTGCTATCTTGCACAAAAATATCCCTTGCATTGTAGCAGTTGTAGTTTTATTCCTCAGTCAGACATGACCTAATTGTCTTGTGTGTGCAGGTATTTGGACAGGTCTCACATCTTGGCTGTGAACATGTTCTCGATGTCTGCTGACATAACCAGCATTGACATCTGCTGCAGGATCCAGATGTATCTCAGAAACTGCAGCAAACCGCAGTCCCACTGCTCCTTAAAGCTTCAACACAAGCTTACTTATCAAAGTACGGTAACCTATAAAGTCACTCTTAGAGCAAATTCACATAGTGGCTTTTCTTTTCTTTTTTTCTTTTTTTTTTAAACATTATGTTAGACATTATTGACTGAGCAATAAAAAAAAAACCCACACAATTAAATATACATTTAGCCCTAAAATAACTCTGACACCACTCTTCTTCCAGTGGAGGGTCTGAACCAGAAGAATAGATGTGACACTCAGTATGCTGCGTGCAATGACACTGATAGAAGCCCGTACTGCCAGTGCCATGAAGGAAACTTCAAAAAGAACCCAGACTACAGAACCTGTAAGGGCTTGTTTTGATGCATTTTAGACAAGCATGTGATTGTTCTCATCATCACTGACAATACTGTATATTAAATATTTCTTAGATGCATTTTAAGTCATTATACTAATATTTTCCTCTTTTCAGACTGTGACGATGGCTTTAAACTTGTTAATGGCACTTGCATCGAGTAAGTAGTTTAGATTCTACCAGTACCTCCTATGTGCTTTTGAAATTCAGTATTTAATTGCTGTATGTACTATAAAAATTTACATAGAAATACATAGATGTCTAAAATCAAGCAGAGATACGTCAGGAGTGTTAGTTAATGTTCACATGAAACATCAGAATGGGAAAACCATGAAGCATGGTTTTTGGTGCCAGATGGGCTAATTTGACAATTTCAGAAACTGCTGATTTCTTTAGTATATCAAACACAATGGTCTTGGGCTCCCGAGTGGTGCAACAGAAAACTGTTTGCCCCATCATTGGGAGATCGCGAGTTCGAAGAGATCAAAATTACCCTGTGCACTCAGGGAGGGAGGGGTTTCATTCTCTCTCTATCCGGTCTCCCCTGTGACATTACCGATGTTTGATTTTTGATTTTGATGCATGTGTCTTTCAGATGTCCATTTGGATTTGGAGGATTCAACTGCAATAATTGTGAGTGTTCTATAATGGGCCTATCAAAATATCAAATTCCTTCTGTATCATTTAGTATTAATATCTCCTATACTGTGGCTAGTCACACGCGTTTTCCCTGCTGATAAGAGTGGAAATGGCAATTCACAAACACTTAATGGTACATACACAAAATTGTATTTGTCACAGAAGCTTATTCAGCATGACTCGAGCATAGGACTCAAGAAACACAGAGGGTTTAGTTTGTTTACATGACATTCTATCCAAAGCCCTTGCTAAACCTTTTTTTCTTTGGTACAGTTTATGGGCTGATAGCAAAGGTGGTTTCTCCTGCTGCTGGGGGGTTGTTGATTATATTCATCATTGCTCTCATTGTAACCTGTTGCAGGTGTGTATGACTATGTATAAAATAATAAATATTAAAATATACACTTAACTCTAAAAATAAATAATATAAAAACATACTATTTTGCTGTAAAAGGTGTAAAGTAGCTTATATTGATATATTTTTGGTCCTTCATTAATAATGCAGTATAATTAACGGATAATCAACTTTACAAATGACTTTCTTTTATAGGAAGGACAAGAATGACATTAACAAAATCATCTTTAAAAGTGGGGATCTTCAAATGTCTCCATATGGTGAATTTCCCAAGAGTAGTCGTGTATCAATGGAGTGGGGCAGGGAGACCATTGAGATGCAAGAAAATGGCAGTACCAAGAATCTCTTGCAGATGACCGATATTTATTACTCTGTGCGTAAATAAAATGACTACTACTCTTACTACTACTAAAATGCAGATATGATATTTGCCATATTGTATGGGCTTCTTTGGCTTATAGAACAGACTCTTAAGTGTATTTAGTTTACAGTCCATAAATGACATTTTATGTATTTATTTTTTTCAGCCAGCTCTGCGAAATGCTGATCTGGAGAGGAATGGCCTTTACCCATTCTCGGGCCTGCCTGGTTCACGGCACTCCTGCATTTACCCAGCACAGTGGAACCCATCATTCATTAGTGACGATTCACGGCGGAGGGATTATTTTTGACCTCACATTGCCTTGGACTGAGTCATCAGTGCTCTCATAAGGAATGTAGCAAAGGCTCCATAGCAAGATGGAGCTATCCGTGGATAGGGACAACACTGAACACTAAGTAGCCTATGAATGTGAAAATGAGCTGGTAGGAAAGAAATCAAAATCATTTCATCTACTTCTTAGAACTATGAAACAATTGCAAGGGGATTTGCGCTCAAAATAAATGCTGTTAGCAAATCCTGTGTTGCACTTCAGTCCCTCAACACAGATGTTTGATCTCAAATGGAATAAGCCATAGAAGCAACGCATTTAAAATAATTCAAATGATGATGAATTACACCTGCTAGGGTAGTGTAAATGTGTGCATATGTCTGTACAAGTGTATTGTATTTCAGTTTGACGAGTTTGTAGGAGATCTCATTAAAAGCTGGTAAACTGTACAAATGGTATATTGCTGTAGAACGTTTTATCAGTAGATGTAGCAAGACAAAGTAGGTCCTTATATTAACATTCACGTAAGGATGTGCAGTGAATTAAAATGCACTTGGTGCTATTTCTTTACAGAATGTAGATTTTGGCACTATACCCATGACACCACAATGAACAGTGCAACGTTCTTATTTATTCAATTAACTTAAATATTCATATATAATTTCTCACATCATGATCTACAGAACAACCTTGTGGTGCGTGCGTGTGTGTGCGTGCGTGTGTGTGTGTGTGTGTGTGTGTGTGTGTGTGTGCACAAAATGCCTGCTATTTTGCTATGTGTGTTTATAAGGTGTATTATATTTTTGTCAATAACTTACACTTTTAATAACTGAAGTATTCTTTTATGTCTACCAGTATTTTCTTTGCTCCCCTGTGGATGGTCACTTAAATCTGGCGTTTTAGTCAGACATATTTAAATAAAGCAGCAGTAATGTTGAATTCTTTGTTTTTTGTGTCTTTTAGATCAACCTTGCGTGCTTACACCTTTTCCAAACCAATGTGATTGTAATGCCCAGGACCAGCACGTTAGATGATGAGAAGTAACTTTACTAGAAGCACAAGAGTATAGTGAAATTTCAGTCCATTAAAAGCCAAATGATCAAGTACAGTGCTATTCATAGGCTATAGATAGTATTTCAGACTTATGGACTGAATATTTAAATAATATCAGCATAAGGACGAAAACTGGGTGCAGATTATATCAGCTTTAAAACAGATCTCATTTCCTCGCCTTTATAAAGGGGGGTAACATCATGTAACATAACACTTCATGTCTAAAAGAGCTATGGTAATTTTAAAGGAATTTGTACCATATATGTTTCATTATAGTTTACCTATTTACAAGCAGGATTTGGCACCTTGGTCCTATAAATCATAAACCATAAACGTGTTCTCTGTCAGGGACAAGCAAATCACCATCCTACATCACATTGCCACTGTGCTGTTTCATGCATAATTATTCCTACCACTAGATAGCACACAAACACAATTTGAATAAATAATTTATTATTTACTGCATTAGTTAACATTAACAAATGATAAACTACAGCATGAATAGTCTACCTTAGAATATGTAATTCTATGTGTTGTGTGTCCCAGTCCTTATTCTTTGTCTAGCCGTGTTACAGCTTGTACAAATGTTAAGCTACATAAACAGATCTTTTCAACTACACTTAAACTATAAGCCAGCTTTTTAGCTAGCTACCTGATGAAATGTAAATTGTCTGCACTCTGCCAAGATGCTTTTGGGAACCTCAGATCGGTTTTGTTCTTTTTGGAAGCAGGTCATTTAAAAAATACAAATTGAATCAATATTGTTATAAGTATTGTAAAACCATACAAGTTCGGCTGCCACAATTATGTAACAATCCATATTCATCCCAGTCCCATCTATAATTTTTTTTATTAGTTGTGCATATATATGGAAATATGTGAAATATATGGCTAAAAGTATGGAAAGGGGACTTAATCTGGAATGGGATGTTCAACAAGCACATACAGTTGCGGCCAGAAGTTTTCACACACTCATCATGGGTATGAATGTTATGGCAATATTGGGCTTTGCAGTGATTTTTTTAACAGGTCTTTTTATGAGGAAGAATGATTGTACAACATGCATCCTTAATAGAAAAAAAATAATTTGTTATACAAATGAATGCCTCACCTTTACTTCTCTAAATATACCTTTGGTCATTGTGGCCAAGCCGTTCTGCAGAAGGATTTTTCTTTATCCATGTGGCCTGCTTCAAACTTTAGTCAAGGTATCAATTTTGGAGCAGAGAATTTTTTTTTTGGACAGAAGCCTCTCAGTCCATGGAGATGTAAAACTCACTTGACTATAGACAGTGACACTAGTAGTCCAACAGCTTTCACTTCATGGCAGGCTTGTGCCTTGGTGTTCCCTGGGTTGTTCCTGATCATCTAACCAATTACCTCTCAGCTGAGGGTGACAGATCTGCCCTGAGATCTTTGGACTTTCCCATTGTACTGTGCATTCGTCAGACCAATGAGTGCGGTCAAACAACCCTTTTTTTTTATGTTGTGCACAGAGAAGCTTCCAGCTGTAGTCAATCATGATCAATAACAGGAAGTTATGAGGCCTTGGTCTTGGCACATTAAAAGACATTTTGGAACTTTCAGCACCATTGAATTAATAATCTAAATGGGTGTATGTATAATTTAGACCCTATGTTTTTATTTATCATGGCCTAAATTACCACTTAAAAAATTATTTAATTATTTTATATTAAATAATTTGTTTATAGAATTGGTAACAATAAATGACTGTTAACAATTCTATAAAGAAACAAATAAAATCAGGTGACACCGAAAAATACAAGAGATTTCAATATGTAGTCTTTCTTTTTTTCTTAAAAAAAAAAAAAAATCAGAAACGTTAGGAGTAAAACTATTTGTATTTATTGAAACACACAGAGGCAGAGGTACAGAAACAGCAGGCAAAAGAACTCCAAAGAAATCCAAAATAAAAAACTGGGGTCGAGCGTTCGGCCAACAGAGTAACACAGGCTAGGCAAAAACAATAATCCAAAATACAGAAAACCAGAGTCAAAACCATAAACACAAACATGAGAAATACAGCTTTGGCTATAGCATACACTGGGACTGGACTAATGCTTCGCAATCTCTATGAGATTCTGTGAGTCTTTTTAAAAGTAGTATGATTGTCCGTGGATTGGCTGCACCTGCATCCAAGTAATTGTGACCTCAGTTGGGCGAGTGTGCTCATAGGAACTGTAGTCCTTAGTTGTTCGCGCCATAATGCGGAATCCACAAAGGGCGCCGCACGTGCAGCGAGGAGCAGATCATGACAGTAACATCTAGAACCATGTTTTGCAACAATAACTTGAAGTAAACATATTCTGTAGGTGTTTATAGGTCTCAGATATTGTTTTGGATAAATTTGCTTTACAACATTGCTTCAGTTTGTTCATTTTTTTTAGGGAATTTGTTTATGCACAGCTCTCTTAAGATTCCACCACAGCATCTCAATGGGGTTGAGATCTGGACTTTGACTTGGCCATTCCAACACCTTGATTTATTTTTTCTTTAGCCAATCCGATGCCAAATTGCTGGTGTCAAAATGTCAATAAAAACAGAATGCGATGATTTGCAAATCATGTAAACACATATTTAATTGAAAGTAGAACAAAGACAACATATCAAATGATGAAACTGAGAAACTTTATTGTTTTATGACAAACATATGTTCATTTTGAATTTCATGCTCATTTTGAATTTTGAAGTTCAGACTGAACCTGGCTAAGGAAATGAGCTTTAGGGTGTACAAGATACAAGGTTACTTTAGTGTCATCAGCAACTGTGCAGAAGTACACAGTGAGATGAGACAGCTTTCCTTTGTGATCACAGTGCACGCATAACAATAGTGTTAGTGTAAAATGCAGACAGTGGACTTAAGACACATGACAATATAACAATCTGACTGTATGTACTGTATATGTAGATATATTACAGAAGAAACATATACCAGCATAATGTATGTAACAATTTGGCGAGCAAGGCCACACCAGGATGCAGAGGATTGCACATATAACAGTGTGTGTATGTAAGAAATTGCATATGAACAGCCATTCAATGTGAAATTAAAGAAACTGAAATATGAACAGACATCTGGAGTATGTATATTTGACATGGACAGAAATTAGCAGCATAAGAAGTTATTGTGCATTCACAGCATATGAATATTGCACAAGAACAGACCTCTAGCACCATATGAGTATTGTTATAACAGCATGCGAGTCGAAAAAATGTTCAAGTCAGGACTATTGCACAGTATATGATGAGGCAGATTAAGGTAAAGTGCAAGTGTAGTCACAGTTCAGTTGGAGTGAAGTGAGTGAAATTAAGTAAACAAAATAATGTGAATAAGAGTGTTGGAGCAGTAGTCAGAAACTGTATGTGCTGAGAAGTCTGACAGCTTGAGGTATGACACTATTGCTACGGAACTGTCTGTCTGGTGGCAAAAGAGCAATCAGACTGTGTAATGGGTGAGTTTGGTCCTCCACAATGCTGCATGCTCTTCCAATGCAGCGTTTGTGGTAGATGTCCTGCAGAGAGAGCTGAGGCACATTGATGACCTTCTCAGCTACTCTCACAATTCACTGTAGGATTTTGTGGTCAGAGGGAGTGCGGTTCCCAAACCAGACTGTATATGTATAGCTATAGACTTTAATATGTGTAGAAGCTACTAATACATATTTTATATCATAAAATAAATTACAACAACAAAACAAACCTGTAATTGTCATTTTTGTTGTTAGTTTTCTAAATATAACCTTTGTTTACAGGATGACCAAATGAAAGGAATTTCTGTTATTCTCAGTTCAACCCTGCAGTGTTCTAGAATTCTCCTGAGGTGTAGAGGGTTAAATTACAGGACTGCTACCGAATATCATGATCTTAATAATGTTATCTAAACATTACATTTCTTTTTTTCACCTTCATGGAACCAAAAAGGGGAACTGATAAGAGCCGTAAACAATACGTTGAACCATAACCGTTAACAGAATCTATAAAATTCAAATGATACCCAACCCTGCTTGTTATCAGTGCACAGTTCAGCATCCATGATGGTATGTCAGCATTCATTATGGTATGGGGTGCATTAGTGCACATAGCATGAGTAGTTTTTGCATCTGGGAAGGAACCAATAATGCTGAATTATATATACAGTTTTTGGAGCAACACATGCTGCCATTCAAATTTCGCTTTTTTCATGTGCTAAACCGCATTCTGCACATATTACAACAGCATGACTCCATGAGTCTGGGTGCTAAACTGGCCAGGCATAACAGAAACAGTAATCCAATATACAAAAAGCAGAGTCAAGAACCAGAGTGGCAATCAAAACAACAAGGCTCGGCAGTAGCAGATAACAAGGAGCAAGATTAAATTAATGCTTCACAAACTAAATGACAAAATGAGAGAAAGTAGTGTTTGTGTGTGTGTGTGTGTGTGTGTGTGTGTGTGTGTGTGTGTAGATCACTACACGGTAGTCACATGATTCAGAGCCCAGCAGTGTGTCTGCCATGTTGGTTGAATGCAAGTACTCATGGGAAATGGAGTTCATCTAGAACATGCTGTGCCAGTAGCAAGGGGCAAATCCATGACAGCTCGCAGTCCAGACCTTTCAACCATTGGACTATAATACCCCGAACTGCTGAGCAGCTGAAATCCTATATTAGGTAAGAATGGGACAACATTTCACTTTCAAAACTCCAGCAGCTGGTCTCTTCAGTTCCTAAACATTTATAAAAGGTGATGTAATGTGGAATGTGTTGGTGGCATCAAATTCAAAATGAGCATGTATTTTCCAAAAAAAATAATTACATTTCTCAGTTTCAGCATTTGATATGTTATGTTTGCTCTATTTTCAATAAAATATGGGTTTATGTGATTTGCAAATCCTCCCATTCTGTTTCTACTTACTGTATGTTTTACACAATGTCACACAACTTTTCTAGAAATGGGGTTGTATTTATAATGGTTTCTATTATTACTTTTATGTATACACAATATTAAACCAGTATTCACAATAATTATTATTGTAAGTAATATTGATTGTTTGATATAATATACACCACCAGTCAAAAGCTTGGACACACCTTCTAATTCAATGTTTTTTCTTTATTTTTATTACTTAAAAGACACTTCATGTCTTAAAGTAATGAT
>JAQQZR010000035.1:18616913-18627226 GCA_030068235.1 Notoglanidium macrostoma | reverse complement strand
AGATCTGGAGGGATAGTTGAACTGAACACTGTGGAATTCAATGTCACCTTTCACTCTCTCTAACTTGTGCCCTTCTTCAGAGAAACAATCAATTTTGGGGACCTGTGTGAGCAGAAAGTTTGGCAGTGTCATCATCCTATATAGCCATAATATTGTAACTTGTTCCTTTCGTGAACATGAGTTAGCTATTTGTATCAGTGTGTCTTTTACCCTGTCTATAGTTTCAAAGATGCTCTTGGCTGCAGCACGACCGGAAGCGAAGGCCTCTAGACATGGAGAGGCTTGACCCAGGTTCATAGCTCCCATAAGGACTCCAAAGAACACCTGAAAATACAATATATGAACACATTTGCCACATTTACATAAAAAGTATTTAAGTTAATGAAGATTTCACAGTGCGCCCCAACACCTCTAGAGTTCCCAGTTTGATCCTGAATTTGGGTTACTGTTTGTCTGGTATTTTGTATGTTCTCTCCCACCTCCCAAAAACAGGTAGCTAGAGGATTGGTTATGCTAAATTGCTGCTTGTGTGAATGTGTGCGTATTCCTGCCCCATGCCCAAGCTCCGCATCCACTGCATCCCTGACCAGGGTAAAGCAGTTGCTGAAGATGAATGAATGAATTAATAAAATAAATATATAAACAATGACACATTCAGCAAAAAGTCAGTGTTAAACTGAATGAATGACAGCATTCATTTGCATCCTATAGGCATGCAAACAATGTTGAGTCAAGGTGCTTTGATGTACAATAGAATTATTAATAAAATGTAAAACTCCTGTACTATGTCTTGGCATCGTAATACATTTTTGTGAATTGCTCATACCTGGATGAGGGTTCCAGGTGTAAGCTCTTTGGTATCAATGACAAGTTTGGATCCATACCAGAAGGCAAGAGCATAACAGAGGAAGATGATACACCACAGATAACCCTGAAATACACCAATGATTGTTCCTTTCTTCACACCCCAGGTCTGAGCCTCCTCAAGGTTCTTGTCATATCTGGAAATAACACAAACTACTCATACTATTGGGAAATGCCTTATTGATATGCCTCACTGAGTGGCTTAGTGAAGGGACAAACACAGGCTAGTCATTTCAAATTTTAATTTGAAAAACAATGAGATACCATACCTTTCTGTCTCCTTATCGTGTCCTCCAAATGCTACAACTGTTCTGATGGCAGAGAGGACTTCATCAGCTATAGCACCTGCTTTAGCATAGGCCTGCAACTCACGACCTGTCAGCCTTGCAACTGACTACAAACACACAGTTTATGAATGTTGCAATGGAAAAAAAAAATGCATAATCAAAATGGTCCTGGATTTAAATGAATGTTGAATGAATAGTAACTAACCATGGCCATGAGTCCTGCTGCCAGTCCAATCAGAGGGCTTACTGCAATCACTACCAGTGTCAGCTTCCATCCTCCAACAAAGCCCACCAGAAAACCAAATATAAATGTAGAAATCCTCTCAATAAATATGGCCACTTGATCTGCTATAGCGTTGTTGACTTTGTTAATATCACTGAAACAAAATATATAGAGAGAATCATTATACATATGAGAGCAACAAGTACATATTAGGATCTAGATGCTAAATGATTAAAAATTTTTGGTCCACACAAACATGGGGTTTAATGTGTTTAGCCCAAGTGTATATCTCCTCTTGTCAAGATCTTAATAGTTGAGTCTTTGGGAAGTGGTGTGAATGTTCTGTCTTGTGCAGTAAAATTGAAATGGGGCAAAGTTTATTTTAAAAGTTCCAAAAGGCCAAAGACAGCAAATGTTTTCCCCTTCACTGTCTGGAACAGTGCTATTACACCTACTGAATTTTCTGGCCCTGTCCTCTGAAGCCTTGAAGATGTCGAGTCACTAAGACTTACTACTTTGGGAAATTCCTCTTATTTTGGAAGACTGAAAACCTCCAGCCATAATAAAATATTTTTTGAAATTAAACAAAAAGTCAGTATTGAAACTAACAAACACTATTTACAATTTCAGTTGTTATTCGTTTATATATTTTGGATAATTCATTGGATTAAAATGTTTCATTAACAAAATTTAAAGAAATATCTATATTACTCAGATATTCTTGTGTTCAGTTCGCCAACAGAATTGCAGTCAAACCATCCGATTTCCATGCTCATGATCTTCCTGAAGTAAGTTTTTCTGATTCTCTGTGTCTGCGTTGCAGCTGCAGAGACCCAAAGAACAATCTGAAATAGGGAGCAGATGCAGACTGTTGATTTAAAGGTACCATACTTAAAATGTATTTATCATAACAATAACAACAACTACAACACTAATAACATCATCATCATCATTATTATTATTATTATTATTATTATTATTATTATTAAATTGGATAAGCTTCTTTTTATACCTGAAAATAACTAAGAATTAGCACACCCACTCCAATGCCAACATAATAATAAGCAAACATGGTCATCTGTGCCTCAATATCTACACTGTGTAAAAGAAAAAAAGATTATTTATAATCAGATTAATTTGTCATAATCTTATTGTTCTTATTCTTATTCTTCTTATTATTATTATCAACTAGCTTGCTTGGTTCAGACAGAACTGTTGCCTGGTATACACCACTTACCCACAATGCACAGTGGTATTATCACCCATCTCCACAACAGTTCCGTTAGTCCAGGTGACAGTGTTATTGATGCAGATTTTGTTGGGATCAGCTAGTTCCTGAATCTCCAGCTCATAGGATACAAAGGTGTTAGTCATCATGCTATAGACTAGCAGCATGAGAGGAGAGGCTGCACCATGGACAAGCGCACACAACCCTCCAACCACCATCTTCACAATATCTAGCCACGTAGCAAAGCGAAACAGTTGGAAAAAGCCAACACCCAGGGCCTTCTCTTCTTTCTTGCCACCACCAGTTCTTGAAATGTGAAGATTACAACTATTAATATTTTTATTAGCATTGTTCCGCCTACAATCTCTAATGGTCCTATGTAGAACCCGACATCACTTTTTATTAAAATCAGAATTCCTGGTAGCTAAGGATATTTAATTATCCAATGAACCTTTAAAGAAACTTTTTTCTTAGAGTGTATATACTGACATCATGTATAGTAAAAGCGTCATACTCACCTACTGTCAGTGGCTGCCATATATCAAGAAAATAAGAGATTACATGCATTAATATTACATACTATTTGAGTAATATTACATAATAATATTGAAATAGAAATATAGTTTTGTAAATATGGAAGCCTTACCATTATCATGACATATTTCTTCATTATCATCATCTGTGCTCAGATTACTTTTCTTCATGTTCAGTGATTCAATCTGATCAATATCTCTACTGAAGCAAAGACCAGCATCATATAAACAGTTCAATCAAAATATGTGTACCCGTACTAAATATGTAAAAACATTCTTGTGTCAAAAGTGCTGGATATAAATGATGACACAAAACACCAAACATAAAATATACATTACACACATTTCCAATCTGAAGTTTGTCAATCGATGTTTGGACTGGATAATTACTAAGGAAATGTTGGAAAAGATTTTCGAGACTACAGTACAGAATGCAGGTCTTAACTGTATGTTGTACACTTCCATGTTTTGCCACTAGAGGTCAGCAATCCATAAAATGGATTTGTTACTACTGATTATTCTAATTGGCATTAGCATGACATTTTTTGAGACTTTTGCATTGCGCTTTTTTCAAAACCTTTCAGTCTTAAATGAAAACTTTATGACAGTGAAAAGTAAATGATGGGATGATTTAAAATGCTACAATTGCCTAGCTTTCTTTGTGTTTGCAAAATATGTTCAATCAAATATGTTTAATCTTCTTTACCAGAAATTAAAATTTCACATAGCCACCTATAAAATCTACAGCAATCTCAAAATGACTTTAGTCCTTTATACATTAATATTTGTTAAAGGTTTATATTCGCTAAGGTCACAAATATGAAAACCACTTCATTGTTGAACCTTAGAGTGTGTAAATGGCTCAACAGCAGTCGTACTTCAATAAATCATACATTTTTATGTATTTATAAATATTGTAAGCAAACAATATGTATTCACTTTGTTTCATAATAGTCAGTCTATGTCTAGTACTTGTATAGTAACTTTATATATTAATTACATAAGCATAAAAACCTGCCTATGGTAATTAACATTACTAGGAAGACCACAAACCAATTACAACTGACTTTCTATGGTTCTCTATTGTGTTAATATAACCCAATGATTTAGCAAACTAAGCTCTAAAAAGCAAATGATAGTTTGCTTTTTAGTGTATATTGTCTGAATAAAGATAAAGGAGTAATACTGCAATCAATTATACACATGTTTAATGAGATAGATAAGAAGAAAAATATATTATAAATATATCACCTGTATTTGTATTTCCTCTGTGGTTCTTAGCAGTGTCTATACAGGCTGTGGTCACTATCAGTGACGACGACTCCTCAAGACTGATTTATGCAATGAGTACCCTGTACACACCTCCTTGACTATCTACCCCACTATTAGAGTGATAAGAGATTACCTCTGTCAAGCTATAGATAAGACCAAGGCCTTCAGAGGTAAGTGCTCTTAATGAACGTTTAAATGTGGTGAAGTATAGAGTGTATTAATATACTGTTCATTACTTACATTGAAGGATTTACCTCTCTGAGTGATTTATACTGAGATTGATTTAAAGTTTTTTTCATGAAAAATGTCCCATATGTTACTTGAGAAAGAACATATGCTTTATAGTGGCTTATATTTTTCTATAAATGATTTTGGGTGAAGCTCACCCTTCCAAACTCCCATACATACAGTAGGTCAATGTATTTATGTGCTTTCTGTTTTATTACAGGTGTCAGGTGGGAACACAGAGTTAAAACCCACCCTTCGAGGTTGAGGCATCAGTGAAGATTTGAAAAACTGATAATTTTAGATGGACCTTGACCTGATGTTCTTATCATTCAAAGCATTAGTTTAGCTTGAGTATTCATTTTATCTCCAAAGGGTGATTTGGTGATTTTTTATTTATTTAGATTTTTATTACACATTCTAAGCATGGAGAGCGTGAATGGATTTTCAACTTGTAAACATCTGTTTTTGAATGACAAAAGAAAAGGAGAGAGTTCAGTGGTGGAAATTTCATTTCAGTCTTTGAGGGTGAGACAATTAACAGAAATATTTTACATGAGCAATTTTAGGGGAAGACACAAAAGATGCTGCCAAAGTGCTGTACTTATATTAAATGAATATGTAAGAAATCCTTATTGGTGTTTTATGTTGGCTACTAGGTAACTGATTGGTAATAATGATTAGCATGCTGAACTGTTTCAAATACATTATAATAATAGTTTAATACTTCAATAAATAACCAAACTAAATCAACTAAAACATGCCTTTGACATTACTTGGACTTTCCTAACTTGCTTAGCATTTTGGTGCACTGAAAAACGATTGTATAGCCCTACTCCTTTTCTCTGCCATTTTGGCTGGATGACAACATGTACACACACACACACACACATACACACACACACACACACACAAACAATTTATCCGAGAAGTAATGGGATGAACAGTAGTAAGTTAGATCATGGTGTTTAATACGTGAGCACAAAAACACTATAGTCGTCTTATTCTACTCAATCTACTGAGCGGTAGATTAACTTAAAAGAAGTAAATAAACTTGTTTTACACATCCGTCTAATGTTTGTAGGGGATGGGGTGAGATCAGGGAGAGCAGGCAGTGGACCAAACCACCGTGTGGCAGAGGCAAACAATTTAGAAACCTGGAAAACGCATTGCTTTATGTTTAGAATTTGCACACATGCTTTTTAGCACATGTTATTATTAATATTTTAATTACATAGTTAGGTTTACAATGATATAATGGAAGGGACAAGCCCCAGGAAAGAAGTGCCCATGGGAATTCTGCCTATTAGAGAGTTATTTCCTGTAGGATGACCATACATCCTCTTTTTCCTCGGACACGGTCTTTCTTGGACTTAAAACATGGTCCAGCCAGGATTTCTAAATCACCAAAAATGTATAGGATTCAGCTTTTGCTTTCTACAGTGACATGAAATTTTGGCATGGCTAAAAAATAAAATTTTATGACTTAAATTGTAATCACGTATTCTATGTTACAACCACATAAATATTCCCATTCAGCAATGACCTAAACTAATGACCTTTAGGTTATTGAACTTGTTTTATGATGTCCCAATTATTAACAATCTTTAAAATGAAGGTCATATTAATGACTAATCCAATATGAGCATCCAGTGTTCTATTTGTATATATAAATGTGTGATCTGTGCCGTAGGATTAGTCTACAGACAGGGTAGTGAAACCAAATGGCTCCAAAACAGAACAAGGACCAGGGCCATATTTACAGACTCAAAAGAATATTAAAATTCTTTAAAAATTGTAAAAAACGAATATTACAATAAAAGAATATTACACAGTGATCTATTAGTGAAAATATAATATAAAATTTACGCATGGTGGATGAATATTCACATATTAAAGATTCACCTTTGAGAAAAAAAAACCTTTTCCATGTTTTAAAGCCTGATATGTTGACAAATATATCTTGAGGTCAATGTTCGCTCGGTCAATGAAGACCTGCTCACTTGTCAGTTATTATCATTATCATGATCAGTTATTAGTCAGCTCTGCAGTTAAAGTGATACACAATACATTAAGATGTGCTCAACATGAATTGCATCATACTGGCTTGGCCAACTGCTTTAATCTTCCTGTAGTTTTTTTAATTTTAGAGAATAAAACTTTGCTCAGTTTATACAATATGTGTAGAGATAAATGAAGTATGTGTGTAAAAAAGTTTCTTGAAAAATTGGATCCCCTCTGACTCAGGACCCATACAACATTTTACATTACACAATATCTGTACACTGGTCTAAAGAAAGTTGCAGATTATTAAACACACACACACACACACACACACACACACACACACAAACACACACACACACACACAAACACACACAAACACACACACGTTTGTTTTTATGTCCTTGTGGGGACCTCCCATTAATTTCTATAGGCATAACCCTAACCCTAGCTATGACAACCCTAACCCAGTCCTGACATTAACCATAAGTACACACACACACACATATATGTGTGTGTGTATGTACATATGACATTTTTTGTTTGTTTGTTTTATGTAACTGTGTTTTTTTTTTTTATCAGACTTCTATGTTCAGGTTTAATAAGTTCACTTTAATTGCTTTGAAAAGGTTATTAGTCACTGTCATTTTCAGTGATTTGACAAAATGACTAAATTAATCCTTTTCAAAAATGTAACTTAAATAAATTCACTGTTTTTTAACAAATTTGATTGTCTTTTGGCGCAAAACCCCCTATGCTTTTTTTTTGTACAAAGATCTACGTCCACCTCTTTGGACAAGACGGTTAGCAAAATAGCAAACGGTTGCAAAATCATTAAGGATGCAACTAGAAACATTAAGTAATAACCACTTACATATAAGCACATACAATGACACAAAACAACAGCACAATTTATTGCTAAACAATAACAGAATAAACAATAAACAGAAGACATTACATCTTAACTACACCATACATTGTGCTCAAAATAAATAAAGATCCTAAATATAAAACTAGGCCAATATAAAAATAACATGATGTATCAAAAATAACTAAACAGTGTTACAAAGTAGTACCTGAAGTTTGCGAAAAACATTTCATTTCAACAATTTTCAAACAAGGTAATTTCTCATTAAACAGGTTAAAGTCTCGCCTAACAGGGTTAAATACCGGCTAGAACACGGGCCGCAATTTGGATGTCACATGATCTGATTTGTCTTCTGATTGGTGCTGTGAATATAGTGGCTCTTGCTGACAAAGGGAAGGGGGTTTAGAGGTGTCTGCTAATGAACCTTGTTTTGGAAGAGGCTCAGTGTGGGATTTAGCGGCGTTTAAAGCAAAAGCCTTTGATTATCGTATGCTACGCACTGCGAGCTTTTACTTGTTATCTTTAACTCATTTTGCATCTGATATCTCCCTGTCCTTTTATAAATCTTTTATATTTTTGTAACTCTACAGCGCATGATTTTTTGTTAAGAAACATGACTAAAACAACATTAATCAGCATTATCCACATCAGTCACTCTCTCATCACTTAAACATTAGCCTCACTGTCACCTGATCTCTGTTTATACTAACTTCGCTTGGAAATAATCACTGATTAATTCAATCAGTTTTGTTCCCTAAATTTCTGGTAATTAATGTAACATTTTGGTAAAATGTGTGTATGCTTTCTTAAAGTAGAAATATGTAGCCTATATTTGTATATTTCAATATACAAATCTTATTGGCAAGCAACACTGTGATTACAATAAAGATCTTCTTGACTTTAAGCATATTTATAAGATTAATAGAATTAGATTGACACATAAGAATATATATTTTTTCCTACTGCGCCCACCTGTGGTCTTTTTAGTCCAAGACACCCACAGAATTGGCAAGTCTTTTAGTGTACGCGAGAGTGAAAGAGAACTTTATCCTTCCTTCCTCCTCACAAACCAGCTATTAATCACCAGCTCTCTCCAAACTGCTCTCCCCATCATCATCAGCAACAGTTGGGTAAATATACTGTGTGTGTTTGTGTGTGTGTGTGTGTGTGTGTGTGATACATTTAATATATCACTTTCTCTCCGCCATGGTCATACACAGAGCAGACATTCCACACCTATTAGTCTAGTTTGTGCCAAAAAATAAACAATTCTGGCTGAATTTGATAATCTGGGTTCAGGTCACTTTCATGCAACTTCAGGAAGTCCCTAAATGCATATATATACCCCATTTAAAGAACTTAAATGACTGTCCCAGATTACCTTAATCATATTTGATAAAGTGGGACAACATAACATGTTTGAAAAAAAAAACCAAAAAACTTAAAACACATTTTCAACATTTTAATGCATGTTTTGTTGATTGAATAGATCACAAACACAATCTGATCACAATTAAGAACATAGTCTTATTTATGACAGATTTATATCCTTAACATTAATCTTGTCAGAATCTTATGTCACTGACTGTGTCGTGCAGTTCTCCAGGGTGAGCTTCTGATTAACATTTGCTCTGCCCCTCCCTGTGATATCACCCCATGAAGTCCTACGATTTCAGTCACATCGCATCCATGCTAAGCCTAAAGTAAACCTCCTGTTGAATAGATTTTGTTGGAACAGGACATAAAAAGACTGGAGCTTAGGTTTCCCCCAATGTCCCAGATTAACCGAATTCACCGTAACATACACCTACCCCCACGGCTCTACCTACCCCTAACCAATGAGTAAGTACTTTCCTTATGAATAGTACTGAGATTTCCCTGGCCACCCTGCAAAAAGGACATTTTGCGCACAAGGTAACAGCCTGCGTCGCTAAGCCACGGGTTCCCCTGGTTACGTGTATCACGTCATTATAGCAAGTAGTGCTTATTCTATCACTGTGTAAAAAAAAAAAAAAAAAGGCCTAAACTTAACTAAAACAAGCAAACAAACAAACAAAAAAAAAACCAAACCCACGAACAACAAAAACGCCTTTCTCTTGCGGTTCCCCCCCTGACATTTTGTGCACTAGGCAACCGCCGGTGTCGGCTATAGCACGGGTCGCCCCTGGTTACAGATGCGCTTCATGAATTTGAGACGTGCCGAGCATGCTCCGAGCGTTCACTTAAGAGAACCGGCTCAAAGAATCGACTCATTCAGACCACATCCGGAGAAAAAGCGCAGCAGAAACTTGGAACAGAAAGGAGGAAACATCTCTGCAAGTTTTGTAAGGTAATCGTGGGTGAACAGTTTATTTAAACATCCACACGGAGTAACGGAGGCAAGTGCATCTGTAAAGCTCTTCCTGCAATTAAAGTAAGTAATTTATATTTTCTACCGAATCATATGATAGTACCAGAACTCAGCCTTCACTGTCTGCTCATAAACCGACGCACTACAGGTTCAACATACTCCCAACCTCGGAGCACATTTTGTGACGTTGATGTCAGGTAGGCCTAACCTACCTGTCAGTTGACTGCTGTGCACTTAACATTACCCCAGCATTACAAATATTATTTATAATGCACCATCTAGCCTATTATATAACACCCAGCTGCAAAAAGGCACTAGATGGAAGAAAAGATAAATACTGACTTTTAAGCTCACACTGTAGAGCAAAGTAAAAATAGCAAGAGAATTCAATTCAATTCAATTTTATTTGTATAGCGCTTTTAACAACAGACATTGTCTCAAAGCAGCTTCACAAAAGTA
>JAQQZR010000035.1:18529415-18606240 GCA_030068235.1 Notoglanidium macrostoma | reverse complement strand
ACACACACACACACACACACACACACACACACACACACACACACACACACACACACACACACACACACATACACACATACATATATATATACATATATATCAAGGAAAGCAAGGATAGCAAGGAAAAACTCCCTGAGATGGCATGAGGAAGAATCCTCGAGAGAAAAGAGACTCAAAATGGGTTCCTTCTCTTCCGGGTGACACCAGGTATTGCAATTATAAATAACTTGCTTCTATATGTAGGACATCAGGATGGAGAAGGCAGGTCCAGAAAGCAGAAGGGGTCAGGATCACTGGAAGAGAGGAAAACTAATTTTTAGGTATACACATTGTCACGTAATGGTTAAGAACCATGTATGGGTAGGGGATATAGGGAGGAAGTGCCAGCTTGAGTCAAGCACAGTAAAAGATAACGTGGCGATACATCCATGCTTTGACCACCACTCATAAGGCGCTCACACCACCAAGCCATAAATCTTTTTTTTTTAAACTTGCTTTTAGAATAAACATTATAGACCCAGAGGAATATTTCACAGAGCCTTAGTGCATCCTAAAAGCCAAGTATCACTATCATAAATACATAGTCTTTAAATAATATAGAATTTGTGTCACATACATACATTAATGATATAATGATTGTAATGATGTGTATATACAACTATCTATCTATCTATCTATCTATCTATCTATCTATCTATCTATCTATCTATCTATCTATCTATCTACACACAATTAGCATATTTAACTATATCATTTAGCAATATAGACAAACTTTTTTTTCAAAAGAAATCAAACAAATTATGCAGACAATGTCTGACATCATTTGTGACAAAATGCTCTATGCACTTGCTTTACTTTTTCTTATTTCTTTGTATATATTCTATTCTATATAGTATGGTCTGATGTTTAACTGTAATAATTGCCATTTAGGACAGGTATTTTTTATACATAGGACAAAAAATATTGGTTTAAGCAAAAGACATTATAAAACAATACATTTATTTTCGTTTTTTCTCAGCAGCATTTGACAAATTTGTTTTACAGTTAACACATGTTCATTTTCCTTTCATTGATATACAAAATCATTCAGTAATATAGAATTTATGTCTTTATTAGCTTAGCCAATAGTGAAATTATTGGTCAAAACCAATGCATATACATTCTACATGCTACACCACAAATGTCACAGTTTAAATTCAGAATTTGGAAATCAGTGTGTGATATTAGATATCATTGAAAATTCTAAATAAAAATCATTAATGATAAAGTATTATTGTCTGAATTGATATCAGTCCCTTTCTCCTAAATAACAGGAATCCTCTTCAATTACTACTGGAACATTTCAATGTTCACCTATTGTAACAAAACAATGAAAAATAATGGCAAGTCATTTACAAGACAGACTGATTTAATGATCTTTTAAGCATGATACTTTTAGGGGCAATGAAATATCATCCGTCATTTTGATTTAATACAAAATCATACATGTAATCAAGTCAAGTATACTTGGATAAGGACCAATAATCTTTAGCAGTTCATAAATCTATCAATGATAACGTCGTGTAATATTCATGTAGGTTGAGCTAATATTTATATGAACAAAGATACTGCTAAGGAACAAATTGTGAACAACGGCCCAAAACAGAAATTGGCTCTTTTTCACTGTGTTGGCCAGTCCACAGATGAGGTATGTATATATATATATTTATATATGCAGGATGAGATGAGTTATTCTGATTCCACTGGCAAATATTAAGTCAAATTTCTATGCAAAGAAGCATCAAAATCCTGGTAATATATCACAGCGCAGTCTACACTATCTACACACAAACATGTTCATGTTCATGGTCACTTTGTTTATCTATAAGAGAAAGCATAATCTGCTGCACAATATTCTATCCGATATCACCAAAAATCTTTTTTTTAAAAATTTACAAATGTACAACATATTCATAATATTTCTTTACCATCAGTAGTATCAGTGCAAAGATATACATATAGTACATCACAATAAAAAAATCATAAACATGAATTGGCATAAGAAAGAGCAGAAGGCATAGTCTCCATAGACTTTTTAATCCTCTGTCATAAAAACATCTTATCTAGTGTTCTGAAAATAATCTTAAGTTTCATTTTTGTACACAGTCTGCATATAAAAATAGATTCTGTGCAAAGAGGGACAGAGTGTGTCTTTTTCCCCTTGTATTTGTGTTTGTGTGTGTAAGAGACAAAGCGAGACGAGGGATAGTTATATGTCACTGTCCTCTTTGACCAGGTTGGCTGTGTCTTGGAAGGAGTCTTCTGTGGGTGAGTACATGTTAGATTTCTCTCGCTTCAGAGGCTTTGAAGGCAGCATTACAGGTGGCGGTTGGCTGGTTGAAGTGTCTTCTGTACTCAAAGCAGACTGTTTATCCTGCATCTAAAATAATACAATAAAAGTTTTCTCAACTTCAGAATAATTTGCACCCACGATCATGAGCAATAATGAATACATAAGGAAATGCTGTGTAGTTAGTAGGTAGTCCAAGTTTCCACCTATTCCAAACTTGCAACCTGTTATTATGATCCTGATTGTGTTTAATCATCATTTTAGCTACTTAAGTCCTTTTTCATTTTAGTTTCTTCATTCAGTACCATCATGTATGGTTATCCTTCTCTCAAATGATTTTTAGATCCCAGTTCCCATTCAGATTAGCACTGTAACTCTTATGATTGATATCTGCCATCTGTTCTGACCTTCTTACCTCTGAGTATGTTGGGTTTTCAAAGGTTGTACCAGGCTTTAGCTTTTTCTTGAAGAAGTTCCACTTGGACTTCTAAAAAATAAATTAATAATACTAAAAGATGCTAGCTTTAACCGTGAAATGTTTAGCTACTTTGGATCTGCTTGTACCTGTGTGATCTTGGGGTCTGTTGGAATATTTTTCTCCTCCACTGCCTGCTGCTGTTCATTGTACATGGGATTTGCGAATACATTCTCTGTTGAATCACCACTTATATTCACAGTCACCTGTTCGAATGCAGAAGCAAAGCAGATTCTGTACCCCTTGTCTTTTTTCTGTTGTTAAATTTAGACCAGTGTGTTGTATTAAAGGGATAAACTTTATACATGAGGTGGTATTGTCCAGCTTTACCTGCGTGGCATGTATGACTGCAGCATCACCAGTTGTGCCAGTTGTCGTGGAATAAAGAGGATTCTCAAATGTGACAGGTTCCCTTCCAGTATCTGCAAAGTTTTCATTCTGGTAACACAGAAGAGATGGACATCAGAACAAACTCCCTAATTCAATCAACAAAAACAGAAATTACATTATTTACATCTAATTATATATTTAAGGATACATTGATTCTATCTTCATACATACATTCATAAACATTTATAAAGCAATGCTGGAGGATTTATGAAAAAAATCCATATCAAAACCTGTGATTTGACATGGGAAGTTTAATGTATGGCTAGATTGGTCATGCTTACTGTAATTGCACATTAATTTATCTTTACTAACTGCACATTCACAAAGCTCTGAGACAACTATTAAGTACATATTTGTCATGTAAACTATATTTAGATGAAGTACACATTAGTGCTTCTGACATATGTGCTTCTTAGATAAGTGAAGTTGTACAAGCTATACATTACACTGCAGTGGTGCTAATAGTTTTTAATGCAACTAGATTAATGCAACTTGCCCAGGCTACTGAACAGGAGAGAGTGGGAGACTAGTTTATATGATAATTATGGCCTTAGTAATGATAATTAAGGTGGTCTCATGTACTAGTATACAAATTCGTATACTACGTAAAACCTACCTACGTAATCCTACCTCATGAGTTTTGAAATAAACCATTCATAAATCCTCCAGCATTTCTTTATAAAACATTCATGCAATGCTAATAAATGTGTTATATATAAAATGTGAACTATAACATGAAACAAATGTATGGAGGATTGAACGCTACGGTTCATTTGAAATAATCCATTTTATTGCGTGAAAGACCTCTCAGTCATGTCAAAAATGTGCTTGTAACATTAAAACTCAAGACAAACTAGAGGTTAACCCAGGATGACACAGTTCATCCTTATGACCTAAATGTGCTGATAGTGCATTTCAGAGCGAGAGCTGAAGCTCCACAACACTGTGTTAAAGTAGGACAGAGCATTAGTGGTTTACCAGCTGCATGGCTCTATCGATGAATGACGCCCCAAGTGTCTGAGGATCCATAGTGACATTGTCCCCTGAGCGGAAGGTCACACCGTTTCCTGTGTCACTTGACTTGGCCAGGCTGCTCAAGCTAAACAACATATAGACACATATAGAGAGCGAGAGAATGAGTAAGAGAGAGAGAGAGAGAGAGAGAGTGAGATGAGGTTTGCTATAAAAATAAATCCACTGCTGTTTGTATTATTAACCGCACATTAATTAGTATTCCCTTCTGACAGAACTCAAATGGTTTGTTTGTTCATGACTGACATTGGTAAAGGCTTACCAATTATTACCAACTCTACTCACATCACTAATAGAGAAAGAAAGATATACTTTGTATATATCTCCTCCAGGTTAGGCGTTTGAGTGCTGATAAATGAATGTAATGGAGTACCTGGGTAGCTTGGGCATTGAAGGGATGAGTGAGCCTGTGCGTCTGTAGTTCAGGAAAAGCCCAATTGCGAGAGCTCCACTTAGGAGAATAATAATCACTGCCAGCAGCACAGCAACTGCTAAATAGAGAACAGGAGAGATATGTGTGAGACACTGGATATCTGTGTGTCAGGACTACACTCAGTTGAATAAAATGTTAATGCTAATCCTGTATTTCATTCACCTTTGCTGAGTAATACAGTGTGAGTAGTACAGTAAGAACGTGGAGTTGATTAGGACATTTAGGCAGAGCTACTGAAGTGCAACAGTAAGTAAAAAATGTGGAGGAACCAAGATGTTAATGAATAATCAATCATGCATTCAGGAGCCTTTACCAAAATCAGCTAATCACACACACTATGTGTATGTCATTAACTCACTTCATAAAAAATGTAAGACACTGGATAAAGGACACTACATGGCTGGTCTTATCTGGTTTGGGAAGTGAGAATAATCCTGTCACCTGTTCCAGCAGGTGCTCCTCGGGACTTTCCTATTTCACAGTGCCTTCCCGAATAACCATACGGACACCTGTGGGGGGAAGAATATCATCAGATTGTAATGGCTAACAAACACAATGATTGCCCGTATTCATTTTTACTCCATTACTCAATCCTTCATCCATTAAAAGTACTCCTCTTTACTGGTATTAGGTTCAATAACGTTTATCTTTGTATTCCACCTGTTAGACTCACTTGCATTTTGGCAGGCCCGGCTTGTCAGTAGAGCATGTTCCACCATTAACGCATCCACATTCAAGTGGCATGGCTACCTCTGGCTGGCTTGCTGTAAGGGCAAGAGGCAAACACAACATTACAAAAAACCTGCAGCCACAACACTATCAATGTAGAATGGATAAAATAATAATAATACAATGACACAATAATAATGCTCCAAATACAACACCAACAGTAATAATATCAATAACAACAACAATAATAATAGTAACAATAATAGCTGGGTCACACTATTTAATTTTTACACAGTGCCAGGAGAAGCATGAGTCATGTATTTGGTCAAAAACGATAATGTTTGACATGCAATACAGAACAACTGCATTATTTCATATAAAAATAAAACTATTTCATTTACTGAACTATATAAAAAAGAAAGAAAACTAATACATGGTAAGCGTACTTGAATAGTATTTTACATCAAGAACTTCCTACAGATGAACATACAACAAAGCAGGAATTGTAACTGTATAATATAACTATAAAAAGGCAAATATTTTGAAATAACAACGACGTCTGTTTGATGATGTACAGTATAATTCTCATGGTGATGTTTGTATGCTATCCAAATTGTATAGCTGAAAGTGTGTCTTATATGATTTATGTTGGAAGTTATGTTATATTGAATGACATGTTATATGGAATATCCTGAATCTCATTTTTAAATATTACTCTTAAATATAATAATAAAAAATTACACAGTACATCTCAAAGGATAGGTCAAATTAATTTATACTGCTTTTTCATATTTGACTATATTAGCTTGCAGAGTCACCTGCATCACACTCATTCTCATTGAAGCTGAGTGGGGAAGAGCCTTGTGGACAGGCACAGGTATATCCACCAGGCCGAAGCAGACACAGATGACTACACACATCCTTACATGGGTTCACCACTGAGACAGAAGAATTACTGTGATTATTATAGGAAGCATTAATGCAAATGTTTTTATGCATTGTAAATGAACGTACTTGATGTAATCACTGGGTGAGCAACTGTTTCTCACCTGAGCGGTTGTATCTGTGCTCATGATAGATGCGGACCTGTGTCAGCCAGGGGTTTATGGTCAACACCTTCACTTTATCCCCCTTCCCAAACTTGCTAGCCTTCCACACTTCACCCCTGACCTTTGTCGTCCAATATACATGGCCTTCAAACACATCCAGACTGTACGGGTTTCCAATATCTGCAAACAAGTCCAATGTGATCAAATCTAAAACAAAAGTCCTAAAGAAAGTGATATCTAAAATACCTGGTGTAGGCATAAATTTCACTTTAAATATCAGAATTGTACATGGGGGACATTACGCCAAGGAAACAAAATGTATAGAACTGTATATGTTTATAATGTTATATAATTTGTATATTTTTAACTAAGGTGTCCAACCTCCTGACATGACGATCTTCCTGTCTGTTCCGTCAGGCTTCATCGACTCAATAATGTTCTCTTTGGAGTCACACCAGTAAATCCTGTTTCCATTAAGGTAGTCTAGAGTGAGTCCTGTCGGCCAGCCCAGATCCTCCTCCAGCAACACTTGTCTGTGCTGGCCATCCATCCACGCTGCCTCGATCTTCGGCCTTCTACCCCAGTCAGTCCAGTACATCATACTGGGTGACAACAAAAACACATACACAAAATGTTTATTGAGAAACACATCTGGACAATAGAAATAAAAGTTAGAGCCTGAATTGGTATGTATGTATAGTATTATAAATAAAGGGCAATTAAAATGGTAAAGTGGTTACCCAAGAGCAGGGTTGACAACTAATGCAGCTGGTTGATCTAGATCAGAATGGATCAGCCACTTCCTGTACCGCCCATCTAGCTTTGCCACTTCAATACGATTGGTGCCAGAATCTGTCCAATAAATGTGTCTAAAATATAAAACAAGGTAGATTTAATCCAACTCAGTAAAGAACAATACATGCAAAATAACTAAACACACAAGAAGCAATTTTACATACTGCCCAACCCAGTCCACAGCAATTCCATCAGGACTGGAGATGTATCTAAGGTTGAGATCTACATCTTTCATTTGGTTACTGCCATGGTCATCAAATGTGGTCATATACGCCCTCTTTATGGAGCCAAACTGAGCACCATGACCCAAAACGGTCCAGTATACAATACCTAAGAGTAGATAAGTATTGAGCAGTACAGTGAACTGTCCTTGAAACATGCACCCTGCTAATTATAACTAGACCCGCCATGAAACCAGTAAGTAATCCCTCAATAATAGAATTATGGCATATAAAATAGCTACACAAAATATACAGCAAGATGCTATGCAAGATATGATGGGGTTTCATTAAACAACTAAAATGAGATAAATACATTCCCAAATGCAGAGCACAGTATGGCTGTAGTGTCCAGATAGTGTGTTATAGTCTTACTGAGCCCCTGGTCCTCTGGGTCCCAAATGTAGTCCAGAGCTTGAATGTGTTCGGCATTATCGACATAATCCGAGTACTGCTTAGATGACAGATTATAGCGACGGATACGGATGTTATCAGGCAACAGCAGCACTGGAGGATTGCCTGAGACAAAGAATGGAGACTTAGGATCACAGGGAGACAGTAAGACAAAACATTGACAAGGGTAAAAAAAGGAAATAGTCAATATTATATTGAATTATTTATTAAAAACTATTTAAAAAAAAAATTTACATCCACCTAAAGCAGTGTCTTATTATTGCACACCTGAACAAATGTAGTTGTTCATTCATTCATTCTAATTGGTGGATGCGCCATTTTTTTCACATTCAAGATATAGGAAATATAATGTAAGAACAGATATGAAGAGAGAAACAGAGTAAAACCATGTTGGGTGATGTGAACTAATTGAGTAGCTATCAGCTCCATTGCTCACCTTCAGCAGCGCATTCAATCCCATGTTGCGGTCCCACAGAGCGGAATCCCTCAGCACAGAAACACTCATAACTGCCCTTAGTGTTTTTGCACAGTTGGGGACAAGTGCCATAGAGCTCACACTCATTCACATCTGTAGAGAGGCAGATGGAGAAAAATAATCGTAGAATTTAAAGGAACTGTTGCACTGACTATGATTACCTGCCTGCAGAGGTTTTAGACTGAGGGTACTCTTAGCCCAGGTCCTAATGATCCAGTATCACTGTAAGTATCACTGTCTTTAATCAGATGCCCTATTTCCAGTTATACCACAACACTGTTAATATCTCAGTTCTGACTGCTCAGAAGGTGGAGAATAATTTTCTACAACAGCAGCTCTGACAGTAGTACCAGTCGCAATTCAAAAAACAAGTTTACATTAATGTGCTTGTTCTAATGCGCTATCATTTCTATAGTAATGTCCTACTTATAGGGACTTTCAGAAAACCTATGACTATAAATACATTTCTTTCAATTATTCTGCTTTGGGTGTTGTTGTTATGTGTATGGATTGATTTACACACCTTCACAGGAGTTTCTGTTGTCCTCTCTGGCTTTGTAACCCTGCCTGCAAGAGCAGATAAAGCCTCCACCTATCAACTCGGTGCAGTTATGTTCACACAGATTCTCACTGCAAGAGCGCCCACTACCGCTGTCTAGCACAGGAAAAAAGTGAAAAATGTATACATCAATATGATGTCAGTGGTATAGAATTTAGTAAATGGTCACTGGGATGCTTGTCACCTAAAATAATGTGAATATGTTAACTGAACAGACATCATAAGTCAGGTGTGAGTGTGATGCAAAGGCTGGTTTGTACAGTAGTTTGTGTATACTGGTCAATGTGTTTGTGTATTTGTGCGAAGGGCAGGGTTATGTTACGCACTACAGCCCAACTCATCAGTCTGGTCTCCACAGTCATCATAATCATCACAGACATACTGCAGAGGAATGCACTGGCTGTTCCCACATTTAAACTCATCAGGAGTACAGGGCCCGTGAGTGGGAGTCACACCTGAAAGCAGAAGAGGAAATCATGATGGCCCATTACAGAGGTCTCTGCTGCATAGCATCATGTAGGAAATATAGGGCCAGATTTATGGCGTGATAACATTACATGCCACAGAGAAGAGTCAACCCACTACAAATATAATGACCTTCCAGAAACTAGTTCATCAACACCAACATCAAAAAAGATGTATTTTGCATATTTTCTTTTGCAGATTACTTGATCATAAGATGTGTGTTCATGTAGAACAGGAGTTCTCAAATTCCATGGACCCTCTCAGTACAGAGTTATCTTATGAACATTGTCCAACTATTCCAATATTTCTCATTATTTAACTCTTTTTACCAGAGCCCAAAGAAAATTCCAACTGTTTTGGGGTGCCCATGTTCAGCACTGAAATTATTTCTGATCTCACACTGCACAGTACTGGTCAGGGCTTTAAGAATTTGCAGTATTTCTCTTTTACAGTGAAGCTAAAAAGCTTTACTGTAGTGGTGCTGTCCATTTAATCTCTGTCAAAATGTTATTGTGGAGAGGTGTGAACTGGTTGCCCAGCAGAGGGCTCACAACCCTTGCATTTCCCATCATCCTGCTCACCAGCAGCTAAACTCAGAGTCACGGTACTCTAAAGACAGAAACCCATCAGTATCCTGACTAATCTTATAACAGACTTGCAGTGATCAAATAATTAATTTGTTATTCTAATTGGAAATGTGTATCAATAAGTCGATTTCCATTCTGCCAGTGGAATGGTACAATAATATTTTGCCTATTTGCTGAAGCCACAGCTTTTTATTCCTGAACTTTCTACTCACAAATCATGAGACTTGGATATAAATAGACAGTTATAAATGAGTTAATCAGGTTTGGATTAAACCCATTCAATTCCAAGGGCCACTTACTATAAGAACTCAATAATAAATACAAAACCTTTGATAACGGTGGGATGAGAAAACAGATTTTAATATTGTTAAAAGTACTGTATTTCAAAGTACCACTAAACATTTTAGACCACCAGAAAAACTAACTCAAGAGCATCCAATCTCATTTAGATCCAGTTACGTGGTTTTACTAAAAGATTTGTCTACTAAAAAGTATTCGCCCCTCTGTAGTTAGCCTTCACTCACAGTGCTCCTGTTTTTCGTCTGTTCCATCTCCACAGTCATCCACCGAATTGCAGAGTTCATGGCTGTAGATGCAGCGGTTATTGTCACAGCGGAAGCGGAAAGGGGGTTCACACGGGATATCCACTGAAGAAAGAAGATGCACAGTATCCCATTCATTTATATTAGATAATATTTTCACTTCTTAAATGCATTAGTTTATGCCAAAATCAGAAAGTCTGTAAGGCCTTATATATATGGTCAGTGGTCTTACAGCAGAGATGCAGCTCTTCATCTGATCCGTCTCCACAGTCATTGTCCCCATCACACCTCCAGTGCTGCTGGACACATACGTGATTCTTACACTCGAACAGGAAGGGAGGGCAGTATGTGCCATTCGGGTAGCGGGTTGCTGCACAAGGCACAGACAATATCACTACATTTACAGACTTTAACTATTTATGTAAATCCTCATATTATTTATGTGCTTATTTGCAAAAGAAGTGTCCCTTGATGTTTAAGATGCTGTGTTCTACTTTTAGCTGCATAATGTAAAATTCCTAAACTTTTTTTTACACTTTATCACTTTATATAGGAGCATATAACAGCAACATTACTGTGGTTAAATAAAGTGGTTGTACCATTATATAGAAGTTTTGGCTTTGCTAGTATAAAATAGTTAGAAATTAATATTTATTAGTAATTACCATTCAAATTGATTTTTTTTTTTTAAAGAAAAGCAACAGCCTTAAGTGAGATTAATGGGAAAATAACACATTTGCAAGAATCATATGAAAGACAGCATCACTATTACTTATCGAAAAAATTGCATTAGATACGGAAATGTTGGGATGGATATTTCACAAGAGTGTGTGTCAAAAGTACACATTACTAATTCAGTGCTATCTGTTTGACTAGGGCTTCCAGCCAGGAGCTGTGTATGCCTAAAAGAAAGAGGAGGAACTCACGGCAGGATGTCTCATCAGTGAAGTCCAAGCAGTCTGCACTGCCATCACATTTGAAGCGCTCAGCAATACAGTGACCACTGTCACACTGAAAGTATCCAGGATGGCAGGTCCGCAACTCTAAAACAGTTACAGCAAGAAACATTACACTTCACACACCAGTCTCCGGTCCATACAAACAGGATAAACACACTGCTTAGGCAAGCAGGAATGGATCACACAGTCGGTGCCATTTGCTTTGCGTCCAGAAGGATGCAGTTAGACAATGTTCTCATTGGGACAGAAAGCTGGCAGTGCCCTTCTCTCTCTTGCAGGAAGTGTGCAAGACCTATGTGGCAAATCTGAGCACTTAGCATTCTTCTTCAAGTAAAATGAGATGCTCAGAAATGGGGTGGAAAGCCCTGCTATTACCCAAACCTGTCCAGATAGCAAAACTCTAGGAAATAGACGTAAACACATGTAACATTTACCATCATCATTTTGAGTTCATCGTCAATCAAGTAAAATTCTACAGTACATGAATTTTTTATTTCAGTCCAATATTATACTTTACAGGCCCATTCAAAATGCACAAATAGTGGTAAAAATTTAGCTGAATAATGTTCTCTTTTGAAGAAGGCTGGCAGCCGAAACACTGCGCATTAAGCATTTTTAGATTATTAACTTTTCATTGGTTTGCTTCTTGTGTTTATACTCCAGGACCTGCGTGTGTGTGTGTGTGTGTGTGTGTGTGTGTGTGTGTGTGGGATGTTTATGCTCTCTACACTCTTTTGTATAATTCCCTGTGAATGCCTCATGGTTAATGCATTACCATCACACAAACTGCGTTCCTTTGTGAAAAAAGAATTCAAAAGTGCTCATGCATGATGCAACATGATTCGTAAGTAAATAATTGTTCAGCCATTAATTATATGGCACGTAAAACCACTAAAAAATGATAAAAGATGGTTCTGCATCAGCAGTTAAGGAGAAAGTTTGAGACTGAGGCTGCTACGCCCCCCACTGTAGACTCCCGCCAGGCAAACAAAGAGGCTCTGCTCACCACAGTCCCTTTCATCGGAGTTATCCTCACAGTCGTTGTCATGGTCACACACCCAGCGTTCAGGAATGCAGCGCAGGTTGTCACAGCGATACTCACTCTCTGTGCATGCTCGAGGGTCTGCGGATGCACAAAGCTGTGTCAATCTCTCTCACTCTCTCTCTCTCTCTCACATAAACACACAACAAGCTTTTTTTTCTGCATATGCTATAGTTAAATGTAAAACTACACATAAAGTGTAACCTTCTGAGCTGTAGTACAATTCAGGCATGTTCATTAATAATTCAAGTCTTGAAATGCTTAAATCTAATCTCATATTGTTTCATTTATACAGTAGTATCTTCTGACAAAAAAAATAGCTGAGGATATAAAATAACAAAAACGAAACAAACAAAAAATATTTAATAAATCTGATACAGTAGGTACACATTCAATGTGCACCCATACCAACAGAATTTAATACAGGCACTAACAAATGGGGTACTAATATGTTTATTAGCCTCGTTATAATTTCCTAGGACTAGTACTAGGACAAGGCCTAGTGCAATTTCTTGTAAATAATCGGTTAGCAGATTTCAGCACAGAAACCATGTTGACAACACTTTCAGGTGACTGATTTACCTTCTTAAACTCTGAGTTTATTATTTATTTGCTTCTAAAACATAGTATTCAGCATAATACTATGGATTATTCATTAACTACAGTGAAACTATTAGAACTTCGTGTTTGGCTATAAGAGTGAGGAATAAGTCTATATTCGCTGACAAGTCCCAGGAGGTGAAAGATTAACACACTGAAGTGACAGCAGGAGGAAAAGGCTAAAGTCAGTGAATCAGGAGAACAAAGAAGAACACGAAATCAGTACAGCAGGTGATTTAATCATTCACAAGCCGATCAATTGTGTGTTCAAGTGTTTAAATTAAATCCTGTGTAATGAGACTTCAATAGCAAATGTGAACGCAAGCATGCCGGTTTGACTGCTAGAAAGTTTAAAGGACAAATCCTGAACGTCAACAGTAAAGATATGTTGGTGATGATCCTTGTTTTAATTGTGAAAACAATATAACAGATATAATTTATTATTAGACGACAATTAACAAATAACCAGTAATGAATTAATTCGTAAAAATAGTTTAAGGGCAAAAGAACACTAAAAAACGTTCTTAAGTAAATCTCAACACACACACAGACACAGGCACACACACACACACACACACACACACACACACACACACACACAAACCAAACATTTAGCACTGATAACAAAATTGGTTATGTTATGTTTTGCTATGTTCCAGGAGTAAAAGGTTATCTAATGAGCCACGGGTTGTTTTTCACAGCCTGCCACAGTTATAAAGAACCCCCCTCTGTTCTGAAGGCCATTTTTATGAGGTGAGTTCATAGATGAATTCATTAGGAGGAGTGAAGCCGTGCACTGTAACACGGCAGCTCCTGTGTGGGGGAAGAGACAAGCGCTGAAAAAATTAGCACCCCTTTCAGTGTAAAAACTCAGTGATTTAGCGCAGGCTCCCATCATCCTTTCATCCAACTCACAACCCTCATCCTAAAGCTTCATCTCTTCCTGCTTGTGCTCCATTTTTCTGTCTCTCACTGTCTAGCCTTCCTGTTTCTCCACGAGTTTTTTTCTGTAAAGCTGACACGTTCACACACGAAGCCGAGAACTAGGCAACTATGGTCAGGTTAACTATGTTTATTACATATTCAGCTTTGATCCTGCTACTGATTAACTATAGTACCTTATGGTAACTCTGCTTGTCACACCCTTGACCATGATTTACCATGTTTTTACTTAGCTTAAGTCATTATACAATATGGTAGAAGATTCCCAACTTGCCATGGTTAAGGCTTAATCAATAAAAGAAAAAACTTTTCAACTATGTAACCATGGTAAGATCTTATTCATTTTTGGCCAAATTCATAGTTGAGATCTGCATTTGTAGCGAGTAGTTACTATCAACAGTGTGCACAGTGTTATTCAGACCTCAGATGTAACTAAGCACTATTACGACTTCATGACTTTGTCTCAGTATCCTGTGGCTTTATATTGTGTTCACAATTAACTGTCAGTACACAATATAAGAAATAAAATGCAAAATAATATGATGTGCCAGATCAGGCACTATTTTATAAGCTGAATAATGTCATATTGATAAATTAAACCAAATTTGTAGTGATCAATGTAATAATTATTATAGTACTATTCATGCAGCAATATACTGCCATTATACCAGGCTTTTATTTGAATGCTTATTTCAATATAATATTATTGTTATAATAATTCTCTTTCTTTCTTTTTAAGTATTTTTTTCACTTTTTAAAATTGTCTATTGCTTTTATGTTACTTTTGAAGGAAAAAAAAAAAAATATATATATATATATAATCTACCAGATTTTTTAGTCTGCATTTTCTATCCCACATTTTTTAATCTTAAAGCCGAGTGCTGGTGATTAAAAGATATGGTGTAGACATATTGAAAAACCCCATCCCAGAAAAATCTAGGAGCCTTGAACTAAATATATGGGACTAACAGAAAATTGACTTTACAACACATCTCTGAATACAACTAACTTTCCCTAAATACCATACTTATAATGCATCTATTATGTATGATGCCATTTTGTTTAATTATAAAAAATGAAAAGAAAAAGTTTACAAAAGCCTTCATGTTGTAGCATAGTCAACTGTAAAATGTGATATAGTGAGAAGAACTGTTAAGTGTAATTTATGTCACGCAGTAAACTGCACTGCTATTAAATATTTCTGTAACTGCACTAATATATATCCTTAGCTTAATCTGTGTAAATGGGTATCGTGCATTCTGCAAAAGGTAAAGTGCAGGGCTTGACCAATTTTAAGCCAGTTTGTATCTCATTTCATTTGTAAAACTTTAAACTTAAAGAGTGACATATAAGGAGGAACAGAAGAAGGTGGGTCTATAAAAACATTTTAGGGAAAAACATTTGACCTGCACTGACATTTCATGGTCAAAGGGCCCACAAGACAGATTTCTGAGATATAAGCTACTCACTGCAGTTTCGTTCATCTGATCCATCTCCACAGTCATTGTCTCCATCGCACTTCCAGCGCAGAGGTATACACCTGTGGTTATCGCAGCGGAAATCTCCAGCAGGGTCACAGGTCAACTCCTCTATAAACATGACACAGGGGTCAAGTTTTCATACACACTTACTCACAAAAATGCTCATGCTTTCATTAACTATATTTAATTAGCTAAGTCAATAGAGCGCACATCCTCTTTTAACCTTTTACAAAACAAAAACAATATAGAGAAAAATAAAGAGCTCAATGGTATGTAGTCGCTTTAACACTAAAACACACTATCGACACACTAGATAGGTAAAGAATATATTGTTAGTTAATGACGATCGCAAGTTATGAACTTAATATAGAAACCTTCAATATCCAAATGAGCGCACTAAAAATTATATTTATGCTGTGTTCGGTGAACATTCTGATGACACAGTTTAAAACCCGACACTGAACGAGCAGTATCTCTCACTTGTCCAAATTGTTATCTGAACTAATTTTACAATTTGAGTCTGCGGACACAAGAGATAAATGAGACATTATTTAGCCCCTTGTGGCATGCTGTTTAATAAAGACATGATGATAAATGCAGCAATGAACTTTGAAGGGAGAGAAAACACTGGATTTAATTACAGCTTGGATGAAAGTAGTGAAGGGAGTATAGAAACCCATTTCAACACACACACACACACACACACACACACACACACACACACACACACAAACGTATGCTGACCAGTGAGTTATAGCAGATACGCCACAGAGAAGATCTGAAAAGTGAGGAGAGGAGAAGAGCAGACACTGCTAAACATACAGATGCACATGCACACACATACACCCACACACACACACACACACACACGATCCAAGAGGTGCCCCACCTGGCATTCTTACACTCAGATTAGGGAGATCTCTCCTCTCTGTGCAGGATGGCACTAATGGAGTGGGGGGGTGCTGATAACACTTGGGAGGACTGGAGTTGTACGTGTGTATGTGCGGGTATGTGTCAGGGTCAGACCACAGAACACAGACCTCAATCTGCACTGACAGCTTGCATAAGAATTTTGGAAATTTTATATATGCATATTGCAAATTGCATGTATATATACAGTAGTTGAAAGTTTGTGAACCCTTTAGAATTTTCCATATTTCTGCATAAATATGACCTAAAAGACCAGCATAGATAAAGAGAAACCAATTACACAAACGAGACAAAATATTATACTTGGTCATTCATAAGAGGAAATCCCTGGGGGACAAGGACCCTTACGGAGGGTTCCCCCAATATATAACCTAACTATGTCATTTAAATATTAATAATAATATGCACTGAAAGGCATTTTGCATGCATTTTCCAGGTTTTGAAATATTTCACCCCCTCTCTGCCACACAGTGGTTTGGTCCACTGCCTGCCCTCCCCAATCTTTTGCCGTTGTTGTAGTTCAGTGTTAGCTGTTTGGAGATAGACTACTCTGCAAATATTCACTTAAAACAGTGGAAGTGTAAAACAAGTTCATTTACTTCTACCAATCAGTAGACTGAGTAGAATAAGATGACTATAGTGTTTTTGTGCTCGTACATTAGGAACAGTAATCTAACTCCATACAAATGTTCACTCCTCAGAAAAATTGTGTTTGTGTGTGTGTGTGTTTGTGTGTGTGTGTGTGTGTTTTGTCAGCCAGCCAAAATTGTAGAGAAAAGAAAAAGGGATATATTTAGTAAAGTCCAAGTGCTGTCAAAGGCAATTTGAAGAAATCTTCATAATAAAGGAATGAAGTATGTAGGCCCATGGACATGTTAACATAATGATGGGGTGTCATTTGATCATGTTAACCCTTATTACCACTAGGATGTCTAGTAGCTGACATATAATGCTAATAAACATTTCCTATACTGTATATTCATTTAAGACAAGTACAGCACTTTTGGTGGCACCTTTTGTATCTCCTTGAGAAATAGCTTTTGAGAAATATTTCTGTTTATTGTGAAATGAAATTTCCACCCCTGTGGTCATTTATTTATTTCAAACAGCACTGCATGTGTGTATAAATCCAATATTAATGATAGGTTTACTGCAGTTACATAACTAGTGTTCAAATTCACATTGAGTGCAGCAATCAGTGAAGACAGAGAAAAGGCAGAATTTACAACATGTTAAATAAGTAGTGGCCTAGGGCTGTTATTAGAAATGAATTACTTATCCAACTGCTGATGCTGTTTCCTCTATAAACTTAATGCGTTTAATTATTCAGTTACTGGATCAGCATCAGAACAAATTATTAGATATTATCATCACATAATGAGGACATTAGGATATTTTAGGATAGATTTTTTTTCTCACACAGCTCTATATATGGTGACATAAACCACATATAGTATATTGCTCCTATTCCATTCAAAGACACACACACAGGATATCACTGGTGCCTGACACAGAGCTAGACACACAGATATCATAAATCTATGCTGTAGTCTCAGACTAGAAGGGGGTTAAGAAGGGGAGAGGTCAGGGGGAGCCATTCATCAGAGCAGGCTCTTCTCTTGATAATGTACAACTGGAGTGTCAAGGGATAAAAGCATGATCATCTCCAACATCAAAACACACACATACTTCACACGCTGCATGTAATGAATTTTCCTAGATTAAAACACCTATTGCTGGTATATAAGTATATTCTCACCCTAATCTCAAGAAAGTGCTCAAATTAAGTTCAATTAGTCTGGAAGGTTATCTTAAAATTTAGCTCTTGAAAGTATCACTTCTAAAGGAGATTTTGTTTACAACTGGTGCATTAAATTAGGCATGTCATTTTTATTTGACATGTGATTTTATCCGCAACGACTAACCCAAGTACATAGTCGATCAGTAAAGTGTTAAAGGCCTTGTTCAAGTGCACAGCAATGACTCTAGCAGATTTAAACTCACAACCTTCCAGGTACTAGTGAAGACTCTTGATGTGTGATGCGCTCACCACAGCTCTGCTCATCACTGTTGTCCCTGCAGTCGTTTTGTCCGTTGCACACGGCCCACAGAGGTACACAGCGGTAGTTTGTAATGCAGTCAAACTCAGTGTGGTTATCACATCGATATGCTGGGCCCACTATGAACACAAAGCAACAATCAGCAACATAGAGCAATATACAATCAGGTAAATAATTCAAATATACAACACAAGCCTAACAGATGCTACACTCACTGCATTCATCGATGGGCTCATCTGAGTTATCTCCGCAGTCATCATCAACATCACATTTCCAGCTCTGAGGGATACAGCGGCCATTCCTGCACTTGAACTGGCCGGGGCGGCACGTTCTGCTGGAGCAGTGTGAGGGCTCCTCATCTGAGCCGTCCCCACAGTCGTTCTCCCCATCGCACTGCCACGCCTCTGGGATGCAGCGCTTATTAGTGCACTGCCACTGGTGCGACTCACACTGGTGCATCGCTGAGAGAGGAACAAATCAACTCACTGTTACACTGCGTGTGTTTTTATTGAATTACTATCCAACATACTGTAAGTGACAAAAGCCACATCAAAATCACATTGTATTTCCTCCTTTGCATATAGGATCAATAAAGTCTGGACTCTCCATTTAACTGTTTTCTTTTTGTTGTTGTTGTGTTTCGTATTACCTTTAATGTTAATAGCTGTTGTTTATAAGGCTAACATTTCACTTTTTACATCTGCAACCCTGACCAGGATAAAGATAATTTGGATGTTGTCAAGTTGGATAAAACCATGCGAAGATTTTATTTTGTGTTTGTCTGATTCTATGACATTTATTGTTATGGTTATAGATTTAATTTTTAATCTATTTATTTGCAGTCACATAAGTGAGTTTCGAGTAAACTGGTCTTTTCATTCTTTTCAATCATGTTTGTACATTGATTGCCTGCGCTACTCAGGTCTATGCTATAGATGCATCGAATAGTTTTTTACCTTGAAAAATGCAACTATGACTGTGATTTAATTAAGTTTTTCCATACCACACAGCACAGTGTCCTCATCAGATCCATCAGGACAGTCGTGGTTTGCATTACACAGAAAATGTGAGCTGGTGCAGTTTCCGTCATTACACTGGAACTGGCCCAGTCTACAGTGGCGCAGGGGGCATGTGGATGGTTCGTCGGAACCGTCCCTGCAATCACGCTGTCCATCACACTTCCACCAGATAGGGATGCAGCTACACAGAGACAAAGGACAGAACATGCACTCAGTTGGAAAAATACATGCAGGTGTCATTATGAAACAACACAGAATTGCACAAATCACACCCAGGCTAGACAGAGGCAGAGGTCTGAAAAACTCACCGCTCATTGTTGGCACATCTATACTGTGTGCTGGAGCAACTGGGCAGGCAGCGGGCCACGCCCCCTATTTGCACAGTCAGGAAGTGGTCAGGGCACTGACAGGTGTATCCCCGTCCTCCAGCTTTTAAGAGGCATAGGTGAGAACAACCACCGTTGTTCAATCCACAGGGATTGGTTACTGAGGACCGGGAGAGAAACTGTTACACCACACGCACTTACCACAAAGAAACAGAGGTTGACCTCCCTCCTACAGAGATAAGACAAGGGTATCTAAAAACCTCAATCTGTCTTGGGAAAATACGTGATTGATAAAAGGGATTGTCTTTCCTGGCCAAAGAGGGGGAAGAGAGAAAACACTTGCAGCATTGTCTTTGTCTTTGTAAATATTGGCACACACTTGAAAATGGCTTAAGTAGACATTTAAAGGAAGAGATAATGATCAGAGATAATTGGCATAATGGCTCCAAGAGGATGAAAGCCGGCAGTAGAGCTTGTGATTGCACCCCGCTTAAGTTCCTCTGTCCTAAGCTCACCTATGGGCTGACGATATGGGTGAAGCACGTGGATATCAAAGGGTCTGTGAGTGGTGTTGACAAGAGCTTGGCGCCCAGCGCCGTTGTACTTATTGCCTTTCTCCACTGTGCGAGTGTTCCAGTCTGTCCAGAACACAGTGTCCTCAAACACAGTTATGGCAAACGGGTGCGGAAGCACACCATCATACACTGTGTGCCGGTGGCGGCCATCTAGGTCAGAGTACCTGCAAAACAGATTGCATTTTGAAAGTGCTGGATATATTTGTATAGCTTTCTTCATTTAATAGCCTTATATGTGACCCATATGCATTTTGGGTGATTTGAGTTGTGCATATTTTCAGATTCCTGGTTCAATAAGCTCCATTTTGATACCAAGGTTATTACAGTACGGTTCATATGTCACCATAGCAACAGTACAAGTTTGTTGACGCAGAGGACATCGGAACTCTCCATCGTAATTTTATTTGTAGAATATTTAAATGAGGACTCCATTACATAATATGGAAGAGGGAATCCTCAGTCTCATTTTGACACCAGGATTTCCCTTAAAATAACTTTGCCAGCAGCGTGGTTTTATATTGAAAAAATGCATGCATTTCTGTTAAAAGTGGAGTAGCCAGGTTAGACAGTGTTCATTAAAGTGCTTTAAAACAATGTTTAGGATTAAAATTTCTCAATTCTCAATTCAATTGAATCAGGAAGGATCAGGAAGATAAGGTAATTATCAACCGATTTTTTACCTAAATTTAAGATCTGAAATATTTCAATTACTGGACCTTATTGGGCATAGCACAAATCTAACCTGGGCAAATTAATACCTGACTTGATATGGTGGGTCACATATTAAGAGGAAGACCATATATAAACATTTTACTTACTCAATGTAGTTGAGGTGAGCATCAGCCCAATAGAGCATATCATTGGTGTAGTCAATGGTAAGGCCATTTGGCCACTCAATCTTAGTCGTAATAATGGCAGACTTGTTGTTACCATCCATCCCAACACGACCTATGAATGCTTTAGTTCCCCAGTCAGTCCAGTACACATATCTGCAAATAACAGAGAAACATTTGTTCATTTGAGAACTTAATTTGCTGTTTTACAAGACAAGAGCATCAAGTATAAGACTTTTTAAGACCAAATTTGCAGTATATAATGATATTTAGAGTCATTGTTATTCATGTCCCTACCTCATACCAAATTAAGCATATCCAAAGAAATCTACAAGCTGTTCTTAACCTAACCCAAATGCTCGAGTTCCTATCTGAGATTGATCTTTGGGCTTGTTTGGAGGAACGTGTAAAGCACTGGATGTTTTTTCACTCAAAACAATTATGAAGTCAATTAGTATTTCATAAATCATATCTAATTTGCGCATACTCTGTACAAACATTAAGTTTTACAAAAAGATATTTTTGCAAATATTACATAGATACATTCCGTTTCTATTGTTATAGAGGTATTATTTACTCAATTGATGTTTCTTTATATAAAAATAATTCAATTTTTGTTGTAGGCAAATTCAATTATTTCTTCATTCAATTTATCTAGAAGGAGATCTGCTTCTGCAGGCCACGAAATTCCTTTTCTTGCCATTATGAAACACAAAATGTGAATAATGTGATCACTTTCGCACATGGTACAACCTGAACACTTAAAGCTCCATTAAAGCAAACCACTGATCACCATTTCCAAATTTGCACAAAAGTTTGATCACATCTTATGAACTTGACTAATTGTACCACACTCAAGGCGCAAACAAGCTCAAGATCAGAAAAAAAATAAGTGGGAAAACACACTGATCACACAAATTTGCTATTAACGCAGTTGAATGCATACAGTATTAAGGACTGTCATTTGCAAAATGTAACGAGACTGTGTAAGGACCTGCGTACACTCTGCAAAGAAGACTTCAATATACTAAATAGAGAAAGACTAAACGCCAATCACTGACCCAAATTTTGGATGCACCACAATGGCTCTTGGATTCTCAAAGCAGTAGGTGTTGTTAGCATCCACACAGTGCTCAGCCAGCTTCCTAACAAAGCGTCCGTCTAGCTCAGATACCTTCAGGCAGTCTAGGAAGCTGTCCACCCAATAAAGCTTCCGTCCCACCCAGTCCACAGCCAGGCCTTCTCCATGCATAATGTCATTCAGTACCACTTCCCTGTCTGTACCATTAAAGAACATCCTCTCCACCACACGACGGCTCACGTCGATCCAGTAGAGACGCTTGTCAACACGGTCAAAGTCCAGAGCCACGACGCTGCTCAGGCCCTGCAGGATGAGGGAGTAAGCCTCTCCGTCTGTAGATAGGTTACGAAGGTAGTAGCGGTTGCTGAAAATCAGGTAAGGACTGATGTTGCTGTTCTGCCTGCAACGGTGCCCATCTGGCTCCCGCAGGAATCCTGGTGCACATTTACACACGTATGAGCCAAGTGTGTTCTCACAGATCTGACTGCATACGCTGGGTGTCTCTGAACACTCGTCTACATCATCACAGCTCTTTTTATCCGACATAAGGCGGTAGCCAGGACGGCATGTGCACACAAAACTGGTGGGAGTATCAGTGCACTCGTGGTCACAGTGGTGCACAGATGGGTCTGTACATTCATTAATGCCTGAAAACAATATCAAGTGATTACTAATGTAGCAGCAGGTCAAGTCAAGTTATAAAATATCAGAAATACGCCTTAATGACAAGTGAGACATTCATTACTGAAAGGAAATTATAATCTACAAAATGCAGTTGCAAATAAGCACGATATTGTAGCTTAACCTACATTAAGAAGGCTATGTTTTCGGTGAGGTTTGTTTGTCTGTTTGATTGTAAGCCGGATTGCACAAAACCTACCACACTAATTTCCATGAAACTTGATAGAAGGATGTAGCATGGGAAAAGGAAGAACCCATTAAAATTTGGAGCAGATCTGAGTCATGGGGCAGCTCTAGGAAATGAGTTTCTCTTTCACTAACGTTGTAAGATATGGCATTTGGGCTTGGCAGAAATCTGCACTCAACAATGACATACATTTTATAAACATAGCCAATGTAGAAATACAATGCCTCCATAGGAAGTATATTCAGCCAAACAAAGTGGTCGGGGTTGCAGATTTCCATATAATAAAACAGTTGACCTTTTATCCTTTTAGTCATTATTATTATATCGTGTCCAGTTCAGGCTCAATTTTGTTTTTCGGCATTGTGTTCAGTACTGAAATTTTTTTTTTCCTTGTGTTAATTGTATTGTTCCTTTTCATGTCTACTCACCACAGCCTTTCTCATCACTGTTATCATTACAGTCATCGCTGTGGTCGCACACTTGGCTGGACGGGACACAGTTTCCATTGTCACACCTAAACTTCCCAGGAGGGCAAGTAGGGGCTGGAGTGTGGCACAGGTGTGGCAGCTCATCTGACTCATCACCACAGTCATTATCACCATCACACTGGAAGTCCTGCGAGATACAGCGACCATTCTGACAGGTGAACTGGTGCTGCTGACATGCCTGATACGTACAGCCCTGCTCATCACTACTGTCTCCACAGTCATTACGTCGGTCACACCTACCACACACAACAGATGCAAGACAGATGTTTGTAAGTGCGTCAAAATCAGTTATGTTTCATTATAAAACATTCCCTTGTTCCCTTGTCACAAGATGTCCTTACATGTGATATATTTATAAATATACAATAAATATGTTTATTTTCTTCATGTATGTAGTAAAATAAACTACATGGCCAAAGCTGCAGTGTTAACATACCTATTTTTCATGGTAAGTATATAAGGACATTAGTACTAGTTTGGACCTGTATGCGCTGCGGATGCAGAGGCCATTGCTGCAGGTGAACTCAGTGGCAGAGCAGGACCTGCGTGTACAGTTCTGGTGTTCATCATACGCATCTGAGCAGTCTGCATCTCCATCACACACCCAGTCACGGGGGATACACTTCCTCTGTGGGGGCCGATTATTCACACAGGTGAACTCCAGTGGTGAGCAGCTTCGATTAGCTGAGAATTTGAAGCCCACCAAACTGATTAGAGAAATACTACTCAAAATAAAATTTTTTTGATATACCAGTTAAATTATTTTAGAAACACGTGTATAACATATTTTACAGCAAAATGGGATTACACCTATTACACAATAACTAAAAAAAATTGTGAGAAAAGTGTCTCCTCTGTAATAATGTCCTGCATACAACTAAGGCTGTGTTTTACAAATACAGGATACAGTATGCTAAGATGATGAATAGCGAAGATTTGTTACAATAAAGACATCTGTTTTCAGATTCAGTTCTCCACACATTTCAACATTTTAATGGCATTACACAATGAGGCATCCCTTTAGGTTCATGCTGGCTGTGTCCCAATTCACTGAACTTTGTCATCACATTGTTTGGGTTCCTCAGAATCAGGCTGTGCATTGTGAACAGACACACTGGACAGAAAATGCATGGCAGCTGGGATCCAGAGAGAGCCAGTCAGCATACACAACCACAAAGCAGCGAGTCAGGCAGGGGAAATCAGGAATGCAGATTCCTTACTCTAACACTCTAGACATCAGCCACGAGCCAGGCTCTTCTGCATTTCTATTGAGCTGTCAGACTGGTCTACAATGAATGACGAAGTACAAAAGAGGAGAGTAGAGGGTGGAAGAAGACGGCATTGAACTGGAAAGCAGTGGAGTTGAGAAAAAAACGTACAGGGAAAAAACAGAGGGAATGAGCAGGAGAGTGGAAATGAGGTGAGGATCACTAACCACAGTTGTGCCGCTGGTCCTCATCACTCATGTCCCCGCAGTCATTGTCTCCATCACAGATCCAGGAGGATGCGATGCACCTGCCATCATCACAGCGGAACTGGTCTGAGCTACAGGTTCTCGCCATGGTGGCTGTAGGATTAGCACACATCACAAGCCATGCCTGAACAAGGAGCAGCGTAATGGCAATGACGATGGAACTTCTTGTAATCTACTAAGATCCTGACAAGCTACACACCAAAGACTCTGGTGGCTGTATGCACTTAGAGTGATAGAATTCATACAGAAAACAAGTACCGTAAAACCTTGGATTGCGAGTAACTTGGTCTGCGAGTGTTTTGCAAGATGAGCAAAATTTTTAAATAAATTTTAACTTGATAAACGAGCGAGGTCTTGCAATACGAGTAGTACGTATACGCTTTGTCTGCTGAGTGTCATATGATCACAACTGAGCAATGGTTCTGTTCTCTCTCTCGCTGTGGGATTGTGGGTAATCGTCTCCCATGCTCGGTCTCAGTCGGCATGCCTCACTCGTATAGTCAACATCCGTACGAGCGTATACTGTTTAATATAGCATTGTGACCACGTGTGTGTGAGCATAAAGCATTTGTGTGTCTATAGTAGTGCGAGCAATGAATCTGTTTAACGACAATGCAATGTCACATTTCACAAATCCTCAACAAAATGTCACATGTCGCAAATCCTCAAAAGGAGGCTAAAGCAACTGTCATTGGACAAGTTCCTTGTTAAAGTCGCACAAAAAGAAAAAGATTCCAGTGAGCCAACAGATAGCAGTGATAGTTATACACTACAAAATACCCCTCCCAATTATCACTTCCTAAAACTCAAAGAGACCTTTGTTGCCTGAAGCATGTTGTGATTCACAATGCTTCATCTGGAAGTTAATGAAGTCTTCAAACTCAAAGATTTTATACTCAAAACTTAATGAAAATGTAAAAATTTACATGCTAGAATATTCTGTAATTGAAAAGTAAGTTGGCATACATATTAAATATGAAACCCTTGGCTTATCAGGCAGACAGCATACTGTTCAGTAACTACTACACATAACTATAGTGAAATGAATGAGAGTGAGGAGTGTGCCATGTCCAAATTTTGACTGCATATAAATGGTATTGACCAAAATATTTCATGCTGCTTCTTCATTAAATCTTCAGCTTTAAAACTTTAGTTAAAGTTTAAAAAAAAATTTAACATACTGAGTATCAGATATTTGTATTTTTTGTGTATGAACTATCAATGTCTAGATATTCATAAATGTTCGGGTTTGTTGAAATTTTGTAGTGACCATGGCTCTTTAAATGATCATTCATAAAGGATATACAGTATGTAAGGCACGCACAGAACTAGTGAAAGCTTGGACACAAGTTTGGTCCAGTTTGGACACAACTACTCATTCAAAGGTTTTTCTTCATTTAGGCTTTTTTCTACATTGTAGAAAAATACAGAAGACATCAAATGTATGAAATAACATATATGGAATTACTGTATGTGGTAAATAAGTGTTAAAAAACAAAGTAGCCACTGGATGACACCATTGTCATTATCTTAACCAGCTTCATGAGGTAGTCACCTGAAATGCTTTTTAATTAACAGGTATTCCTTGTCAAAAATTCCTTAGTGGAATTTCTTGCCTTCTTAATGTGTTTGAGATCATCAGTCATGCTGTGTCCAGGTAGTGTTGGTATACAGTAAATGCCCTATTCAACAACTGTAGTAAGCCATATAATGTCAAGAACCCCTCAACTGAGTAAAGACAAATGACATTCAAACATTACCTTAAGGCATGAAGTGAAAAACAAAGAAAAACCAATGAATTAGAAGGTGTCTCCAAACTTTTGTCTGGTATTGGATGTTATGAAGTAATTCTAATAATGAAAGTTTCAGCATTTAACTCACTGCAGGTGGCGGGTTCATCTGACCCATCTGGACAGTCAGTGCCACCATCACAGTACCAGTGTGCTGGTATACAGCGCCCGTTTGAGCAGCGGAACTCATTCTGGGTACATGTAGATGTTGCTGAGGAGGCAGAGCAGATTTTAAATCACAAATAATCTTCAAAAAGTTGCCAAATGGTCCACCTGACCCCCAAAAACTAACCACGATTATTAGTTACTAATGATTATTGCTGAAAATACTAGGTTTGAGTATGACACAAGCTTTTCAGTATGACTATATCAAAAGACTAATCACCTGTTTACAAAGCAAGTCTGAAAAAAGTTACTCGCTGTCAATTTGCAATAAATTCACTCAGCCCATATTTATATATATATTTATAATTTAATGTGGACATAGATTAAAATCACTCCTGGACTTAAAATGGAGTGTAATTGAATCCAACACAAGACTTCATCTCTGTACAGGAAACTTGCAAGTTATGACAAGATCTAATATTCAGTAATATGGACATAAAAATTGACCTCTCCTAAAACACAAGCAACAAAGGATCAATACATGGGGTCTATTCATTACATGCACACTACCACTTTTATCATATTATACACAGAACTTACCACAGTGTGTTGGGCTCTCATCACTCATGTCTCCGCAGTCATTATCTCCATCACACAGGTATGAACGTGGGATGCAGATGTTGGTGCTCTGGCATTTAGTGTGACCAGGCTGACAAGTTCTCTCAGCTAGAGAGCAAAATATCAAAAATGACAATCTAATCTAATAAGCAAGCAGGTCTTGACATTTTATATGTAAAAGATAAAACAGAATGGAGTGTCACATTATATGGAAAATGATCGATAACAAGGTGGTGTGTGCCATTACACAGCCAAAGTTGTATATTTTCCTGTAACAGAACATCCTGAAGTGAAGTTTTTTTCCTCTTATACCACAGCAATTTGCCAACACTAATAGTTTGTAGTTTAAAGAATTGCATGTTATGTATAATCCATGTTTATCTTTATGTTACGTTTAATCCATATATAGTTACGCTTAATGTTGTGGAACAATTGCCAAACTAGTTCCTGTTATTAATTACCATTTACACTCACCATTCACTTTATAAGGAACAGCTAGTAAAGCGTTCTTTACCTGTACACTTGCATACACATGTAGTAGTCTAGTCAAATAATCATGTGGCAGCAGTACAGTTCAAAAAAAAAAAAAACAGCTTCAGTTAATGTTCACACCAAACGTCAGAATGAAGAAAAAGTGTGACTCCTATGACTTTGATTGTGGGGTGGATGTTGGTACCAGAGTTATGAATATTTCATAAACTGCTGATGTTCTGGGAATTTCACACACAGCAGTCTCTACAGTTTCACAGTAGGGCGTAAAAACAAAAAGCATTGGCTGAATAGCAGTTCTGTGAGTGAAAACACGTTGTTGATAAGAGAGGTCAGAGAAAGAGATCACACTGGTCAAGCAGCCAGGAAGGGCATAGTATCTCATATAATCACTCTTTATAACTATGGTGAGCAGAAAAGTATGCACAAAACATCGAACATGAATGAGGTGCCCTTGGTAGCCTTTTCTTGGCTGACAGGAGTGGAAGCCAATGTGGTTTTATACTGTTGTAGCCCATCCACCTCAAGGTTTGATGTTTTGTGCATGCTGAGATGCTTTACAGCTCACCATGGTGGTAAAGAGTGATTATTTGAGTTACTACAGACTTCCAGTCAGCTCAGACCAGTCTGGTCATTCTCCTCTGATCTCTCTCATCAATAAGGTTTTTCAGCCTGCAGACCCTCCACACACAGGATGTTTTTTGTTCGTCACATCATACTGTGTTTAACTCTTGAGACTGTTGTGTGTGAAATACTCTGGAGATCAGCAGTTTATGAAATACTCAAACCAGCCCTTCAGGTACTAACAACCATGCCATGGTTAGAGTCACAGAGATCACACATTTTCGTTGCTATCGAAATCTTATCATTTTAAAACTAGACATCAATTGATATAAATGAGCTTTTGACCAAGCAGAATCAAGAATTCAACATTGCTGTAGTACAATTGAATATAATGGAAATAAGAATTATTACATTAAGAGCGATAGTTGTGCGATCAAGTATAATAGACTAGTTTTAAAGTAAAAAAATTTAAAAAGGTACTTTTCTTGCTCATTAAAATAAATTTCCATAGGGGATCAGATATCATTACATCACACGCATACCGCAATTGCGTTCATCTGAGGTTCCGTTGTCAAAGCAGTTATTGATGCCATTGCACACATACTCCCTAGCGATGCAGCGGCCATTGTCGCAGGCAAACTCTGTGTCTGGGTCGCAGGGTCGAAACAAGCAGCCTTCCTCATCACTGTTATCACTACAGTCGTTATAGTGATCGCAGCGGTAGTGGTACGGCACACACCGGCCATTTCCACAGGTATACATGGTGGGCTCACAGGTGTGAAAAGCTAGCATTCAAAATCAAAAGAAAGAAGTGCTTTTTTGAAAACATAGGCAACAATGAAACAAATCTACATGAGCTGTGATGTTGTGCTGCCTCTAGAAGCTTCCAATCCAAGCGTCTTTAGTGAAGCAGTTACAAGCAGACGTTTTAGTTTTCCAAGAAGGTACTTGACTAACTTGGCACTACTATCAGTGGATAAGTTGTTAGTTTGCAAACACTAGATATTACCTGAGAGAGAAATAAATGCCGCCACTTGTGGTACTGCATGCAAAAAAGCAATGCATATTCTAATGATTAGTCATTTCTAGTAGAAGGTTATTGAATGCAGGCAAATCTATATTTATTCTAAAACAGATGATCAAAGAAACATAATCATACACACCAAAAGCGAAATCACTCTTGAATCCTGGAGACAGAGACATTATATTGCATTAGGCAGAAAATGGCTGGACATTAGCAAGAAGACAGAGCAGAGACAATAGCTGTAGTACAAGTAAAATATCACTGCAGCGTGTCAGTCGGAGCAATTAAAATACCAGGATCACATGTCGCAAATCAACCAAATCAACACTATTCGGCTATCACACTGGGTGACTGTTCATAACCACCAGTGCACATTATAAATATTTTATGACAACATTAACTAAAATATTTCATTGCCAATATTCCAGTGTTGCAATATAGCTAAAATTGCAGCTTTTTTGGGGGGACAGTCACTTGCACGCAATGTCACATCCTACTTTAACAATTTAACACAGTCAATTCACACAAGCAGCTCATCTTCTGTTGATTTTCTGCCTCCAAAGGTGGAGTGAAAGCAAGCATGTCTAAGCCAAAGTTAAATCAGTCTTTTAAATTTTTTAGACAAATTTTTATTTCATTTTTATTACTCATGGTAATAAATCAAATCAAGACAGCAAGCTAGATTTAGCTAGTTTTTGTCACGTCAGTTCCTCATTCAGCTTCTGGACTACGCTACCCATCAGTGCCTGCAGATCACATGTCCTGATAAGGAGCACCTGTTTCTGGTTTTGGTCATTTAGAGACACTATTTAAGCCTTGGTTTTTGTGCATGTCTTTGGCAAGCTCCTGTTCTGAATACACCAGTTGTGTTTCTGGAATGTGTGTAGCTTATGTTTGTGCTTAGTATTTAGCTCAGGTTTTTGCCTAGTGTTTAGAGCAGGTTGACGCTTATTGTCTAGCTCATGTTCAGACTAAGTGTTTAACCCACAAGCTTATGCTGCTCGTTTGTGTTCATGCGCTAGCCCTTGCTTCTCTTGCGCGAAGTGTTTTGTTTACGTTCAATAAAATGCTACAATTGCACCATGTATATCCAGGGTATGTGACAATTTCCTGCTAATTTACTAGCCTAGCTAGCTGTCTCAATTTGATTTATTATTATCAGTAATGAATAAAAAGAAATATAAAAATAAAATAAATTAAAAATTTTATAAAAAATGTAAAAGACTAATTTAACTCTGGAAATGAACTTGCCTTCACTGTAGCTTTGGACAGCAAGCTAGGCTAGTTAGTTAGCAGGAAACTAACTAGGACTATCTAGCAATAACAAGATAATTTTTATGATTACACTTTGCAGGTTTTTGGTGCTCCACCAAGTACTTTTTAAGTTCAAAAGCAGTCAAACTCAGGTTCTGCAAAGTCACAGAAAGCGCAATTAAAATGAACAAACTCTTCAGTACTTCAAAAAGGTGCCTGGATAAGATGATGAAAAATGAATTAGGAGATTATGAAAATGTAGGTTAGGTTAATGACTCAAAACAACTGTGCATATGACCAGCTTACCACACACTCTTTCCAGTTCATCACTGCCGTCACCACAGTCATCATCGTTATCACATTTCCATGTTGCACGGATGCAGTGACCGTTCATGCAGGTGAACTGGCCTGGCTGACAGCGAGTGCCATTATCAGGGATGCAGTGTTTATTGTCAGCCAGGTACCAGCGACCTTCTGATGGACACTGGCACTCTGCCCCCTGAGGACCTAAACACAGCAAAATGCCTGTTACTAGGAGAAACAGGCCTAATTATATATAAATTGATAAACTGAAATTAATGTCAGAATGCTCCTTTAAACAAACAAATCTTTTCCTGATTTGATAAACTTTAATAAATAAGAACACACGTTGTTCATCACCTGGGGTGCAGATATGGCTGCAGCCTCCATTAAACTGCAGGCAAGGGCTGCTGCATTGCTGCTGTTTGCTGTTAGACAGCACATGGATGTCCATAGGTCGGGATGGAAGGTTCTGGATCATAACCCTCTGGTCTGAACCATCATGTTTGTTTGCTCTATAGATGCTACGTGTGTTCCAGTCTGTCCAGAAAATATGCTGTCCATACACAGTCATGGCAAATGGGTAAATGGCTGTGCTTACCATGACCTCACGGTTAGTCCCCGTCAGGGAACAACGCTCAATCTTCGGTCTGATTACACAGAAATACACAAATAAACAAGCAAACAAAAACTTATTTGTGGATTTTGGTTAAAAGCAAATGTAAATGACTTATTTTTTAGACCAACTATATAACACAAATACAGGCAGAGATGGTACAGAAACATACAAGCTGGCATCAGCCCAGTAGAGCCTCTGTTCATCATAGTCCAAAGTAAGACCATTAGGCCAAACCAAACTGCTGTTAACAATCTCAGTCCGGAAATTTCCACCCAGAGTTGCACGCTCGATCTTAGCATTGGTACCCCAGTCAGTCCAGTACATGTATCTAAAGATGGAAGAAAATTCTTAAATAAGAATTGAAAGGTTGATGGAACAAGGAACAAGATAAGCAATAGTGATGGATGTGGTCATTAAATGGCTTTTTATTCATCCTAACCTCAAAATTAACTCTAATGAGGCATGTAAGAGGACAACTGGAAGATTATAGATGGATTCATTATCCAGAACCAATATTACTATACTACGTTCTGTTAATAGGTGAACCTACCCACTGCATGGGTCCAGCATGATGGCTCGTGGTCTAGGCACATGAGCTATAAGAGTCCTCTGTGATCCGTCCACAGCCATGGAGTTGATGGTCTGATTAACATAGTCACTGTAATAGATCCTCTTATTGATCCAGTCATAGGCAATACCATCAGGAGCACCCAGATCTACATATACAGAAGACATGCCATATTACTTAAACACACGTGTCTAACTACTAGGCAAAAAACTGCATCGTGGAACAATAAAGTTTCACCCTTTAAATTACTCAAGGCATGTTAGGACGCTCTTCTACAATTATGACTGAATTATTAATATCAACCTAGCACTAACTGAAGATAAACATTCTTGGATAAATTTTTACATATACACTTTTGAATATTTCTGGCATTACTTAATCAAAATGAAGGATTGTACAATTTCTGCCACTAATCTTCCCAAGGAAACAATGCCTTCAATCAAGCTCATAAGTCTTTATATTGCCATATAAATTTACATCAGCAACTAGTGGTTCTGCCAGATTTCATATGGAATGATCATTACTAGACTTTGAGACACAAAACAGTTGTTAAATACACCATAGCCACACTATGAAATAAATAAATAAATAAATAAGTACAGAAGTAAATAAAAAGTGTACAATGTATTGCTTTACAGTACCTGAAGCCACCACGGTAGCGGGTGAGGTAGGAGATGATAAGCTAATGTAGCTGATTTTGCTCTGTCCTGCTCCAGAGCTTTGGGTGAAATAAATCCTGTTGTCCAACTTGTCATAATCCAGTGCTACAGAGGTCCGGGCCACATTGACCACAGGGAAAGGAAGGGAATGATCTTCAGGGTCAAGCCATAGTGAGCGAACTGTACTCTCTGTGGTGTATATAAGGTAATCATCTCGGGACACCACACAGGTCATGCCATCCACAGCCAGGTTCCCAAAAGCACATGCACACTTCCTGGTCTGAGTGCCAGGCAGCGCAAAGCAGAAATGAGCACAGCCTCCATTAGACACTAAACAAGGATTGTTATTAAGCTCCTGTGCTGATGAGGGCTGCATCCTCTGGTCAAAAATGGTGATATCTCTCAGCATTTTTATGTTGTCTCTGATCACCACTGGCTGGTCAGTGTTTCCTGGTTCTTTGCTGACCTGGAAAACTTTTTTCAGGTTCCTGTCCACCCAGATAATGTTATTCTCAAACACCGTGATGCCATATGGAGTTGGATAGCGGCTCCCATACCGTACAATCTCTGTCTCACCTCCATCTGGCCGAACCCTTGCAATCATGTCCAGTGAGTCGTCCACCCAGTAGATGTACCCGGTCCTGTGGTCCAGAGCAAGCCCCCTGGGTGTGATAATACCAGATGTAACGAGCACAGTACGGTTGGTACCATCCAGAAAAGCTCTTTCAATCTTGGGGTTCTGACCATAGTCTGCCCAGAAGAGGAATCTGTTTTTGGGGTCAACCACAATGTGACGAGGCATGTCCACCTGGGTCTTCAAGAGAACACGTCGAAAAGTGGTGTTAAGTCGAACAACTTCAATGTAGGTCTCTGTCAAGAAGGCATTTGTGAAGTACAGGTTCCCTGTTCAAATATGGAGAAAATCATTTAAATTGTGGTCAATTGTTGTGTTAAATAGTAAATATTATATCTAACCTGATGAATATGTTATCTGTGGTAATAATTAATACAAATACTACAAACATTATGGAAGGTTGAGGGGTCATACCTAATGTTTTATTATCTTTCATTTCTCAGTTACCACTCTGAGGTTTAATTGGGGTGAAGGTGAACTCAGAACAGTACAATCAGATCAACTTTATCTTTTTCACTTTATGGACTTTGTAAACTTTCAGTGTGCAACCATGACACAATTGCTGAACGAATCTGAGGAATCTTGTCTTTAAGATGTTTAGAGATGGTGATAAAGAAAAGTACATCTTGTTGCACTTCAGTTCAGTGTTTCTGTTTCTATTCCCCTCCAATTCTATCCACAGTGTAACTATGTTGTAACTATATGGGAGAAACAAAGCACTGTCTGATAAAAGTCCTGCGAACAGCAAAGAATTGCATAGCTGAAGCTGAATTTGATGTGATGTTGAAAGAATATGTTCACCCTCACAAGGCACTTCCTCTTCAACAAGTTTACATATTTCAGTAAGAGTACATACTGGTAGACATGTACAGACAGGTGACAAACTAAAGGAAAAATGGTGGCTTTTTATGCTGTGAAGGAATTTTGTTGACATTTTGTTGCTTTGTTCCCATAGAAGGAATTTATTCTGAATGGTAGTCTTTATCCTTGATGAAACATTTCTTCTAATGGAACTGTTTTCTTCAAAGATAACCCTGCCCCCGTCCACAGGGCACACGGGATCGCCAAATGGTTTGGTGAGTATGAAAATTTTGTAAATCATAAACTATCCCCTTCATAATTACCACAGCTCAACCCCGTTGAACACCTATGGGAGAATTTGGCGTGTCATGTTAGACAGTGCTCTTCACCATCATCATCGAAACACAAACTGGGAGAATATCTTGAGTACCCTTCCAGAGACTTATAGAATGAATGCCATATTGCACTGAGCTGTTCTGGTGGCGTGTGGTAGCCAAACAGCTTACTAACACACTTTGTTAATGAACACACAATGTAATATTTTCCTTTAAATTGTCATCGTCGTAATCATTGTCCGTTGTTAGTGATGCTGGTTTTCTGTGCATGTATGGTGTTGGTTTTGAAATGTCATGCTATTAGTTAGCCAGAATAGCAATATAAAATAAGGGCAAGAAAAAAATCCAATATGGAAATGAAAAGATGAAAATAAACATATATTAAGTGCACATAGTGACAGTATAACTTGACACTGTAAAACTGATGGCACTTTTACTATTCTCCTGCTAGTGAAAACTCCCATTCATACATAGTCTCTGTACTCTAACAGGCGAAACAGTAAAAGATGCTGAAGCACATGCCAAGTTTAGATGGAGCATTAATGCTTGCATAGAATAACTGCATGTAATGTGATTTTGTTTTTATTATCATTACCAGCAGGCATTACTGTTAGAAGGTTTGTATTATTTTTTTATTGTATTTTTATAAGTATTATTGTCAGTTTTTTCTTTCACATTATGTACACTCTAATAAAAGTTTCATTTTAGGGAAGAGGTGCAGATTGTCTCCAAGGATATTCAAGTATATACAGTGGAAATTATTTGCCCTCTCTTTCTATCTCTTTATACTCAAAAGGATGACAGACATCACAAAGTTTTTTGTTTAACTGTTTGAATGAAGTTGCTAAGACCTCTAGAGTCATTTACAGATTTGACCTTCATGATCTTCATAAATTTCAGTAACAAAATCAACTCATCACAACTGGGTAAAGTGGATTAGATTATGAAACACTTTGTATTTGTTGTTGAAGGAGTTGAAAAAACTACACCAAGGTCAGGCCACAGCACAGCCAACAAAATTCCTCGGTTTATACCCATATACCCCAGAAGATTAGATCTACCATGCCATCAGTTGAGTAGTGTGACCCAGCAGAAAAGCTGCTTATGGTCATCTTATATGCCATCAAATGGAAAACCTTAGACACACTTCGACTTCTGAACTTTTTAACATCCTTCTCACACTCAAGCAAGAGATGTAGAGAGCAGTAGGTCCTGTAACAGCTTATCTCCACTGTGAAGATTATGTGTTGTGATCACATTCCACTGTCAAAGTATAGAGCGAGATTAAATGCAACCACACACCTGCTGCCCAGTCCACAGCGATGCCTCGGATCCCATTGCGTCCAATCCCAGAAGTGACAATGCTTTGGAATCCAGATCCGTCAGGCTTGATCCGGCGGATACCGTTCTGAGAGGCAACAGTGCTGCTAAAGTCACACCAGTACAGGAACCCAGAGGCCATGTGCACATCCACATGCAGAACATTTCGACCTTTGGGACACACACATGCATACTACTGCACTGGCTCAATACACAAATTGGTAGAATACACTCAGTGGGCACTTTGGTACTCCTGTCTTATACCTACACACAGTGGCAATTTAATCAGGTAATTCTACCATATAGCAATTATTGACTGTAGCCCATCTGCTATGCACAATTTGTCATCCCTCCTCTACCTTGCCCATCAGTACATGTATGATGATCGGTAGGTAGGTGGTCTTGGCTGGTAAGGACTAACAAGGTAGGTGTAATTAATAATGCGCCCAATAAGACGATATAAAGCTATTTGAAATTAAAATAAAACACCACCAAGGGCCTAATAAGGTGACACAAGGACAGTTATGGCAAGGAAAAAGGGATTGTGGATCAAAAGTGGTGCAGCCACATTTAAAAATGTTGATCAAACATCACCCCAATGTAAAAAATGGTTGGGTGGCATTTGAATTTTGCGGCAGAAGTTGCTCAGCTATCACCATCAAGGCTGAGTTATGGTTGTAGTTGAGATAATTGCTGTCATTCCACAGCAATGTGTGGACCAGTCAAAATGGTGAATGTGGGGTATCAATGGGTCATTACTCATTTGCTACCAGTGGAGTAACCCTACTATCCCAGATACCCACATACCACTGCAGCACTCAGCAAGATTCCAGTGTCACTGCAATCTGCAGTGCTGAAAATAGTCTAATATCAGATAAATATCTGGTCAGTGGTAGGTCTATGGGGGTATCGAATAATGGATAAAATAGAAGGGTACAAACAAATTGTTTATAGAAACAGCTGGAATACAATCAGTAATTACATACCTTCTACATGAGCTCTATGGTTGTTATATCAAATAACAAAATGGCAGCAAAATACAAAATAATTGTAATTATATAAACTTTACACTACACTACATACACTAATGTATACTCAGCTATGTGCAATACTAACCTCTCCCTGCCACAGGCACCATGGCCTCAGAATGATCCACTCCCTCCAGACTGAATCCCTTAATAGCAATGAGCATTGAGATGACCACATAGGACTGGTACGGAGCACAGGTCCTGTTATCAGTGTTGAGTTTGAAGCCTGTAGCACAGGCACAGGAGAACAGGCTTCCAGGTCGAGGCAGACACAGCTGCTCACATGCACCAACATTATTTCTACAGCCATTAGAGGAGCCGGCAGAGGCTAGAGAGAGAAGAAATGAGAGACAAGATTGTCCATATGTATATTTACAGAAATGTTAAAGAAATCCTCGTCTTTTAAAATGTTTAATAGTAGTAGTACTGTTCAAACTCCTTCAAACCCTTGACAAAAAAATAGAGTACCATGACCACTGTTGAGTACCTGTCCACTGATCATCGATTTACTTAAATACTTCAAAATGCCTATCCAATTTAAGGGCTAAATAATCCTCCAAAAACTGCTACTAGTCATAGTCATAATAAAAATGAAGCTAAGTGTTGAATAACTGTTACTCACTATCTCTGTAGTGCACTTTGAGAACTCTGAGACCAGGCACATTATTCCTCAGCACGACTCTGCTAGATCCTGTGGCTTTATCCACACGCTCAATCACCTCATAATCCCTATCAGTGAAGTAGAGATAGGGGCCATGCACGGCCAGACCCCACGGGTGAGACAAGCCATTAACCACCGTGATGCGGTTTGAACCATTTGGATCTCCTCTCTCAATCTGTTTTGGGTCAGACCAAGTATGTAAATATTTTGGATGTATGTATTTTTCAATGCAGTAATAGTTCATGCAAAAGATCAAATTCTGAAAGGAGTAGCTGCAGCTCACCACTCCAGTCCCTGTGACGGCCCAATAAAGTTTGTTCTCTTTAATGTCTATAGTGATAAACTCCACATGGTCCAGGTTGTTGGTAAAGAGTACAACTGAATTGGACCCATCCATGTCTGCGCATGCCACCTTGGCTGGAATGCCGCTCTCTGTCCCTTGATCTGTCCAGTACATTTTCCTGAAACAAAGCACACGGTGCAGATATGGATTAACTATTGGCTATATGCATTATAAGGATTCAAAATACTAAAACAGGGTTTAGTATTAAGTTTTATTTAGCACTAAGTATATTATTTCTTGGTGTCATTTCACTGTAACACTGACTGCACTAAGTGCTGGTTGGGATTTCTAGCAGCCTCTGTGTACTGGGGGTGTTGCTGAGCAGATGGCATGAAGTCAGACTGACTTGGCAGACTTGGCAAGGTGCTGCTAAACTGGGCCTTACCCACGTGCCGGGTCCACTGCTATGCCAACCGGTGAGCCTGCACCAGTCGGGGTGCCATTATTAGTGATGAGAGTTTTTCTGTACTGCACCTCTCCTTTCAGCCTCAGAACCTAAATAAACAAACATTATTCAAATGCAATGATGCCCCACAACATTAACAAAGTAAAAAAAAACTGTTTTTCAAATAAGCAATTCATTTTTTTTTATTTTTTTTTATTATCTTTTAATGCAAAGCTGTAAGATGGAGAACCTCTATGGACTGCGAGGACGGGTTGGTGTAGTATAGGTTTTGACTCATCCAGTCAAGAGCCAAACCCACTGGAGATCCCAAAATGGCTGCTGGGGCAAATTCAGTCCTGTTAGTTCCATCTGACTTAACCCTGTGAATCTCACCCTGTATTGATGAAAGAATAATCACCTTATTTCATTTCGTGTGTCACATAATAGAAATCACATCAATCTTTATTTTGAATGATTTCTTAGGCTGAGTGCCAAAGGGTGCTTTCAGAATAGGCATTAAAATGCTTGGGCCAGAGCACCTGTACATGGACACTGTAAATATAACAATATCAGTCCTTGCTATTATAGGCTTGGTATCTAGAATAGGTTTCTTCTTTTTATTTTAATGTTTAAGTTTAAATAAAGGATGGTTTTAAGGATGCAGATGAGAAAGCTGTTTGCTCTTCACCGTGGATTTGGAAGCAGTAAATCAAGTGAAGGAAGCTTGTGTGACTAGACAGTGTGTAGGTGACGTTAAAGTGAGACATAGGTGAGGGTCCTAAAATATTGACAATGAAATATTTCGGTTCCACATGCCATACATTTCCTTATATGCCCTCACAAATAAGATTTTTTTTTTCACAGGCACACTGTCATCTGTGTTTTCCACTCTTGGCCTCCAACTTGTAACCTGATTTGTCAGAAGTTTAAAAATGTGTGACATCACGCTGCTCTTTTCTGAACAGTTGAACATTTCTCAACTTTTAATTGAGAAATTCAGTGACCTAAAAAAAACTGGTAGCAGTGCTTTTTAAAAGGAGCTGGATTCTATATGTCTTGTCTTGCTGCTTCCCATAAGATGATTTGTAAAACCTGCACTCAAGTGTTAAAGCATGTTAAGGTTGTGAAATCAGATCATTAAGGAATGTCAGGACTCTATCAACCTGCCTCATTAACAATAGAAGGTAAATGGCTAAGAAAATATTTTTTGTCACACTTACAGGGTGTTCAACCCAGTAGATCATCTGCTCAGCATCATCAAAGTCAACATCATATCCGTTCCTCAGACCAGCAATTGGCACCATAGCATCGTTGCTCTTTTCATCAGGGTTGAGAGAAATACCATAAATTATGCTGTCCCTAACAACCACCAGGAAAGGATCGTCCACTGTAAAATAATATTGTGCAAGTACCATATCATATAGCAACCTATCAAATGCTAAAATGCAATTATTTGCATACAGTGACAGATCAGTTGATGGCTTTATGATGTAAATTTGTTCCAGGCAAAAAATATACAACTAGCACACCCAAAAACATGATTCATAAAATCATAACGTATTCCCGATAAGAGTAGCAGACATTATAGTATAAGTGTTGTCGGAATGACTTGGCTAACATAAACTTGTCGAAAGTTGTGTTCTGAGGGTACATTCTACTGTACCATCAGAGATTACGATCAGCGGGCACTCACTCATTCCTCATCTGCACTCATCAATCATCACTTAGGGTGAAATATGCTTGACATTGCTGACACGACCTGAAATCTGAGAGTGGCTGGACAATTGTCGTAAAGAGAAACTACTGGGTTTAAGATTAAGGCTCTGTTGTTTTTGCTCAACCTTAAGTTTAAGCTAAGATAAGAGCTTTTACAATTACAAATATTTGCCCTCAGAGAGGGAGAGCAAGTTTAAAATGGGATGCTGTTGACAAGATCTGCACCTCATGAAATACATATCCAGTGTCACTGATGACTACTACTTTGTTCCATCAGGGAGGAGGAGATTAACTGGAACAAGACCAAAGTGAAAGGGACAGAAAGTAATTCTCAAAAAAAAAAAAAAAAAAATTGTCACATCATCAGTAAGAATGTCACCAGGCTCAAGCACGGGTAAGCTCACTCATAGAAGTTTAGAAACTACAATGAGACCATGTATTACTTCCCTAACATACAGTATTGTCTAAGTACTGGGAATGAATGAGAAATTCTTTAAAAGAACAAGAAGACAGAAAACAAAATATGGTTGTTTGTTTGGCAAATGGGGATTATAGTAATATTCTTCCCATCACATTTCTGAAGAAAGGACAGTATTTTGTAGTAAAGTAAGATCTAATTACTATAAATGAGGTACTCTGATAAACCAGCATAAAACAAGAGCATTTTGTTGCTAGTTGCACTAATAAGTAGGTGGCTTCCTCAGACCTAGTGTGATATACCTCTAGCACAGGTGAGTTGGTCATTAGCCAGCATCCAGCCTGAAGGACAAGCACAGGAGTAAAACCTGGGGCCAACTGCAGACAGAAGGCAGATATGTGTGCAGGGGCTCACAGCACATGGATTATCACCTAGGCAAAGAGGAAGAACAATCAGGTGAAACAAGATACCTGGGAAATAATACAAGCTTTTATATAAAAAAAAACACATGCTTATTTGTTAAATGTTCTGTTGAGAATGTTAGAAATGTACCTGCTGGCTGTCTGACTGGGTGCATTGCCACCAGACCCATGGGCTGAGGCACATTATATAGCAGCACTGTCTGGTTCCCGCCGTGCCACTTGTTGGCCCGGATCACACGATTGATGTATCTGTCAGTCCAATACACAAAATCCTCAAAAATGGTAATTGCGTGCGGATGTTGTAGTACCTTTTAATTGAGAGATAAGAGGCAAATTTTACTCACATGTTTTAAAATAGTTACACAGAAGCAAATGGCACTCAAGGATGTCTCACCAGATCACTGGCTAGAACTTGTTTGCGGTTGTTTCCATCGTAATCACAGTAGTCAATAAAATCCAGGTAGGCATCAGCAAAGTAGAGTAGATTATTAGGATAGTCTATGGTCAAGCCATTGGGCCAGTAGAGCTTATTGGTGATAATGGTGGTCCTCTGCTTCCCATCCATGCTGGCTCGCTCAATGCGAGGGTTTCTTCCCCAGTCTGTCCAGAACATAAGGTGAAACCTGAAACACACACAAACGCTGAGAATTAGTTTTCACGAAGACTTATGAATTAAATATTGCTGTCCTTTAATTCATGTAAATAATTTATGTGTTGGATAAAAAGAATGTAACACTTGGGGATGTGCAGTTATAGGAAAATAATCAACTTCTGGGTGGTAACAATGGTAGAAATCAGACCACCACATTGTTGATTATTTTCCTATAACAACATCAGCATTATTCCTTACACGTTCTTACTGTACGTTTCTTAAGTGTGTGTATCAGTGCACCTACCCATTTCTGGGGTCCAGAACGAGACCTCTAGGATTAGTGACATTCTCACTGAGGAGCACTGCTCTATGGGAGCCGTCCAGTTTGGCCACTTCTATGGTCTCTAGGATGTAGTCTGTCCAATACATGTTTCTACCCACCCAGTCAACTGCAATACTTTCAGTAACTGTCACGCCACTGTCAAAGATCTGCAAGTGTGAAGAGAGGCTGTCAGTGATATAATGTTTGTGTGAGATAAAATGTTCCACAATATACTGAGAATTTATTCATGGTCATATCTTGCTGCTTTTTGTAACAGAAGCCTGTTTAGGTTCTGAGTCATTACCACAGTCCTATCACTGCCATTTTTATGTGCGCTCCATATCCTGTCCTGGGTGGTATCAGACCAATACACACGGTCCGTCACGGAGTCAAAATCCACTGCAACAATGTTCCGGCCATCTCGAACAAGAGACCTCACAACATTCGGCTGTGAGATGATGTCATCAGTTATTATCTGATTACGACTGGCCACCAGCAAAATGGCCTCCCGAGATCCTGTCAGATTGGGGAAAGAACAACGCTGTATGTCAAAAATTGCAAATCCACATTTTCATCATGCTCCTGCTATGAGTCCAAGATTAGATTAAAAAGTTATAAACCCTTAGACAGCTTAAGAGTAGCACAGAAAGGAGCTCTGTGGTAGAATAATGTCTTGAAAAAAGAAAAGTATATCAAATGTCAGCATTCTTCAGCAGGTTATCTCTCTGCTGGATGGTTCTATGTCAGAAGCACAGCTCAAGCCTTTGTCTTGTGATTTAGACGTAATTACCCCATCTGAACGTTTTTGACTGACATATATGTTATTTGTCTTATCCGCAGTAATCTGATCAGAGGCCAGCGAGAAGGAGGCAGGAGCAGAACGCAGCACACATGGCTCCATTCCACTAATTCCAGTCTTACAATCTTTCCAAATCCTAAAGCTACAAGTGTGTCTATTTAATTTCTATAGGGGTTATTTCATGTCAAGGAAATGGAGAAACACAAATGGGAGTAGCTGCCTACACATCTGTAGTTTGGGTATACAGCATTAAATTTATTTGTGTTGTAGAGATATATACCTGACGCCTTGCAGGTGCGCCCGTCCCCCTCGAGTGTGTATCCCTCTTGGCAGTGACAGCGGAAGGAGCCTCGCTCATTAAAACAATGCTGGCTGCACAGGCCAAGGGGATTACACTCATCTATGTCCTCACATGTCTTGGAGTCATTGCTTAACTGATAGCCCACTGGACATGTGCACTGTGCCCCAAACGGACCCTGGATACAACCATGGGTACAGCCTGCATTGTTGTCTGAGCAACTCTCTTGGTCTATAGATAGAGTGCAACAACAAAAATGCATAAGAAATCTCAGTGCTACAATACCTCTATCCAATGATTGTCTTTTTCAATATTTCCACTGTTATGTATAGCTTGATATACAGTATACGTCACATGCATTTTAAAACATTTATATACAGTGTTATATTACAGTATTAGAAACTATTAGAATTAGTGTTACACACTGCACTAATTTTTACTACACACAATTCAAGCTTCAATTACACTCAATAATTGGAGTATAATCGGGTAGTTAATAAGCATGGTGAAACAGACACTGGGGTAGATCAGATTACATGCAGGGGACTGTGGGTGATTAAGGATTTGGCCTACCTGGTAAGTGCTCATCTGAAAGCAGTGAGGGGAACATGGAAAAGGGATATCACTGATCACTTTAAATTACCAGATCAGAGCCACACATGCATGATTTGATACATATGATTTCTCATATCAAAGCCTCATTTCAAAACCATATTATATAACATATATAAGATCTTACCACAATTACCAAAAAATAGTTCGTTTGTGGGTTTTTTTTTATTTTATTTTATTAAAGAGAAAAAAAAACGATCACACATCATACATTTTAAACCCATCACGAATTTCACACAAAAAAAAAAACATTATTTGCAGCCAGTGTTAGTTCTGTAACATAATAATGACTGTTAATAAAGAAGAAACTGCTCTTTAAGCCCTTAATCTCCCAGCTTAATAGTTAGATATCAATCTTATAGCTTATTATTCAGCTACTATTATAAAAGTTTCAATAACTACAGTAAAGCTACATTGAGTCCAGAATGGACCCCCCCAACTGGGTCTCAATATGGTGAGTACACCAGGATGAACAGATAAACAACATTTTGGAAAAAGCTGTACAATATGTGTAATTAATCATGCTGTATTGGCTAAGCTGGTCCTACAGAATGTCTTAAAGCATTCCTTGTCACGGGTCAGAGGGCAAGAAAGTACGGACTTACTGCAGAGCGGGGACTCATCAGCTCCGTTTGGGCAGTCTGGTGTATTATCACACACTTTGCTGATATTGACACACATTGTTTGGCCGGGACACTGCCACTGCCAGCTGGGGCAGCGGAATGGTGGAGTAGGGCAGTCACGCTCATCACTGCCATCGCGGCAGTCATTGTCACCATCACACAGCCAGCTGTGAAACACACAGTTGCCATTGTCACAGCGGAAGAGTGAGGAAGGGCATGTGCGTGGGGGACACCCGTGATGCTCATCTGAGCCGTCCTCACAGTCTGCGTGACCATCACACTCCCATGCAGAGGGCAAACAGGTGCCGTCTGACTGGCACTGGAACTCACTCTCGTGGTGGCACATGCCCGGTGGTCTGGTGGCTACAAGGTCAAAAATTTGAATAGGAATCTTTTTCACCTGAATTTAAAGGCTATGTCTGTTTTTTGATAGCCTTAGTGATATGAGCATGTTAAACTTACGGCAGCCAGATTCATCAGAGCGATCATTGCAGTCAAAAACCCCATCACAGCGGTAGTAGGAGTTTACACACTGATGTCCATTGTTGCATTTGAACTCATAGCCAGTACAATTGTAAACTGCAGCAGTAAATACAATTATAAAAAAATTAGAAAATAAAATAATAAAATAATTTTTAAAAAGTAAATAAATCAGGGGTATAATGAGTCTGTGAATGAGTTAAACTTTGCCTGGCTGCATTGCTCCTCTAAGAGAGAAAGTCTAAGGGAACACCAGAATTTACAATATTACGTATAGCAGAATCACTCTTACCACAACCCTGCTCATCTGCCCCATCCACGCAGTCTCTGTCTCCATCACATACATATGCTGGATCAATACAGCGGTGATCAGGACACTGGAATTGACCTGGGTAGCATGTACCTATAGCATCTACCAATCAGAAAGCAACGTGATCATTGAAGAAGACATATGAAATGATCCAGGGAAAACTTGAACCAAACAAACATGAAACACTCAGAAGTTTCTCACCACAGTTGGTTTCATCAGAGCCATCACCACAGTCATTATCTGTGTCACAGAGCCAAGTGCGCGGGATGCACCAGTGGTTGGCGCAGCTGAACTGGTCAGCCTGGCATGTGCCTGGGGTCTGGGTAGGACAGTCTCGTTCATCACTGCCATCAAAACAGTCATTGTGCCCATCGCAGCGCCAATTCCTCGGCACACAGCGTTGGTTGGCACAGGTGAAGGCAGATGAGGAGCAGGTGTTGTCTGAAGGGTAGATTTTTTTGTTAATCCAGAAACCTGAGAAAAAATATCTAAAAAATCTTCTCGCATATTCAAAGGAGTGTTTTCACTGCTCAGCTTGTAAATGTGTAGAACACAGTAATAAATGTGTTAATAACTTTATATAAATTGAATAAATTTATTACTGTTAGTTCCACAGTGGGCCTCGTCACTGTTGTCATAGCAGTCGTCTACACCATCACATTGGTAGCTGGTAGGGACACACTTCCCATTGGAGCAGGTGAAAGAATTGGAGCCACACTGCAGTGTGGGTGGCTCACTGGATGGGTCATCCAAGCAGGTCTGCAGATTGGGTGCAAGCTTCATGCCGTAAGGGCAGCCACATACACGCTGGGAGTACGGTGCAGGAAAGCAGAAGTGACTGCAGTCTCCATTAGGATTTGAAGGCCTGTTGCAGAAGTTGGAACCTATTTGAGAAAACACAGTGGAAATGCAACACACACTCTTGCAGTACCATAGATGAGAATAGTAATATGTCCATCTTAGTTTGGAATATGAGATGATGAAGAAGGTCAGAAACATATTTTGAAGAAAAGGCATGGATATACTGCACATCCCTATCCCCCGAACCCTTCAGGATTGAGCATAGAAAGAAGAGAGAGCGAGAACATTAATAGAGGGAATGGATGACAGCCCCTCACCAGTCTGCACGTCAGCATTGAAAGATTTGACGTGCATAATGTGGCTGATTCCTCGACGGATAACCATCATTTCTCCACCGTCTGTTTTCCGAACACGGACTATTCCTCCAAGACGCCAGTCAGTGAAGTATGCATATCCTACAGCAGATGTAAACATGAAACACAGAGTACAAGTGAATGACCTTTGACTCATGATTCTTTACTTCTCTCCCATTATATATACTGGATTCCTTAGCCATGATATAAATTAGTCGAGTGATACATATCATTATGCATAATAATACACATTTATGAAATATACTGAATATATACAGTAGGTTTTATTTATAAATTATAATAAGAGAGTATTATATATATTAATACAATTAAAAATTAACTTTTTTGCTTACTGTTTCTACAAGAATTTTAATTCTCTGGGCCCTAAATTTGTTTTATATTTCATCATTTCATAATATCTTGCTGAATTTATCTCACTGACTGTTGCATTATGCCAGTTCTCTACTTCGCGCTTTCAAACCAGGCTGATTCAATTTGTTCATTTCAGTTTGAAAGAGTAGCTATACTGATTCACTCTATTTTTAACGTATAATTCAATCTCACTGGCTAGTGGATTTGTGCAAAAACACAATAAAGTGATTTTTAAGAGAGTTGCTGACTAATGCATTCAGTGGACCGATCAAAAATGTGTTTGGATTCCACAGCTTTGGAAGCGTGGACGCTAACACTAGTCATAGGAAGACATTCAGGTCTCATGTCTTTCTATTAAAGCCCTAGAAAACTTGATGATATGGAGGTTTAATAAAAAAAACAAACAAAAGAAAAAATCACAAAGTAGAACTAAATAAAATATATATAGCTATGACATATTTTAGTATGATTACAAACATGATGACCCACCTCCATAAATAGTAAGTCCAAATGGATGTGATATCTGTGTAATCCGATCGAGTGACAATCTGTTCTGCCCATCAAAAGTACTGTGCTCAATCTTATCAAAGAAAGCATCAACCCAATACAAACGCATGGAGCTAGGGAGTAAAAATAGAACAGGGAGAAGGAATAGGAACAGATTGAGAGACAGCTTTCAAATAAAGTTCAGATAAGTAGGATTAGGGCAGCTCATGTTTCTGGGGAGATTAGCTAGCTTTTAGTTTAGTTAACATTAAAAGTCCAACCTGCCACATAGTAAACATTTAAGGCTTTATGACGACTGATATGTAGTCATGTATAAAACAAAAATTGAACTTTTTGCTTTGGTTTGGTTTGTGGTCTTACTGCTATGCCCGGCACACGGTAATAGTTTATTTCTCAACTCATTAGGTATTAGGATGTCTGGCTTACCTCCAGTCGATGGCGAGGCCATTAGGCCAGCCCAGTGTGGTGTTAACAATTGGTTGGGCGTGAGACCCATCACACCAGGACCGCATAATTTTTGCTGGACGGTACCAATCAGTCCAGAAAATAAAGCTGGCAAAAAACACATACAGACCTAAATCACAGTCTGAATCCTCCACCCTGTCTCAGCAACAACCTGCCTGTAAACTCTCACCTAGATTTTTATATATAAACTAAAAGGTATCCACAGTTTATTCAAGAACCCTGTCGGGTCATCTCTCTTGAGCCAAGTTCTTAAAAGGCACCACAATACCAGCCTTCATGCAGCACTAATCTAGTCTCCTGGGCCCAGAGGACTTATGACTTTGAAGCTATTGGAAATGTCCCACTAGCAGTGCATAAAGACTCCCTTTATCTGCTCTGGGTTCAAAGTAGGAGCAGTGTGTGAATGGGTGAGCAACTCCTGCATTATGGTAGGTGTGACTGGATAAAAGTGGCCAGCTTGCTAATGCTTTTTCATGGTCTTAAGGAAACAGAGACCTGAGGTGAAAGTGAGGCCCCCTGAGCCTTGTTCCAGGCTTGGTCCTGCTCAATGACTCGTGTTTTCACTTGACGTTACAAACATGACTGTAATTTCTCACCCAAGCTTACAGTCCTGTTTTTAATCAAGGACATTTCTGAGTGTACATGTTTACATCAATATGAAAACTGTAATCACACTGCAAATAAAGTTCATTGTTTTTCATGATATAGCCATGCAGATATTCAGTACCACCTGTTCGCTAAATTCATTCTAACTCACCCAACTAGTGGATGCACCACTATAGATCTGGGGTTGTTCAGGTTGCGGATGATGGCTCTCCTGGATTTGTCCGCTACTTTCATAACTGATATACTCCGATAACGTGGGTCTGTCCAGTACAGGTTCTTCGATATCCAGTCATAAGCTAGATCCTCTACACCCTCTACTCGATTGGCTGCAAGTACCACCCTCTCTGTTGGGATAAAAAAAGGAGACAAAGTACACATATTAATCTCAACAACTTGATAAATATATGCTCAGTATTAATAAAGCAAACACTATTATTAAATGTCCTGAGGTATAAATTCCTCAAATCATCTATATCCTAAAAAGATGATAGAATAACAGATACAAAATAAATATGGATAACTAAACAAAAAAACAGCACAATAAATCACTGGTAACAAAGATTAAATTGTTCTTTAATTTACTTAAAACAAGCCCATATTAGATTAGTTAATAAGTAGAATCTTGTAAAACTACAACATAAAATCATGTAATATATAATACATGCCAATAATGTTTATAATAATGTTAAGTGAGTGAGTAATCACACCTTGTTGTGTATAGGCAAATGCTCAGTGACAGCCAATATAATCAAGCCATTGTCATTGTTTTACAATGGTACCTTGTAAAACAATTAGCAATCACTACTAATTTTACAAATACATTTGACATAGCTACAACATTAAGAAAGGAAAGCAGGGTGATGCAAGGAAAGAAATGAGAATCGCCAATTAACAAAGGCGTACCTTGTGTTTTGTATGCTATATTATTTCCTGCTTTCCCAGCTCCTGCTTCAGATCTGTACTGTTCTTACCTGCTGTTATTTCTGTAGCCTTATTTGGTCTTATTACTCAGTGTATAGTGTTGTAATGCAATGCTGCTACCTGTATCTTATCAGATATCTGTTTATCTGTTTTTAATTAAAAGGAAAAAAAAAAAAACAGAGGCAGAAATGTCTGCACTATCAGCATGTCATAAATAAACACTGAACATTTATCAAACAATGTTCTCACTGTTTGTCCCACGAGTGTCTTAGAACGACTTTCTTGTTGCATCCCGCAGGATCCTAGTCCTGATACACCACTCTAGTCTCAACCAGATGCCTAGTGATCCTTCCTGGCAAGCTTTCCAAAACTTGTGCACCTATTATTAGTATTTTGTCTGTTTAGAACAAATTATATATTTAATCAAAAAAACTTAATTTATGTTCGGTTACACCCTAGTGTGTATATACTTTGTATATATACTCTGTTTGTCCATTACCCTTGTAAAGTCTTACATGTAATATGACTGCAGTTCTTCACTGTGCTACCTGAACCCTCCCGTTTTCCTTAGTTACCTAAATCCAGATTTGCCTGTAGTAGCCTCCTCAGACCCAAACTCTAATGTTGTGTGCCATGTAATTTCTCCTCACTGTTTCTGTTTCTTAGCAACTGATAAATATTGAACATGGTCAATGTCTTCAAACAGGAAGACGTTTGGAAAAAGAGTAATACCCAGTGGTCCTCATATGAGGATCTTACAAGGATATACACATAATGTAGTTGGGATAAAATGGGATGTCCTTATATGGGGTCTCATGAGGTTAAACATGTCTGCCTATACTGTGACCCTGTGAATTTTAACCATGATTCTCACAAAGAAGACTTAGCACTTACATCATCTGCTGTTAAATTGGCTGCTGTCAAAATCTGATTCACAGCTGGAACAATATTTTATTACAAGTGACCCAATTCAGCGGCATCACACCTATCCCATTCCTGTACCTCAATACTCCAGTGAACCTGCCTAAACCTCTTAACTTTGCCTCATTCAATTAAACCAACTGAAGAAGTTAAACCAAAATGAAATCCTTTCACGTCTATTTTGTCACATCTATTTTGAGCCAACACTTGGCTGTCTTACCAGTCCCATCTACTTTCTGCTTGAAAATGATGTCCTTGGCAGTGTCGGAGAAAAAGATGGAATTGTCCTGTGCACTGAAGTCCACTCCGACAAAGAACGATGGTGTGCCAGTGATGGGAAGGATGATGTCCTCCTGAGACGAGAGGTTAAACGGGATCCCTCTCACTGCCAGCTGACTGGAGAAAAGCAAGAACTTCCTCACAGCTGCAACAAGCAGAGAGCAAGCTGTTTTAGACATAAAAGGTACTAGCATGAAAACTGCTTCAGTTTGTCTGAAGTCAGTTCTCTCTTAGCACTAATCTAACAATTCAATACCAATACCTTTATGATTTTTTTCAGTCACTGGAAATACCATATCACAATGGTATTTTGTATATGATAAAGCCATGAAATGCAAGCTCAAATTGAAACATTAAAGGTCAGAAGCATAGGGAAAGGCAGTAAGGCTTCTTCACTTTCTCTTACCCACACATCTCTTGCCATCAGGGTGCAGGTCGTAGCCCATGCGGCAACGGCAGCGATATCCAAGACCGCCGTTATCTGTCCTGTGACTTAGCACACAGATCTGCTCACAGCCCCCTCGGTCCGTCCCGCATGGGTTACTTACTATCAGCAACATACACACCAAACATCACACACATAACACAAAGAATTCCTCTAACATAACTCTTGAGTCTAAAGTTGAATTTAAAGATATGTGTGTATGTACATCCTAACACTAAAGGTCCTAAACCAACACAGCTTATGAATACAATAAAAAATGGCAACAATTAAATGTGAGACAATAATAATTGGCTTACTATAGGGCTGCCTGAAGGGGTGTACTACAGAAACACCATATGGCGTATGAGCGGTTGAGTAGAGCACTTGTGGGTTGTTTTCAGTGAATTTGTTGGCTTTCATGATGGCCATCTTGGTCCAATCAGTGTAGTACACAGAGTGTTCAAACAGACTTATGCCAAAGGGGTGAGGGATTAATGAGCCTCCATGTACCACCGTTTTCCTACAAAGCAATTACATAATGAATTATTCTACTTCATCCATTAACCATGTTTTAAGTCCAAAAGACAATAACGGTTGGCAAATGCTGGATACTATATTATGTACCAGATAGCTTTACTATTACTAATATATCAGTTAACATACAGTGGGATCCAAAAGTCTGAGAGCACACTGAAAATCTGTGATTTTTGTCATCTAATCTGGACATAAATAGAAGGCTTTAGAACTTTGAAATATTTACACCAAATATAGCAAATGTTCAATATTTAATATTTAAGATTCTACACTATTTCTGGGTCCCAATATAAATGTAAGCAAGTTTGTGCTATTGACCATGTTAACTGCTTTGTCCAAAAGCTCAGATTTTCCTCATGACTAATCTCTTCCCTTGAAGAATGTGTTCATAAAGATTTTGCTTTACTGAAAAATGTTGTAGTAAATTAGAAAAGAATGCAAAATAGGAGCATTTTCACTAGTGGTCTCATACTTTTGGACCCCACTGTATGACATCAGCTGGTGAACATCAGTCTACGTGCACAGTATTTCTGTGGACTGAACAGATTACTCAAAAAATACTGTAGCAGCAGATCAAAAAGTAGAATCATCACTGCTTCTGTAACAGATCCACTGTTTCGTAGAATTTTATTACATTTACCCTATAGCTGAAGTGAAGACATGGTTTGTTTAAAAAAAAAAAAAGGAAATAGCAACAACAAAAACAGAACGATTAAATATGAATTGGACGGAGAATTATGCTTTGCTTTAAGTTCAAATCAAATGTCTCATTCGTTCATAGTCTTAGTAAGCAATACAAGGTGACTGTTGTCACCATCCAGTCATGCTAGTTGACTATCCAGACCTTTGAAATCAAGGAATGAAACAGTGATGTCAAGAGTATAACCGAGTATAACCGAGTATGGTAAGCTCTGGCAGTATTATAGTTAAACATGCAATAAACACAAAAATCATATCGCATAACAGTAAACCATGGTAATATTATGGTCTATGGAGTAATGAAATAGCAAAATCATTGTAGCATCATGTTTCAGAGGTTGATAATCATAATTACCATAAAGTAACACAGTAAAACAGTGAATTTTAGCAAAACCATATTTTCATAAGCATATATTCTTGTTTAAGACCAAAGAGATCTTCATACTGAATACTTACTGAGTCAATGGCATTCATTCCACCAACTAAATGTGAGCTAAGACTACACTTACTACACTACTTTTTTTTTTGCATACCTGTGCAGCCCATCATAAGTGGTAGTTTCTAGGTAGTCATAGCGACTATCCACCCAGTACACCCTCTTGGCATCGATGTCCAGAGTGATTCCAGCAGGCCAGCCTAGCTTGGACCTGATGATACCGTAGCGGTTGGTGCCATCCATGTAGGCTCTCTCCAGACCAGGCTCTCCATTCAGAGTGTCCCAGTCAGAGAAGAAAAGATATCTAAATCATAATATAAGGAACATTATTTTAGGATTATCCTTTAATTCAGGATATAAAGCGGTTACAGGAGGAAATCAAAATCTAACGTATATACAGTAGTTGCATTACAGCATAAAAAAACCTGAACATGAGCCATGGCATTGAAAAAAATACATATTATGGGACCAAATTGAACTGTGACTAGCCAAACTTTTTCTTTTACTTTTCAAAAAGTCAATTTTCCATTTTCCACATTAAGTTTAAAAATATATATATATATACACATTAAATAAATTCACTTCTCACTTTCTTCAGAAACATGTCACTTGCAAATTTAGCTCGATTTGTCCTCATTCCATATTACGTTTCAGTGAATCTCTTTTCTTATTACTTCCAGCTAATCCTTTACTGTATTATATATATAGTAAATAGCTATCCTTCTTTAATTACTTTGTCCTGCTTAAGAAAGAAGATAATAGTTTCAGTGATTAATGCCCTTTTAAGCTGATTTGAGGTCAGTTTTGTGGTTTCATTTACAAATACTAAAGTTTGAATTTTGTAGGAGCTGGGCTCAAATAAAAAAAAAAAAAAAGCTTATTGCAAAAAAAAAGATGTGGCATCTGCTCTTTTCCTACATCATGTTTTTTTTTATTTCAGTGGATAGATCAGTAGATGGCAATGCTTTTCTAGTTGAAAGCAAGACTTGGTAGGTCAATAATGGCTTGTCTACGGGCCACATACCAGTGGACTTATACGCATTCAAAGACACAGTTTGAGCATAGAGGCTTTATAAATATCTTGGCAAGTTAGCAAAGTAAGCTGCCAAGTAGCTAACATTAGAAGCGAAAATTATAAACATTAATGAATGAATTAAAATCATGACAGTTTTCAGAAAAGCTTGCTGGCTAAAATGAGCTAACCTGAAGATTATGAATGTTTTTTAACAGAACTGAGAAAAAAAACATTGCAGAATTTGTAAGGTTTGTCTAATAATAGTTATCATGATTCTTTTTAAATAAGGTTTAAAAATCCATTTTGAAACCCTGGCAGATTAGCTCATGTCAGCTGCCTACATGAAAATTTCCATATATGAAGTCAATTATATGCCCACAATTGCATTTATGATCTTCAAGGCTCATTTACTGACTTAGAACTACTCTCATTTCCATTTATGGACACATTGGGTAATGTCAGAGTATATTTTAATTTATTTAAATACTCACCCAACACTTGGATCTATTGCCAGGCCTCTTGGATTTCCTAGGTTCTCTGCAATGAGTGTGACGCGATTGTTCCCATCAAAGTCCACCATGTCAATTCTGTTAACACTGGCCTCCACCACATAAAGTTTATTGTTCACCCAGTCCACAGCCAGGTTTTCAGGATAGTCAACTGACACATTTAGGATCACTTGCAAATGTGAGCCATCTATATCCACCGAAAACACCTAGCCCATAAACAGAATGAGTAAAGTAAATCAAATAGCTGGTGCTTAGGTTTCTTATATATAGACTTGCTATATAAGTGAGTGATTAGATAAGAAACAAATATATAATTTCAAACCATGACTACGTTAAGATATACGGCATATCCTCTCATTTAATAATCGTGTGTAATACGGCCTGGTTTCTGATTACACATGCATCATCCAGCTAGCTTATCTGTTCAGTAGCATTTAAGTGGAGCCACAGGAACCGTACTGTGAAACCACTGCCCTACTGATTTCAAGATGGCACTGGTTTCTCAGGGTGGACCACTTGGCATTGTAACAGAAGCCAAGGCACCACTGCTCTTTGCAGTGGAAACCAAACCCGTCCTAGAGAGTAGGATTCTCGGCTGACCCGTTTACCGGAAACATAAGCTGTGGAAGAAGTCGCTGCTTTGGCTTGTGCACAGACCCCCTGCCTGGAGCCCGCCACAATTCTGTGAGGTTGGGGGTACTAATCGCAAGATCCCCACCTCTTGGTATGCCCTTGCTTTTCAGCTCTACGGCTGGGGTTAAAACCTGAGAGCAGCCAAGAGCTCAAACAAAGCCCTCTGAGTCAGCCAAGGAATGCATAAAACAGGCTGGATGCACACAAATACTGCACAGCCACTTGCTATGCTCTAAGGTTACATAAAATTGAGCAGAAATATGCAGTTTAGAGCATATCAGAAACCTTGTGGAGATTAGGAAATGGTGGACTATGCTGAAGCTCAGATCCAACCACTCTGGCTGCAGCCAAGCAGCTCTGCTATCATTGCAATATTAGTAGTATCTACAGGAATCAGTCAAAGAATCGCTGTCAAGTGGCCAACTTCTGTCACAACTTGAGCGCATGGACAAACATCAAGCGCACTGATCCTGAAGAGGGGGTTACATGGGGTACTTTTTATAAAACTGCCTTGTTCCAGTAGCCTCAGCGGGGGGGCAGAAATCACATTGCCACACACATACAGTTTGATGGACTGGTCTTACATTGGAGTTTGGCCAAACAGTGGAGTCTGACGGTATGTGTGTTTGTATGTGTGTGTTTAAAAGATAGAGAGAGAGAGAGAGAGAGAGAGAGAGAGAGCAAATATGTCCGAAGGGCAGGAATATTCTAAGATAAGTGCATATCCATGGAAGAACAAAAATAATGAAAAGCTTTGTTGTCATCAACAAATGTAACAGCAATAGCACTTAGCCTGTAAAGGTTAGCACCTTAGGTATCTATTAAATACCACTCATTAAAATGTGCAAACTGAGAAACCTTGTCAGATGCCAGAACTTTAAATGGATTTTCGTGAGATATACAGTGAGATGCATAGCTACCAACAATGCTGTCTTTGTTGAAGACGACAGCACCATGAGCAACATGGCCTGCAGTGTGAAAGGGTCTACCTCAGGAAATTAAAAAGTTTTAAAGGACATTTAGATACTAAAAGCTTATTTGATTATAGCATTAGTTACCTTGTTTTGGATGGTGTCAGTCCAGAAGACCCTTTGCAGCTGGTAATGAAAATCCACTCCCACAGCCACTCCTCTGTTCTCAGAGTGAACCAGGACACGAGAGCTGTGACCATGGATATCTCCAATCAGCAGGTCTCGGCCATTCGAAAAGAGTAAAGATGCCACTCCAGCTGTATGGATACAATTTGAAAACGTGTTACTCATTGTTTCTGTTTTCTTTCTTTCTTTTTTTTTTTTAAACACAGGAGCGATAATGAAATTATTTCCATTTCAAAGGGGCAAATCAGTAAAGGCCTGGAACAGGATTTTGCCAAAAGCTATGATAAAATGCAAGAAAAAACTGACAAATTTATGTGGTAGCCAAACAGTTTGGGGGATTTTGATATTGTTTTCAGATGCAGGCTCAGTGAAGAACAAATGTAGTAAAGGAAATTAAAAAATTCCATTATAACCATAAATGGGTTAAGGTAGCGTTGAAATTCAATAGAACAAGCCTGGCTTATTAAAATCAAACAGTGTACAGTATTTCTACTCTCACAAGCCAGACAGCCTGTTTTTGTCTCAAAACAGGCCAATGGACTGACATTGCAGACGGACAACCACAGACATTATCTGTAGTTCATCAAAATATATGTGAGAATGCCTCATTTATTTAAATACCTTCTAAAGTCAGAATGCTATGGACTTATTATTATTATTATTATTATTATTATTATTATTATTATTACTTTTCAATATCTTGGTTTCTCATTGAAATCCAACATACATGTACATAAACAGCCAATCATGAAACCCTCAAGATCCTGGAGAAACATGTAGAAAAAATATCAGACACTCTGTGGGCAGAGAATCTGAAGCTGAGATTAACAGGAAATATCACTAATCTGAAATTTGTATGGTAGTAGAGTCCAATTTTTTGTGTGCCTGACATGAAAATGGGTGAAATTGGCAGGAAGTAGACATTTGATACTTAACATGGTCAGATAGAGGCACTGGAAAGTATAAAACAATCAATAAATCATTCAATCATTTGACAGACAGATAGATTAATTAGCATGACTTCAACCAGCAGTGAGGCTGCCTCCGTCTGGGTGAACAGATGCATTAGGCATGACTGGTCATGATGCCAACACAGCCAGGATTCAGTAAGGGCTGAGATTTTGCCACTTGCCAGGGTTGTGTTGTGTACTTGCTCCTATTACTAGACTTTCCACTCTGTAAACTAGCTGCATATGCCACAGGAGCACAGGAGTAAAACAATAGCTATGGCAGTAAACACATAATCTGACGTACATGTCATACTTACTTATTATATTTCAAGTATATACCTCTAAATATATCTCTAAATGAATACTGAGAATTAAATTTTGATATAATGGATGTGAATTTAAAAGCACTGGCTCCAGGTCAGCTGCCATTCACTGCACTTTATAAGCAAAGCCGGCTGAGAAAGCAGCCGGCCACAACAAAGCACCCGGGAGCGGCCGAAGAGGACCATAGGGCAGATTGCAGGGGAGGGGGGCTTGCTAAGTAGATTTAGACTGATTGAGAGAAGTAAACACTGTGCAACATTTCATAATCAAAAGTCAGTAGACACCTATGTATTTCAGTAAATAGATACCATGAATAAACGAATGTCAGGTTTTCCAACCTAAATAAAATGTCAAGACCCTGAAGTTCAAAAGAATTCTCCAACTTCATCTACTTAATGTGGTATTTTAAGCCTCGGTGACTTTTCCAACAAGCATATAAGCGCAAATATATGCACACTCCCTCTGTCACTTCATAGTTCTCTGTATATTCAACATTCAGGTTTATGTTCAGAGTGACTCACAGGATGTGTTGGCTCTGCAGTATCTGTGTTGCTCTAACACATAGCCCTCCTTACAGCTGCAGCGATGCGTCCCGATCCGATCTTCACACAGCTGATCACACACGCCCCACAACTGGCAGTCATCATAATCTGCTCCATGAAGTAACATGAAAAAGACACAAGACACAATCAGCATTAGATGCGTGAGGCTTCATCAGACACAAGATTCATATATCATAAGATAAGGTTAGGTAAGGAAAGCTTTATATATGGCATATTGATAACCAGAATCTAGTTAAAACTGATTAGTCTCATAAAACAGAGAAATTAAGCTATAGGCACATGTGAAACATTATAAAATTTCACCTATGCAAGAGCGGCTGTTGTTGAGGCTGACCACATAGCCAGATGGACAAGAGCAGGTACCACCCTCAGGAGACGGCACACACCGATGCTCACAGCTCAAAGACGCGCAGCGCCATATACCTGGAAATGACAGGAAATAAGATTCATCATAATCTGGCAAATATGAAACCTTTGACACACATCTGAGTCACATTTTAATAACCAGCTGTTTGTCTTAAAGCATGTTATTCTGAAACTAATATGAAAAGTAGCTAACAAGAATGAGGACTGTAATTTTTGCATCTGTAGGTAGTTTCAAGAGAAAGGGCTACAATTCTTGATTACATTTGCCTCTTAAATGCTGGTCGCTAACTATCAATGTTATATTATATTCTGGCAATAATCCTAATAAAAATGTTTCACAAGACCCGGAATTGAGGGTAGCCGTGGCTTACAGTCTTTCTGTTAATTATGAAAAGGTACTGACTGCAGTTGTGTCCGGTAGTAAAGTTGGTTTCATCTTCTCCATCGGGACAGTGACGTGTGCCATCACAGAGCTGCTCCATAAGGATACAAATACCAGACGAGGGGCATGGCCATTCACCAGGGTAACACTCATGCTGGACATTATCTACAGATATGACACAATAAAGTATATCTAGTCATTCACCAAGGGAGGTGATCACTATACCCATACACTGTGTAATGAAATAAATATATATATATATATATATATATATATATATATGAAAATATATAGCATTTCTTTGAGGTTATTGTTTTCTTCAAGCCAAAGATGAAAGAGCAGTAAAATGAAACCCAAAGAAAACACTGAAAAGGTGACACAATTGTGCACAATAAGAACAGAAACAATGTGTGAGGTTTGAAAAAAGCCCAGCAGCCTTATCTACAGTGGAATAAGAAGCAGCTTGGCATAGTCTCTATTGCCTGGGAAAACACTCTCACTTTAAATCATGTGAAGTAACCACTCTGAAAGGGTCACATGGGAGTTGCGGGTGCTTAACCCAGCCACTCAAAGCACAAGGCCTTCAGTGCAAAGTGGAGACGTCCTAAAGAGCTCTGGATGGTGGTCTAGAGTATAAATGGCTAAGAAGGGCCCAGTTGTACACAGAAGCCATCTTAGTCCATAGCCTAGGGTGTGCAGGTTAAAACAACACAATTTCTGCGACAGTCATGTCCGTCAAGCCCACTTCTGTGTTTAGCCATCGTAATGTTTTCCTGTTGCTGACATTTAGGTCTATTTATTATTTCATAGCTGACCCAGAATTCACACAAAGTTCAAAACAAAATGCTATTATTCAGCCACAAAGACTATTCCAATACGTTGCCTGTTGGAAACTGATAACTAGTGTTAACTTTCAAGGATAATCCAACTCTGGTTCTTCTAAAGATGTCTTCCCTACGCCATCTCAGGTTGTTCTCACCACCATTGCCGTGGATCAAAATCTACATCCAGATTTCTATAAAACTGCTGTGTGACAACGTCTATTGGTAAAATTGTTATGGAAATAAAATCGTGTTGAATTGAATTGAAAATATAATATGCCACAGATAGCATGCATTTAATAATTCATGTCATTTTCAAAATTAAACATCAAAGAACATTTACCCTGAACACTTAGAAGACATGTGTTTGGATAGAATTGCATTAGGTGACTTAAAGAAAAACACTGGAGTGTTCATTTTTGCCTTTAAATGTGTGAATATTATAAAATCTCTAATAGCATTTAAAGTATGGATTTATGAAAGTTTACAAGACACACTGGTGTTGTTATCCTGAATCGTTTTTCTTTCAAGAAAATCACCTACCACAGCCTCGCTCATCAGCATTGTCTCCACAGTCGTCCTCTCCATCGCACAACCAGACCTGATGTATGCAGCGACCACTGGGGCAAGTGAAGTAAGTTCCTCTACATGTAGGGTAAGCTGGAGTGAAAGACCATCCCAAAAGAGTCAGTAAATAAAGATAAACTTTCATCCCTGATCAGGCATCCATTAATGTTATAGTGATGTACTTACTGCAGTTCTGTTCATCGCTTTGGTCCCCACAGTCGTCATCATGGTCACAGATGTACCCACGTGGAATACACTCCCCATTATTGCATTGAAACTGACCACTACTGCATCGCTGAGCTGCACAAAACAAAGCAGTGCACGTTGCATTAGGTTTTCTGACATCATTTTTAGAATTGAGTGTTCTAATTAGACATTATAGTTACATTGTGACTGTAAAAAGCAGCACAGAGAGTGTAATAAGCCGAAAGTGTTTAGAGAGTGTATAAGGAGTGTGTTTTTCCTGCCAAGGAAGGACACTCACTGCAGTTGGCCTCATCTGAGCTGTCTCGGCAGTTGAGCACCTGGTCACAGCGTTGGCTTGTGTTATAACATGCCCCACTGGCACACCTCAACTCTGGGCACTCTGGATAGTCTGGAAGAGAGAGAAAGAGAGACCAGTTCCAGCCATCACTCATTTGTTCCATTAAATATAATTAGTCTGTAATACAATACAGCTATTTATGTTGAATAGTGACAAGCCTGCATGTTCCTCCAAAGGAATTATCTCAAGATCAGATGTTGAAAACTTAACAATACACCAGTAAATACTATGTATAGAAGTATTTTGCCTGATTTACGCTGTTTTAAAAATACAGCTTGCAGCAGTGGGTGCCAAGACTTCTGGAATAGTGTCTGAACATAGTTTCTCAGTAATCCACCAAGGAATCTGAAATTAACTTCTGACAACAAAAAGCATATTGTGGCTATTTCTGACAGTTATCAAGCCTCTTAATCTTACAAATTGATTAAAATGCCACAGGACCCTGGGATTGAAGGGATGTATCTATCCTCCAAAACACAAACACGGATAAGGATAGTGGACTTACGGCAGTTTCTCTCATCTGCCCCGTCTGAACAGTCGGGCAGATGGTCACACCTGTACTCCGCTGGGATGCATGCCCCATTTGTGCAGCTGAACTGTGTACTGGAACAGGTCCTGCCAGCTAAGAAAAGATCAAGCATCACATTTTTTAATATATATGTTCCAGGTGGTCCGGAAATTTAGGTAACACAAGGTTTCCATTCTTTCATATACACTTGCACATGACCAAAGGACATGCCACTTATTTGCCCTTTTGCTTCTATAGCCCACACACTGAGGTTATCGTGTTTCACAGGGATGAAGGAAATTACATTCCTTTACATTAATGAGAGGGTGAGGAAGGGAAGGACATACGGCAGTGTTGTCTCTCATCTGAGCCATCTTCACAGTCCTCCTCGTCGTCACATACCCAGTGACCTGAAATACACTCGCCGTCGCTCAGACATTGGAACTGACCGGCCTCACAGGTCGATGGGGCTGAGAGAACACAGTAAAGCTGCTTAATTAACTCATGGAAAGGGCTGTAGACAAACCTGCACACAGCTTGCACTTCAGGAATTTCATATGAAATTAAAGTTTTGCTATCAAACTTTTTTTTTATAGCAAAAATGCAAAAGGTGCAAAGATTCTTTCCAAAAAAGTGCCCAGTTTTTCTTTATATGAGAAAAAATTATGTTATGTTTGAGCAGCTTATAAAGTTCCTGGACTCAAACAAAACATCTTGGTCTTTCAGTTAAATTATTCCAACGAAGATAATAATACATTTGCTATCGTATCCCATCCTTATACCACAATGCTGTTGTATTGTTAGATCTCATTGGTCTGAAGAAGGTGATTAATTTTCTTTAACAGCATGACTCTGACAACAGTGTTTTCAGTATGCTAAACACTGCAAATAATACTTTATTTCATACTTTATAACTGTCAATAAGTCAGTAAGAGGACTTTTCTGACTTTACGTTTTCTCGGTAACCCAACAAGCATCCTTTTTTTAACGTTCAAGAGTTGCTATTAAATAGGTGATATAAAAACTAACTTGTTTTACTGACATGAAAAAGTATAATGTGTCGTTCTTTAATACACAAATAAATTGCTGTGGTAAAAGGGGAATAAAACACTTTCTGGAAATTGGAAGGTTATTGGAAAAAACAACAACTTTGGGGTGCTAACAGTAACTGCTTTGCATCAGGCCACATCACAGCACTTTGCCATTGATTAGTTTCCTATAATAGCACACCCATTGTGCTTTATTCTATACGTTTCACCCTTACATAAGACCCAGATACTGTATATGCACTGCACCACTTGTTACACTGATTGCTTGTAATACCAGGGAAGAGTAAGTGTGAGAGAGTTACTCACGGCAGCCGCTCTCATCTGAATCATCTGCGCAGTCTGCAGTGCCGTCGCAGCGCCAGCCTGCTGGGATGCATCTGCCTGTACCACAGCGGAACTGACCAACTTCGCAACTTGAACCTGAACAGACGTTAAAACACACATCAGCTCCGACACTGATTACTGTTATCAGTTTGAATAGACATTTGAATTGAATAGACAATAAGATGCAAAAAACAAAAAACAATTCTGGGTTGTGCTGTGCATACAAGCCAACCTAAATCAGAACAGCCCTAAATCAAGACCATTCCCATTATCGTACATTCACAAAATGGATAGCACTCTTCACTCCTCTAATAAAAACACAAAAACACTCTTTAAGTGGACATAGAGGTGAAGGTTGCTATTGATGAAACACACAGTTAAGAGCATTGACAGGCAGCGGAGAAGAGAGTGCCGGCCAAACAGCCGACACTCACACAGCCCTCGCTGTTCTCTTCCCAATCCCTCCTTTTGATCTCTGTCTGTGAGTGGCATCTCAAGAGATAAGGTACCACCCTTCTACCTTCCCTGCTGGGCTCTGCGAGATATCGACTGGGGCAGCATAGTTCAGCCGAGGAGGCCTCCATCAGAGCTGCTGAAAAAACGCATTGCGCGATTTTGATTGTCTTTCACTGACACTCTGATTAATGGTGCATGCTGTTCCTTGTCAGGAACGTAATTGGAATAAATAGTGGTACCGGGTGGTACCACAGCCCTTACACCCAAATTCCAAAAGCTGAAGGGAGATGTAAGTTGAAGAAAGGTGGGTAAAAGCAGGGGCTGGTGTGTGAATGTGTCTTTTCACTGGCTACCTTTAAACACACTTTCTGCCTGTGATCAGAAAATTTAATATTAATTTAGGATTTTAAAAGCTTTCTCTCAAATTTCTGAGTGGACAGTTTGTATAATGGGTGAGAGAAATCTTTTTGTCTCATGAATTACTTCACTCAATGCCCATTCCAAATAACCACGATCGAATAATTTTCTGTAAAAGCGTAGTTCTGACAACATGGATGACTCTAATTCAAACGATTTCAAACTTTTTTTATTCAAACTTTCTAATTCAAAGTTTATATTAATGAACTCATATTAATATGTTACTGTTTCAAATAGCAAACAACTCATCCACAGGGAATTGCATTCCAGATGATCTACATAATCAATTATTTAGTATTTATTGAAGAAGTTTCGAGTGTCAGCAAGTTTCCTGCCATGGGGAAGTCATGAGGACAGAGGACTTTGAGCTTTCTGGTTTCTGGGTAACATGACAATATTCATTTTTTCTCTTATTAACTTCAAAAGATAAAAAAAAGAGGCCGAACACAAGAAATGACAGATACTAAGTTGCCTCATGTATGTTCCACAGCATTATATGGAACTACAGAACATATAAAAGCAAAAAAATAACGAATAATTGGCAAATCCTCACGGTAACAGTAGAATAACGACTTTGGGATGTACTGTTGTTGGAATATTTGAGGTGGTAACAGTAATTCTGCGTTGTATCTGGCCACATCATACCATGACTTCTTATGATAGCATGTCCCGTAGTGGTGTCTGACTGCATAGAGAGTATTTTTTTAAATAGCTTGCAGTAAAAAAAACTCTTACAAGTTATTTAAACCTTATTGACCAGTGGTGCCACTACTAGTTTGAAGGCATGATGTTATCATGTTTAGAAGATTAACTTCTCTGTCCTGAGCCCATACTCTCATAAATTATGTTCAATTTCAGTACAAAACAAATGCAACAAATCCTGAAGTGATGCTGAAGTTTCATTTTATGGATGAACGATGAAAATGATTACGCATGTGTCATTTTTTAAAAACTCAACAAGTTTATAATTCGATATGTGCAATAATGTTGGTTAAGCCTGGAAAAAAACTTTGAAACATTTTGAAAAGAATGACACTGAAACCTGCTGTTCATTGAAGTAAGAAACCACAAGAAGCTTGAGTGTGTTAAGAGTGGCCAAAGAGCAACACTCAGAAAAAGGCTACGCTGTGAGGTCAGCATTTGACATTTAGCCTCCCGGCAACTTAGCTGAAAAATCCCCTACAAAAGTCGAACCATTCAGCTGACACAGCTTAATGCTTCCTTGTTGTAATACAGAGATATGCAGAGAACTGGGAGAAGGACATGCAGTAATTAGGTAATATGCACATAAACAAATCCCTAATGCTTTGCTAACAAAAAAATATGTAATCTGCCTAAGTACTTTACAAAGCTTTGCAAAACCACCATGGGGATTGTGTACCAACTCTGGGATGGGACAGGTACCATCCTACCAAAATGCAGCGTCCATATAACAAAAAATAATGGTGAAGTCGTTCTCATATCTAGAGGTCCTGACTTGCATTAACAAGGCCACAGCAATCCCAGCACTCTTAAAGCGTGCCAGCCAAATGGATTTCCAATTAACTCCTCCAGCAGCCAATTGGGAAGCCAGCCTTTTTCCTGCTCAGTTTACTAATGATAAAATTGCTCCTCCGCTCGCTCAAAGGCAGGCTTTGTTCAGAGGACATGATCCCGGAGGTTTCAGCAGCGTCTGTAACACACAGGTAGACAACTGGCACACACGGCACTGGCAGAGCAGGACAAGCTCACTGACACAAGTCACACAACTGGAGTAAATCACCCTGCCAGCACTGGTGGAATATGAGCCTTACACAGAATAGGACTGAAGAAAAAGGTTTACAGAGATGTTTCACATTTTAGTCATAGATAATGCCCTGGAGAAAATCCAGTGTATTCCTGACATCAGGTATTAGTCTCAGACAGCTAATTGTTTCAAATGTTAAACTCCAAACCCAGCAGAGGTTTCCCTGACCTCAGCTAGCAATTATAGGCTTATGTTTAAGCTCAGCATCTATACATTAGGTTAACAGCTTCAACCTGACTTTGCCAAGAGAGAAATGTATCTGCTGCTGCCTTTAAAATGACGCCAGTGTTTTCTGACAGTATCGGTGTCGGGAAAGGTGACAGGCAAAGTGTAATGTGCTTTTTAAACAGCAACATCCTGTGTGGAGCTGTTCAGGAAAACGAACCCTTTACTTAACAGTCATTCTAGTAATTTCTCAAGAGGGCCCAAGGGGGATTTTATTTCAATGTCTTAATTTAGGCTTAAAAATGGAACTGTTCCTTATTGTTAAAGAAACAATAAGAGAGAAGAGCAACATGGTTGTCTCCCTGGTCAATGTGCGTAGAGGGGCTTGTATTATGCAAATGAATTTGTCCCGTTGAAGGGCTATATGCATTTTTTTCTTCCTTCATTAACGCCTTTGCTCAGACTGTTTTGTTGGTTTAGTGTTTTCTTTTTTTTTGGGTCCCCTCTTCCTTCTTTTGGACATGTCTTTTCTAATTAGCCAACTTAAACCCACAGCAGGCAAGAATCCCCAACATTATCTGAGGGGAAAGATAAGGGGGACACCCTACCACCAGCCCACAAAGGGCAGCAGCAGAGGAATTTTCATTAGAATGAAGCCTCCCAAAGGCTTAGACCCCACTGGGTGATAACAATAGCACAATGGGCCGGCTGGCTGGCCTGTAGCCCCATAACCGAAAGTGTCAGTACACTAAAGGAGCCCACAGAGATGGATAGTGAAATGGAAGAATACAGTAGAGCTTCCTGCAAAAAGAGAGCCAGATAGAGACCCCCTTTGCCCATCTTTCTGTCTCTCCTCCCTAAAAAAAAAACCTAAACGGCACTTGCCAGCCACAACATCTCATTCTAGGCTCGTGGAGGCCATGGGAGAGGTTCTGCCTCTTTCATCAAAGCCGTCTTGTTTTGGTGCGTCGCAGGAGGCTGGGTGAACGTGGTGGGGGAGAAGACGGGCAGCACCAAGTGCCTGGGCCAGCCTTTTCTGTCAGAGCAGAGGGCTGTTGCCCGTTTCATATGGAAATGTATGTGGCCGAATGAAGTCAATTGCTTAACAACTGACTTTGGCTCTCGCAGCTAGACTGAAAAGACCCAGCGGTACACAGAAGGGGTTTGGCATAAATGGAAAGCAAAGAGGAGCAATGTTGATCAGTGGAGCTGTCTATGAAGTCATTCTGTTCAGCACTGCTGATTTTCAAAATTTTGTTAAACAGTGAATTGTATCATTGCCTTAAATATATAACACATTAAAACCCATTGATAAAAATATACGCAAGTGAACTATCTAAAATTACTTTCTAACTTCATCTGAAATTTTCTAATGTCCACATTTGGCATTCTTTAACTCTGACTGCATGGCCATTTTGCCAATCATGTATAGACACATTGGAACATCAGAAAGCTTTTGCTCTGTTAATAAGACAATCGTGAATCATGTGCCTGGTTATGAAAATCGGGTAGTGGGTCATAGTGAACCAATGATCCAGATCAAGGACCAGTAGCAGGGAGTGACTACTCAGGATTTGCAAGTTACTATGCAGAAGAAATGCTTACCTGTGCAAAAAAACATAACTAAGAGTTTTATGTTGAACTATTAACAGCTTAAATATTCAACACTTTCATAATCTTGTTAAGTGCAAAAAACAATCGCAGTTACAAAATGCCTTCATCATCATGTTTTCCATGAATGTTCAACTAACCGTAACAGTGTAATAATAAATAACAAGCAGCCTTTATATAAACTAGTCACTTATCAACACTAAAAAATTTCAAAAGTGCATGTGACTCAGGAGTATGTGCAAACACAGGCACCTTCAAAACACCTTAAAATAATGTGAAAACCATGCACAACCAGACTGTGACAGATAAATCATTAATATCAATGATCAAACCGGCACTGTCACCTTCAACCCATGGCAGAAATCAGGTCTGAAACAGGAACCCTAAAGGCCCAGACGGAAGCAGCGTTCAGTGTACTGGAGAATGCATCCTGACCTTCTCCATTGAGGCCTTTTGGTCATTTCCTCTCAAACATATGCTGAATAAAGCTGGATTAAGGAAGCCCATTCCTGGCTCACATTTCTGAGGAGATCAAGCATGATTGCAAGTTTGAGGCAAACACAATAATACAGATTCATTTTGGTTTCAAATTGTATCAACCTGAAGTTCTTGACGTGAAAGAGATAGGACTAATCCAAGAGTTAGTGAAGGGAGAATTGCTTCATTCAAGGTCATTATTGTCTGAGTAGCTCAAAGCAATGTCCTCTGAATGTCTTCAGATTGGTGTTAAAGATATGTATCCAGTACCAGGTGACAACTTTTTGACCCCCACAGAGTTCTCTACGTCCTGCACATTTTAGTGTTTTCCTAGTTGCAATGCAATTCAGGAAAGACGTTTAATTAGCTTATTAGTTCAATTGTGTGTATTACAGGCAAAGAAAACACAAAAAATGTCCAGGAAAGGGGTATTCTAGGGCCACGATCGGGGAAACTCATGCTGAAATGCTAGATCATTTTAAATAAATGTGTCTAACGACTGGTGTAAATTACCAGCCAATATTCAGTCCTAGGTTCAAAACATATATTTTGTTCCACAGGGTCTGTGATCACTTTTAAGCAACATCTAGAGCAGTAATTAGCAGCCGGATGCACACTAAGGAGCTTACACACACTGAGAGCTAAGCAAAAACAAAGTAGATTACAATGCGAGAGCCTCGGTGAGCTTTAGCAGCACGTTACACTGCAATGTTTAGGGTGGTTAATAAATATTAAAACAGATAAAACAGGATGCCCAGTTCTGTATACACAAGCCAAATAAGGGTTGTTGTTTTTTTTGGTTGTTTAAACTAAGCACCGCGGTTTGAATGAGCATTGTAGCAGCAGTAGTGTCTGGTAGCCAGTCACATGCTCTCCTCTGTTACCTAGCAACGGCAAAGCACAGGCAAAAGTTCTCGAGGAGAAGTTTAAAGGAGCGCGAGGCGAGGTGGCTTTGTGCTCGAGACATTCAGGACTGCGTTTTGTTTATTAAATGACGTGAGAGAAGGAACCTGTTAAATAACTACTGTTTGTTTTAAAGTAAACAAATGATTTTCTTTGAAGTAAGTAAATAGAGCGTCACAGAAATGTACACATCTTAAAACGCCTCTGCATGACCTCATTAGCCATGTTTAGCAACTCCGGGATTGTAATGGAGTAGCCTAAACAGGCGACATAACGGTCCTGTGCAAGCAAGTGCAATAATCTCCCAGACTTTAAACGTTATAGCGATATAGTTGCATTTAAATCATTCACATGGTCTATTATTGCGACTGATCACGTCTTGCCTTTTTTGCTCGAAAAAAAAAAATCCGACTTTTATTTCAAGTTGAATTTTAAAATCTTGCTGAAATGAGCTTACTTTTATAATACACGGGATATAAATCAGGGATGTTGCATTGCAAAATAATTATTAAGAGTATGTCTAAAGATAACGGATTTAAAACATTGTGTTGCGTCTAAAGTTTTGACAACATGCAGAATATCCACACATTTTCATTTTCTCCCCAAAAAAGTTCTGATTCCCGGATTTTTTTCCCCAAGACACTCCAGACTTGCACAAGAACCCTGTAAAGAAGTACTGATCGGCGTTTAAGTGTTGCACAGCATGACAATCACTTTTATATGCTACAGTGCGCACTTTTGTCTTGGAGGTCCCTCATAACACCATCCAATCACCGCTTTAGCCTGTAGGCAACCGAAGTATGTAGATATGAGGACTTAAAATGCCTCAACTCACCCTGACAGTTGCACTGAAGGACGTATAAAGTGAGCAGAGTCGCAGTTTGGAGCAGCATTGCTCGGTGCATGGTGATGCGCGCGCGGCTGCTCCTCGTCAACCCAAACACACGGAGCTGCGCGGACTGAGGTGAGGTGATGCTGCGCGCGCCTCAAAATCACTTGTCCCGGGCTGATGAGAAAGGGCGTGCACTAAAAGCTTAGACACGACCCCCCACCCCCAAGCACTATGCGCGCGCGCGCACACACACACACACACACGGACGCACGCCCGCACCGTGTACACGTACACACTCCCCCTTACTGAGACAAATCCTTTAGCCGGAATACAAGAACTAGGCCTACAGGTCATGCACTACACCGATGCTCTTTTGCTCTCTCTCTCTCTCTCTCTCTCTCTCTCTCTCTCTCTGTGTGTGTTTGCCAAGCCTATTACTTATTTCTTTGTATGCCTGCATCTCTGTCAACAGTTAACCACAGAGTCCTCATTTCTTGATTAGAAATTTGAAACACACTACAAGTTTTATTAGCAGAATAGCGGTGAAGTTAGTGAAGTGGAGTGTAACTTCAGTGATAGGCTAATTTATGTGCTGAAGAATTACTGACATTTAAAATGAACTGGTGATGGTCATAGGTCTGTGTAAATCGCATGTAGAGCAAATGTACATTCAAAAGGTCATTAGTATCCCACCGAGGATGAACAATAAGAAGAAAACCTGTAAATGTCGTGTGCTTATTTGTATAAAATATGATCACGTGGTTCTACCGTGAAATTGCACATGTCAAATTAAGTAAACAAGCCATGTCTAAATAACACGTGAAAATTAAACGGGAATATAAAATGCACTCCGTGGGAAAACAAGATGTGAAGTGTCCAAAAACCACAATTATTCACATGTGAAGGGAAAAAACAGAAAGAATATGCTATGTGGGCAATGCACGATGATATGTAACTTATATGTCTCTTTAAAATAAAAGGTTGTTTTTTTTTTACAATTATTCTCATGAATTTACATTTAGATTTAGATTTGTGGCACTTGGATGCCCCTTTCCAGAGCGACTTACGGTACTCTGAAGTCTCTATCAGTAAATACATTCTGGTTCACTAGGTCACGGACTAAGAACATCATCAGTCTAAAGAAAACTCTATTGGGGAGGTTAAATAGTAAGAACAGCTATTGAGCTACTGAAAGTTAGTCAGTTGACCAAAGGTTAAATTTTCTACAGGATAATAAAAGCAGCCTATACCTTAAAGCTGTGATTCCCAGGTTTTTCTTTTTCTTTTCAGTGGTGGAAATCACAACCAACCCTTGTCAAAGCTGTTATGTCTGTTATTTAATTCCTAATAGCCTACTATTAGCTTATTTGACTGGTTATTTGAATTGAATGAATGGCTTTCATGCAAATTCAAAAACATGTATTTCTATAAATAATTTCCGCATGGACATAACGCATGTATAGCATGGACATAACGTTCTGTTGGTGTAATAAGTTTAGGAATAATAAGTTGCATAGCTCCAATGAATAGCCAGAATAGTGTTGTACATATCTGAACAACGAGTCTAATATTTAAATAAATTGTGTTACTGAAATACATCTGTGCTGAGGGTGGGGGGAGGAAGTGTCCATTGAATTTATTCATTCATTTTTATTTATTTAATTTTAAGTTAAAGGGTCTTGGCCGCAGAAAGAAATGCCTTAAAGGGGATATCCGGCTAAACTCTCCACTATTCATCTCATATGAAGTGTTTGGATAATTAAGCTAATTGGCGTTTTTGCCTTACACTATGCTGTTAATACACTGCGATATAGCTTGTATTATTCAATCTGAGAGGCAGTATTTTCTTTTCAGAAAAGCACTGGCTCCATCTAGAGGCCTAAATATAATCTGACAATCAGCTGTAGCCTAATTCTTGATTTTTTAAGTTAAGCAATGGGAGAAAGCGCTGTGATTATCGTTTCTTTCTCACATTTTCACGTGTATATAGTAGGCCTATATTGTGCATCTACTGTGCAAAAGTCTTAGGCACAATGTATTTTGTTATAGATAGCCTATTTATTTTATGAATTCTGAATTATTGCGTTAATCTAAAAACATTTTAGATTTCCAAGGAGTACTTTTCCAAAATATAATTTATATTTGAAATATCTTTTTTATGTCAGTAAAGAAAGCAATATATTTTGTTAGAGACCACTTTTCAGACAAAAACATAATGACGGTGCTCTAGGTAAAAAAAAAATAAATAAATAAAAAAAAGAAGAAGCAAGTGCAACGGTCAAAGTCTCCAGAAGAGCTGTGGCAGAATCTCCAAGGTGCTCAGTAAAACCCACAAGTTCATAAGCTCATTTCCTTATAACTGCACAAATTGTACCTGGGACAATTCGGCCTATTTACGAAAAAAAAAAGTAAAGGATCATTACACTTTTTTTTTCTTTATGTCTAAACCTCTATTTTAATCTTCTTTTAGTTTTTCTAGCTAGTTTTTTTTTTCTCTGTTTCTTTCTTTCTTTTATAAATCAGAAGTTTCAGCGCGCTCACACTCCAGTATGCGCGTGCACAGCAGTAACGTGGACGCATTACCATGACAGCAGCAATAAACCTGAAATCTCAGTTACCACTGACAACCACAGAGCCACCGTGGCGCTTTAGTCACTACATGGTAACTGAAGAACTGAACTAAAAACAGAAAAAAGTATTTATTTTTTGCTTTTTTATTCCAAAGACATGACATCTTCGCAGAGAAACCAAAAAGACGTCAAGCCGATAATAATAAACACCAACCAGGTAACGTGGCTTCAGTATCATTCCGTGCTGTTAACAGTAGGTTTTACACAATGACATACTGAAGGAATGACCACACATTAAAGGAGTGGTGTAGTTAGAAAATTAAATCACTGTTGCAGCTGGATAATTTAGCTAGATAATTTAGCAAAGATTATTCTTTACTCAGTTTCACCATTAAAGAGACTTTTCCAGTATTTTTTATTTCATATTAATTCCAGTGTTTTCTGCACTTTTCCAAGACTTTTTCAGAATTGTGAATTTCTTTCTTTCTTTCTTTCTTTCTTTCTTTCTTTCTTTCTTTCTTTCTTTCTTTCTTTCTTTCTTTCTTTCCAAGCTTGAATAAAACTGGTGAGTTTCTTCCTGCAATAACAAACATGCTTAATTGTCTGTTATTTTGGATTTTGGATTTATTTTGGATTTGTTCAGCAAGACCAAGTTAATAGTTAGAACTAACATCATACAGACGAAATATTATAGGAAGTAAAATCTTTGCAGACACCTACAGCCATAAATATAGCAAATCTATGCCTCATTTCCTGCTTGGCCAGTAATAGAAACAGTAATCTCTCCTTACCAGCATGCCTTAGCTGCTACATAAAATCCCTCATAAAATAAAATACATATTCTCTGAGCTTTTTTCTGTGAAAAATAAATCTTTACTCCCCTGCTTTGAGGTGTCATTGATTCATACATCCAAATGTACAAAATCTTTGTGGATGTTCAGTTTTTCAATTCAGTTCAGTTAAATTTGCATTTTAATCATTTAGCACCATTGACATTGTCACAAAGCAGCTTTACAGACCCCTAAAGAGCAAGCAACAGGTGATGGACAGCAAATCTCTCTGAGAACTCTCAGAACCAGACTCCAAAGGAAACCCATCCTTCTCTGGGTGACACAGAATGAGAGATTTTAAATAATGAGAATATAAATTGTGGGAGTATAAAGTCATCCCCACCAAGAGCGCAGTGTCATAGAGCTGTGAAATAGTGTGAAAACAACATAGCCTTATTGACCATAAATTCAAAAACAAGGCCCAGCTGACAAATCTGTTGGGATTTTGAGGTTGTGTTTGAAAATATGCATCTTTCTTAAACTCAGTAATGAATAGAAACTCATTGTCCTCTTTATCAGGAGCTCCTGCACACCTGCTCATTTATGCAGTTCAACCAATCTTGTGGCAGCAGCACAATATATAAAATCATGCAGATACAGATCAAGAGTTAATGTTCTGTGTTAACTATAGAAGAGACTGTATGTGTGTGAAATTCCCAGGAGATCTGCAGTTTCTGAAATACTTAAACCAGTTCATCTGGTACCAACAACAATACCATGGAAAGTCAAAGTCAGAGAGAGATCAGACTTTTCCCCCATACTATTGTTTGATGTGAACATTAACTGAAGTTCTTTACCTCTATCTGCATGATTTGGTACATATATGGTAAAAGTTTTTTTTTTAAGCCCAACTTTTACTGTTCTAATGAAATGCTGCATCTAAGGACATGGATGATGTCCACCAAGCACTGGAAAAGCTACAGGGACTGTCGCAGGAGGAACGGACTGAGGAAGGGATACTGCGCTCCAGAATAGACGAGCAGTCCAGCTTGATCTGCATGCTGAAGCAGCGGGGTGATGAGATGCTGTTTCGCTGTCAGGCTCTAGAGCGGGTCAACACCGAGCTGCAGAACCTGCAAGTCAACATGCAGACAGAGCTGCAGAATGAACGGGAGAAATCAGAGCAGCTGGAGCAGAGGTTCATGGACCTCGCCACCAACCACAGAGAGCTGATCAACTTCAAAGATGAATACAAACAGAAGAATGCCGAGCTGATGAAGGAGAACAGGAGACTGCGAGAGGAGAATGAAAAGCTGTTCAGCAAAGAGCTGCAGGATAAAGAGGAGACCATTCATAAACTCTCCCAAGAGCTGAGCGACCTCACTGAAAAACACAAATACTCTGAAAAAGAATACCAGTAAGCAAATCAGTCCCAGATGTTTGATCATCATGTGAAGCATCTTTCATCTTTCACACTTTTTCTTTTCACTATTTTTTATAATCCTTTTATAAACAGAGACAAAGCAACTGTTTTCCAAATGAAATTTAAGGAGTTGATGGATCTCCATCAGGATAAAGAGGCCTCTTTGCAAGATAAACTACACAACACTCAGAAAGAGCTAAAGAACGCAGTGGACGTGAATACAGGTAGAGTCGCCTTTGGTTCAGTTTCGTATATCTGCATTTCTTTAAACGTTTTCTCAGTTTGTATTCTGTTTATGTTCTTCAGAAATGGGTTTAAAACTTAGGCAAAGTCTGGAAAGAGGATCAATGAAAGAAAAAGAGGCAGAAGAGAGGTTTGATGCACTTATGAAGGAGAAGGATGAACTACTGGAACTGTCCATGCAGAGAGGGAAAATTATACAGGCAAGTCGTATAGCCTATTAATCACTAAATGAATATATAAATATGAAAACAAAACAAAAATTTTAAATAAAATGTGTTGTGGCTGAATAATACTTGGCACTTCTCATTTAAGAAACCATAAATAGATTTCACCGAAGCAAAATGTTATTATTTATTTTTGTCTTTTTGCAAAAATCATGTGAAATGTGCAAAAGAGAAATATATTTCAGATCAGGAAAATCTGTAGGTTGTTGGAATTTCACCATGTGATAGGTTCCCCCTGGTTTTTGTAAATAGGGCCAAATCTGCAATTACATCTACAAAGCCTATGTAGTGCACCAGTATGAAGCTGATAAAATACTTTTTCTAGTATAATGCGCTATTCTGTATAATCCACCCATTTTGCCTTGTCAGTAATTTACAATTTGATTGACATGCTGCTAAACCAATCAGTAACAACCAGTTAGTGCTGCAGATGTACCAGCTGTTTCTGTTTTAAAGATTTATAGTAATAATTATTTTTCAGATTTTCATCATACCTTCTGGTTTATTATTTTGTTTTTATGTGCTGTTTGGTTTTTTATTTGTTTATTATGTTTTTATTTTTTTGGATTTATAAAATTTGGTTTTACTATTTTGGTTAAACTATTTTACAGGAAAAACAAGAGGAAATTCATGAGTTAGAAAAGAAGAAGAAGGATTCAGAAAATGCTAGACAGGAAGCAGAGGACAGGTTAATTCAATACATAATCATTTCATTTAATCATGTAGCACCAGTGCAGTAAAGTTTTCAGTAATAGCCTTTAGTGTAATCTGTGTTCTACATTTATTCAGGTTTGAAAGAGAAGCCGCTGCAGTGAATGCTGAACAGAGAGTACAGCATCTTCAGCATGCTCTCGAGAAAGCAGAACAGACTTACACTGATCTGAAGAAGGTTTGCTACTTTCGCAAGAATGAATAACCTGTGAATAGTTTTATCTCTTGACCCGTCAAAAGGGAAAAACATTTCAGTGTCAATATCTTACATGTGCAGTTACATGTTCTCTGTTGTAAATTTGTATCATGTTACACCTTTTCAGGAGTTCGAGGCATATAAAAAGTACAGCAGTGACTTGCTGGCACAGGAAAAGGAGTTAAATACCAAACTTCGCCACATGATCAACTGAGCTCTCTATCCAAGCACATCTTCCTGAACTTATCCATATTTTCTGTCATGTAAGTGTGTGTGTGCACGCGTGTGTGGAGTAAAAGAGGAAGATCTCTGTAAAAGTAGTATTACAGTGACAAATCCTGATGAAAGAGGGCTAACTGTTACCCTCCAGCAGAGGGCGCAATAATACTGTTTAATAAAAAGTTATAAGTTTGTGTTTAGGTAAAAAAATTATAAAAGTTTAGATAAAATCTTATGCTGGCCTTACACCAAACAACTTTTCAAGTGATTTCACTGTAGCAGACAAATTTCCAATGTCAGAATAAAATCATGAGAGTTTTGCTAGAGTTGGGGTGTGCTCCCATCATCTGGATCATTTGGTGTTAGGTGGTCAGGATAGCTGTCTTAAGGGTCCACTATGTTGGATTCAACCAGCTGAATGCCCCTCCCTTACCGCTCCTTTTCCAAGCATGCATTAAAACGTATGGTGGCTGTCAGGTGCCCATAGTGTACTTCCAAGTACTTCCATTCACACTCCCATGCTTTTTTCTTTTCCTTAAGTACGCTCCTCAATTTTTCAAAATTTAGGCTCTCAAACTGTTAGCCAGCACCAGCAAACGCTGATTCCTTTTATTTCTTCTTCTTCCTTGTCTTTCTTTCTTCTTCTTTGTCGTCCTTCCAGTTCTACCTTCTGGATTCAAGCTGCCATTTGTGAAAACATGCAACACGGAAGGCACTCTTGAGAGTTTTGTCCATTCTGTGCTACTGTCATGGTGCAACATGGTGGCTCTGGAGTGGAACTGCACCCTGTGTAGATATAAAGCACTCATTCTAAGCTTAGAAAAACAACACAACAATTTGTAGTTACATGTATACAGTAATGAAAACATACTTATAATTTCCATAAGTATATTATGGAATATAAACTCACATACTCCGTTTCTGCTAACAGATACCCTCAAAATCCTACATAGTGGACCCTTAGTGTTATCTTTAGTCTTGGCTCATGCAAATGGTGACACTGCAAGATCCCCAGTCTTTGCAAAATCATAGTTAATTGCTTGAAAAGTTGTTTGGTGTAAGGTCGGCATAACCCTGCGACTAATGACACAATGTCTTTAGCTGTGAGAAGTTGTCAAACTTTAGTCTTTTAAAAGTCATTTCAGAGTCTTTTTAAAGACTTCTAGTGTATGGTTATCATTAGATGTGTGTATAAGCTACTATATAATGAACCTAACATTAGTTTGCCATTTGACAGGAGATGTAGAAAAGTCCAACGGTGCAGATCAAACGAAAAACCCACGTTCTGAATCAATTTCAGCCAGAGTGCCATGAAAGGTTAGAAATGGCTGAGTTTAGCAGAAAATATAAGGAGATTAGGTAGCTTCCTTTATTAATATAATAGGCTGGGTTTTTCAGATGGAGGTGGAGTTTTTTATCACTGGCCAAATTTTCTGTACACTCATAGCAAATAAAAGTAATTCATTAATTCTTGTTCAGTAACTGGTCAGGGCCAGTGTGGATCCGGAAACTATTGCAGAAACACTGGGAACAAAGCAAGAATTCGGCCCAGATTAGATACTAGTGAATCACACACACACACACACACACATACACACACACACACATACACACTGTAGTTTAGTAAAGTTGCTGTGTTTGTCGACAAAATTG
>JAQQZR010000035.1:18497317-18524027 GCA_030068235.1 Notoglanidium macrostoma | reverse complement strand
CACACACACACACACACACACACACACACACACACACACACACACACACACACACACACACACACACACACGTGCAAGTTAGAGTAGCCATCCTGGGGTCTGTGGTAGCTCGGTGGTTAAGACATTGGCCTAGTGATCGGAAGGTCGTGAGATCAAATCCCTGTGCTGCCATGGCTGGGCCCTTGAGCAAGGCCCTTAACCTTCACTGCTCACTTGTATAAAAATAAGATGTATGTAAGTTGCTCTAGATAAGGGCCTCTTCCCATTTACTTTACATTACAATGTAAATATTGGCATCCTGAGAGACCAGAGAACCCTGAGAAAACCCATGAAGACATGGGGAAGACAGAAGTGTAAAACAGAAGTGTAAAACAGATACACAGATCAAATTGGGAACACTGAAGTTGCTTGGTGGCAATGCTACCTGTTGCAGCACTTAATATAGTTTAAATAAAATGTATTAAAATCTCTTGTCTTATTTGAGAATACAATGTACAATGTAACTCACTACTAATTTTCATGTTCACTAGTTATTATTAATCACGTTTATAATAATTATGCTATTCATGGAAAAGCCATGCTTATGTCAGCCTCTGAAACAAGTGAACATGTTTAAATAGATGATCATAGAACTTTCCTGCTTTATTGACAAATGTATTGTTTAAAGACCAGTTTAGTAATTTCAGGGAACTTTCCAGTCTAACACCTAGACAGGTAACTCAAATTACAGAGAACCACACAGTGGTCATTTTGTCTTAAAGTTTATACTTTATTATATGCAACATCTGGATGCATTCACAACATGCAAACGTTTGCTCAGTATCCCAATAAGTACTATATTGCCTTCTTGTTGTTTATATGCATTAAGACTTTTTTCTACATGAATTATGAAATTTAAAAGGTTTTTTTTATGACCTCAGTGTTTTACATTTATGAGCAAATATATGCATGTGTCAGTCATTTACAGGGTTTTTTTTTAGTAAGCACTGCATCTGTCTTGTGTCTACATACCATTTACTCTGCAATCATTATTTTTACTACCTCCTGCATTCATTGTTTTTTTCTACATTAGTGACCGGCACACCTGTAGCTCAGTTATTTACTACCAGACCTCTTTCAAAGCATTTTCTCAGTATTCCAACAATGTGTTGAAAAGCCACCAGCAAGGTGTATAATCCTGTGCTTGCTTAGGAGCGTAAGTGTGCAGCAGTTGCTCTTGAATATATTGCATCAAGTTCAGGCAGGTTTATCTCTGCAGCATGATTGGCATTTCAGCCCACCCTTTACTATCTTGACCTCTCCCTGGTCACACTGATGCCATCAACTCCACCTGACCTCCATGGCCATCTGTTCCTCAAAAATCCTAAGAATGGCATAGATTGCACAGACATTTGAATTAGCCAAAGTGTTTGAGCGTTCTGTAATTGATAATGCATATGCTATGACTGCATTTCTCCTGTTTTTGATGCTATGTGTGGTTCTCTTGATTTCTGTATAACAACTTGGATTGCAATAGATAATATAACAGTATAATATATTATATTCATTTGTGTGTGCTTGTTTTTATGGAAATTTGGGGAGAAAATTGAGGAATGATCAAGCTCAAAAATAAAAGAGGGTTCTGCATTCCTTATGTTCCTTGGTACACTGGAAGGCATTTTTCCACCTAAGTTGTGGTTATGCTGGGCCACTTGTCAATGCATGCATTTTCAGCGTGAAGTGAATGTCTGGTTTTCTCTGATCGTACAATATTATAAGTACAGACGTTGTATACATTCCAATACATGTGTCTGTTGTACTTCAGGTCCTAGCATGGTGTATACATGTGTATTAATGCAATTAAAACACAGATATGACTGACAATAAAAAATAGAGCAGATTTCTTGTGATTAAACCATGCATAAAAGAGATAGTAACCTGAGGAACTGTGCAGTGTGGAAAATGTGCATAACATTTTCTGACAAACAATGAAAATACATCATATCCTACGAATGCAGGAACGTGGGATCATGGATCATGGATGGAGTGGGATCATGTCTATACTTGATTTCAGAGTAAATTTCCTGATGCTAAAGGGCTGGGTTGTGTATGATTCATCTGATTTACACTGAGAACTGAGGTTGTAGAGATTATCTAGTATGTCAATATATTCTTCTTAATTTTTTACTGTAAAATCTCTTCTAAAATTTCATTTGCAGCCTTTGCAAAGTAAGATCCTAGGATGCAACTCTGGTATGTGACAAAAAAAATAAGGTCCCTCCTTTCTTAGGGATTTTTTGGCTCGCGTGATTCAGGGAGGAGCATTCCATAGTGTCAGCTCTACATGTCTGTACCCTGCAGGGATGAGAGCATACAGCTTGGTCTCCTGGCGCATAAGGGTCTGGTTGCCTGCACAGTTTGCCCTGGACATGCAACTACTTGCATCATACCTGCACACAGGTCACAAGTCAAGCGCACACACCCACACAGTCACGTTTTCTTTGTGTGCAGCAGAATATCATCACTGTGCCAAGAACAGGTGACCTTTCAGAAGCCTCAATCTATAAAACTGCAGTGGGCTCTAAAAGGCTGAGACCACAGTGGAAATGCTTCTCTGCAAGTATTTCAGTCTTTTCTAGTTTAACACAACAGATTTTCACAACAATACAAATTATGTAATAAGCACAACCTGAGTGAAAAGTAGAAAATCTGCTTTTATGACACTGGAGCTGGTGTGAACTCCACTAGCTTGTCTAAAACCTTGATGATCCATCAGTGTGTTCACATGATTTTGTGGAAGGGGGGAAAAATCAAGGAAAATCTGACCTGTATTAGGACTTAAAATTGTCAATATTTCAAATTATCTAGAAGTGAAATATTGAATATTTAAGATATTGAATATTGTCTTCTGTTTTACAAAATGTAAAATGTTCAGTTCATTTATGTTTTTGTGGTCTTGAACTTTTGAAACTCACTGTATATACAGTATACTGCCGAACATATGTTGACACCTTACTATTACACCTATATGTAGCCCTTCCACAAACTGTTGCCACAAAGATGATCTGACACAATTGTCTAGGTTATCTTGTATGCTGTAACTGTACAGATTTACTTTCACTGGAACTTACGGGCTCAAACCTGTTCCTGCATGACAATGCTCCTATGCACAAAGCGGGCTCCATAATGACATGCTTTGCCAAGGCTGAAGTGGAACAACTCAAGAGCCTGCACAGAGAAGAACTGTGCCTGCACAGAGCCCTGGCCTTTGGGATGAACTGGAATGCCAACTACACCCCAATCCTCCTCACCCATAAATCAGTGCCTGACCTAATTAATGCTCTTATAGCTGACTGGGCAAATCCTCAGTGCCATGTTTGCAACTGAGTGAAAAGACTTCCCGAAAGAGTGGAGATTGTTATAATTCCAATGTTGAGGATAAATCAGGAATGGGATGTTCAAAAGGCACATATGGGTGTCATCCATATACTTTTAACCATACAATGTATTTCCACATGCTTTTAGCCATATAATGTATGTTAATCTAGAAATGTCTAGAGAATTACAATATATTTATAAAATTTTATTCATGTAATTGCATACTACAGTGCAATTTTTTCCTTTTCCTATCCATCGAGTTCAATAAACTTACATTTTAATTCATTTTCAAATGCACTTTCAAATCTAAAGTAATCAAACCATGAAACAAGCATGAACACCTGCATGTAGTAAGATGAACTGCTCCTGGGCTTCAGACCAAACCAGAACTTGTACAGTCAAATTATCCCTGTAATAAACTTTCCATTTGTGTCAAAACCATCATAAATTAATCAGATTTTAGAGCAGAATGATGTCACTCATCCAGGTATTTACTCCATAAAGATCCAAATGGTCTAACACTTGTAAATTCATGTGACTCAATTCATATGAAGAGTTATGATAGTTAAGGTTATGGCTATGAACAAGCTTACAATTTGAACCGTTTCTCCTATGTGAAATAGAAATGAAGCAACATTTTCCTGAATTGTCCGAATTCGTATATATTTTTCATGAGATAAGGTCCGAAAAGATTAATCTAGTGAAAGTGTATAAGTCAACTCAATATGAAAATACAAGTGCACTCTTACAAAAAATATGGGTTCCAGCTGTATTTAAATAAAGTTAATTCATTAACATGATTGACATGATTATAGTGTTCATTCAACACTGGGGATTTTGTGGTGTTTGTTTATCCATTACATAAAGATTAACCATGAAAAGAAACTCATTATATAAAATGCTATAATTAAATATACTCCCATACTGCCATCTTCAAGAAGTCTGCAACAACTAAACAGCTGCATGACATCATTCAATTGCATTGAAGTTTACGTACCAAATCCAGCAGCATCCCATTCTACACACCAGAAATTTCATAAATACAAAATGGGATTTCCCTTCCCCTTTCTAAATGACCTCGATACATTTAAATGACGTACTACTGTATGTATTGCAGTGCAAAGCTATAGATATAGTAAGTTTTTCGAACTTTCCTCTTCTCCCCTCCTCCATAGCCAGGGGCTGAGTGGGAGTTCTGGATGAGCCAATGTGAAGATCCCTCCTCTCTTTAAAAGAAGGAAGAAATGCAGCAGGATCTTATTCACCAGCCCAGCTTCAGGATGCCCACTACTGCAGCACACTCACAAAACTGACAGGAACCGATGCTGGAGTTGATCTACACACACGTGGGTTTCATAGAGGGACACAAAACACACCTGGACAGATAATCTTATCAAGGAGCTTTGCAAATAAGACAGAGTGGGTAACTGCATTTACAGTAATACTATTATTTTAATAATGAGTTGTTACACATCAAAATTGTTAAGTGTTTAGTAAGGTCAGAACTTCTGTTATTTTGGATGTTTAAGTGTAAAACTGTTTTCTCTTTTGTTGTGGAGGCCGTTGCCCTTTACACTCTTTATTGCAGCACTATGTGTCTTGTCTTGCATGCCAAAGGGATCCCATGGAAACCCATTTCATGACAATGAGAGATGTTTGTGCAGGATCTTCTCCCCTTTTCTGTGCTTGTTTACTGTTCCAGTACTCTATACTGTTTCCCTAACATCATAATAATAATAATAATAATAATAATAATAATAATAATAATAATAATAATAATAATAATAATAATTTTTATTTACATAGCTCTATTTTTTGCTGACTTTACATATTAAATATTAAACTTCTAATAAATAAATACTCTAAATCTATGAGAATTGAGTCATTAAAAAATACGTTTAACATGTTTAACAGTAGCCCAGGTTAAACAAAAAATCATATGATTTTAAAATTGATAAACAAAATATTGGGCAATATTGTGTCAAGAGATCCTGTGCACTTCACTCAGCTGAGCAGCAAATTATTCTCATGATTAACACAGGCCTGCATCAGTTGCGTGAAGTGTTCAGGATAGGCTTTATTGCTTGTAAAGATCAAAATATACCAAAGTTAAAAGATTTTGAGCTGTAAACATGATAAGTAGGACTGGAGATTATGCTGAACCTAATTGGCAGCCATTGAATAAGATTGACATAAAATGTTTTTAGCTGCCACATGAGTGTCAAGTCCGGTGGATTTTATAGCCATTGCTACATATATATTGGAATGAATACATGGGAGTGAAATGCCATTACTTTAGGGCCATGGGGAAACACCCAGTAATATAGCAACATGGTACACAATATAATATAAACTGCAAATACATATCTTTGTTAGACGAGCTCAACAAAATACAATAAATACACAAAACAATCCATGGTAACTACACGGGAAAGCACAATAATATTAAAAAGTTTAGATTAGGTTAGATTAATTAATTCAAACCATTAATTAATAGTATTCTCAGTAGCAATGAACAGTCCTGGAAGCAGTAGCATGGGGAGAAAGTGTCTAATAGCAGCAAATTTGGGGGGAAAGTGTCCTTTTGAAGCATAATGAGCATTTTCTTTAAGGATGTAAAACAGTCAAGAGCATATCTTTTAAAAGTGCAGGTATGCAGTGATGGTCAAATTGATGTGAAATCATTCCAGGTTGGATGCTGGAAAGTGTCATGATTAATCGCAGTAACAGGTAGAGTTAGTCTGTTTTATATTGGCAATGATAGAAATAATATAATGCTATGATGTTTTAGACTTAATTTGTACATCAAAACAACGATAAACCTGTCTCTGGGGTTACACCAATTAAACAACATTCTATGTAACATTTGGTTTCACAAAATGGCAATCGTGTAGAATGGTTAAAATGTCAACATAATTGCAGGCAAATTTAGTACCCAATAAACTTTAGGAGAAGACTTTTTCTATTCCCATAGACTTGACACAGTCTTTGATCTTGCACAGCCATTTTTCTAAACATAGCTAATAAATATAATTGTGTATTATCACCAGAGAAGTGAAAACCAACATTATGTTTGCAAATTATATGTTCAAGGAGTTGGATATGGAGGAAGTATAATAAGAGGACCTAAAGCTGAACCTTGTGTGGCACCATATTTCACTTGTATAGGCTAAGATACATGGCTATGTCCTTTAGTGTGTAAAAACATAAGTCTTTAAATTAAGGAATTAAATTAAGAACATATGTGTCTAAACTGGCAATTTTCATTAAATGGCAATTGTCCATTAAAATATCACGGCCACTTAAGCCATAAAGTTCATTCACTGTGTATAATGTGTTCAAAATGTTCCAACAAATGGATGGACCAAGCAGGTCAAGGTTTTGAGATAATTGCTAATACTCAGTGATACTTGCTAATTTTATGCTAGTAAATATTCCCAAAATGGATCAGTATGATTTTGAAACCGATGCACGTATGGACTGAGCAGTTTATGCTGTTGCAGGAGTGTGAGCCATGGGTCAGTGGGTGAGCTGGCTCCTCTTGCTGACAGGACTGCTGGGGGTCTACACACAAGAACATTACAAGGAAAGGACAGGAGAGGAGAGAACCAAGGTTAATGGCCAAACGACAAACATCCTGAAAAATAATGGAGGTAAGACATGAGATAAAAGCATACACATGCCTTCTGCTGTGTTATATGGTTGTCTTTTTATTGTGGATATACCTTTTAGAGTACCAACCGAAATTAATTTAGAGGAAGTACTTATTATATCTTAGAACAAATTGTCAAAGGCTGACAGTAATGTTCTCTTCCTTATGCATTTGATCATATTATTTATTTTTGTCATTCAAAAGAAATCTGCAAAACATAAAAAATGAAAGATCTACACATCAAATTTTAGGTATAAATGATCTATCCAACAGTGCCACATATTTTATCCCCTTGTGAAGCTAGCCCTGAGGCATTCTTACTGACATTGACATACTGTTTGCCCAGGGCCTTAACCAGGGTCATGTCCACAAGGGAAAATTATAAAATTAAGAAGTAAATTAATTTGTGTATTATATTTACTTAAAAATCAATTGTTCTCAAAAAGTATGCAAAAGAAACAATTTATTCTAGGAAAAAGGTGTAATGTACAATAATTAATAACATAACTTATCTTAATTAAAATGAGCTGAGATGAGCAGCAGCTTCTTTCCCAAAATATCTGGTGGTTACCTTAAAACTATGCATATATCTGCGCTCCAGTTTCTACGGCAACTGGTTTGACCATTTTTGTAGAGTCCTGTGAGCTGAGGTGATTAAGTGCATGGGCAAACCACAAGTGTCCTCTTCATCCTCTCTGAGGTCAGAACCAATAAAGAGAAACAGATAAACACTGCTGGTTTGGTCTTGGAATGCAATTTTTCTTATTCTGCCACTACACTTTCAGGAGGTCACTGTTTCCATATATAATTTGACAAATGGAGATGCTATGTAAGAGGTGAAAAAGATACGAAACCTTCCAAATCTACCAAGACTCAGACCTCTGTGTCCTCATAGATATGTTAGATATGGCCATGTGTTTGTCTATCCATAATGGGTTTCTCTGTTTAACTGAACAGTCACATGACAAGTGTTAAATCCAGGTAAGTACCAAGGTAAGAGTTAAAACATGGCACTGCTAGAATAATTCAAAACTTGGGATTACCCATGATCTGCAAAGTTTTATGCTACTACTACTATGACTAATAATAATAATAATAATAGTAATAATAATAATTGTTTTATTTATATAGCACCTTTCACAATCCCAAGGTCACTTTACATAAGGGAGAAATAGAAAATAAAAAAAAAACCTAAAATAAAAAAGGAAAGGTAAAAAGTAACAAGTAAGCGAACAAGATTTAGGTAAGAAATAAGAAGGAATAATATGCTCTGTCTATTGTTACACATATACACACAAGTTTTTATTTTATTCTGTTTTACAGCACCAATCCTGGATGAAGACTGTGGTCTTGAACTGGCCTTCCTTGTGGACAGTTCAGAGAGTGCCAAGGGCCACCATCAGCAGGAGAAGAAATTTGCCATGGACATCGTGGACGGCCTGCAGAGCATCCATTTGAAAACTGGGCGCAGACTGAGCTGGCGAGTGTCATTACTCCAGTACAGCAGTCATGTCATCCTTGAGCAAACATTCAAACAATGGAGGGGCACTGAGAATTTCAAAAACAGCATCACTCCCATGGGCTATATTGGCCACGGCACCTATACTACCTACGCCATTACAAACATGACGAAGATCTTTTCCGAGCAGTCCAAAGAAGATAGCATCAAAATCGCACTGCTTCTTACAGATGGAGTCTCCCACCCAAGGAATCCTGATATCTTCTCAGCCGTAGCGGATGCCAAGAACCAGGGAGTGAAGTTCTTCACCATTGGCATCACACACATCGCCAATGAGCTTGCCAACATCGCTCGTCTGAGGCTGCTAGCTAGCACACCCCCCTCCCACTTCCTCCATAACCTTCAGGATACACACATCACTGAGAAGATCCTTACTGAGATTGTACGTATAATGGCACTCTTCACCCTTCCTTTCTTTTCAGGCAGCTTGTCAAAGGAGAATTACAGAATGCCTTGTAGTAATGTGTATGATAGCTTTTGATGTACATGCAGTCTAGTGTTAACTTTCAGAACATGTTGTCATCAAGTGTCATAAAGAGTGGACATGTGCAAGCTGTGTGCTGCATTTCACATTAATCTTTAAAGTTTACAAGAAGTAAAAGAACACTAGGAAGTCTTTCAGCCCAGGAATTAGCCATACCTGGTTAACTTCAAGTCTTTGTAAAACTAATTTGCCAGAACTTTATTGCTGCTATATTCAGTAGACTGTCCACATATAACCGTATTGCGAATAAGCTCTAACATTAAACTCATTGAACTCAAATGTATCATTTAAGCCAGGAAGAATTCGGAAAACCCTCAGACACAATTTGTCTACAGTTTGCATTTGAACAGATGAACAAAAATGTTAGCTATCTTTATGTTTATGGTGAACAGTTCCCCTGTCATGCTTTCTTCTTTGGTATTCCCCCAAATCATACCTATACTGTCAGCACTTGCCTCAAAGCTGTTATGATCTTGGCATTCCTCTTGGTTGGATTACTCTGCTCCGCAGATGTTTGGTGTATTTTCTTTTTTCACATGTGTGTGACTCATTATTTCTTTTCAACTGTGTTTTCTTTTTGAAGAAAAAAACCCAGGATAAATCAGTGCTTTAAATGGCAGGGCCTGATTCAGAAATGTAGTGGGGTAATATCAGTTAAAGCATTTTAATGGATTATCACCATCCAGTCTTTTGCTAAACTGACATGAGCGGAAACCAGAATAACGTGGGATATAGGGATAAGTTATAACATGTAATATTTTGGGCTGCTAACATTGCCTGTAACCTTGTGATGGTAGAAATATGTCTTACACTGCACATACAAGATACTACAAGATAATAGTGCTCGCAGAAGCTTCTGAAAGTTGGAAACTGTATGTTTTTTGGACTGTTTCATAACTCATGTAAACGAGAGACTTTTTGTGCTTTCCTTTGCATCCTCACAGGCTCAACTTGCAGAAGATGGGGTATGTAATACTTACACAATATCTCGAATGATTCCCTATTGACGTATACCTCTATTCATATCATTTACGCATTTCAAAACACTTTATTTTCTCTTTCAAAGTGCCCTGTGTCTCAGAAATGTGCCTGTGAGAAGGGTGAGAGAGGACATAGTGGCCCAGCAGTGAGTATTTTCACTTCTAAATTTAGGAACACACAAGGCAAGATTCAAATATTTGAAATAATAATTTTTTTACTTTGTGAAAATGGGAATCATTCCGGTGTTTTGTTCTGCTGTTTAAGTTTTCCTTCCATATATTTAGCTTCCTCAAAACCAGAAAATAAAATATTGCCCACTATTATAAAAGAGCCATTTATACCTAAAAGCCAGTCACGTGTGAATGCATTTCATTTTTTCTTCAATATGTAGAATCCTTTCCAAGCCTTTCGAAGGTCATTCAAAGCAGCACACAATACTTATATGAAACATACAAAAAGACATATCCATATCCTGGCATTGGTACAGCTCACAGTCACTTAAGAATTTTTTTTTTTTGCAAAACCTATATGTAAGACTTCCAAAAATCTAACAAAACAAATCTATAAACAGGAAGAGCCTACCTTTTAAACTACCTTTAGAAATATGGTTTAAAGAATCTTTGTGATAAGAATGCAACATAATACCAAAAAGGATGCAGTGAAGATCAAGGTTTCATTGGTTCAGTAAAAGCTATTGTATGCATGTTATTCTCAAAACAGTATAGACAATGGTAACCATCATGTTGTCCCCCTTTCCTCTAAACTGCCCTTTTGTTCATCGATAAACAACACCAAGAACCATCATTCCCTAACTTTTATTCCCTGACTACAGTCACAGAATGAGGTAGACATTTGCATGAAGCTTTCAAAATACTGGAGGTTAAACATGATCTGTTACCCTTGAAGTGAAAGGAGATCACATGGTGGGTAATGTGTCATCTGCAAGCAAACTCATCATTATCCAGGTGCTTTCACATCATGTAGATTCCAAACATTCTAACCTCAGTAATTGCTCTGCAGATCAGCATTTTGTCGAAAGACGCACATCAAGAGGGATATGTAGCCCACACACACACACACACACACACACACACACACACACACACACATACACACACACACACATAGTCACCTACATAACTTCTTATTGCTTTTACTCGCCTTCTTTAACTGCCCACAATTTCTCATTCTTTTCTTTAGTTGTAGAACTATACAATATCTCTTCTCTCTGCTTCTGACTTTATTTCAGACAGATGAGGTCACTGGCTTTTTTCCCTCATTTAGCAGAAACATATGTAAAGTCAGTACTACCTTCCACTAACACGGTTGTTCTAAATAATTTCACAGGGAAAGAAAGGTCGCCCAGGTGAAGATGGAGCCCCTGGGCTTAAAGGTCAAAAGGTCGGAACCCCTATTAACATATGTCTCTGCCATATTTGCTGATGTATGTGAAAGCATGTAATGGCAAAAGGAATATTTCCTTAATTGACACATAGCTTGCATTCCTCAGGATGAAAGTGACGCAAACTGTGTCAGAAAAAAAAATGCTCATGTAATATATGGATTGCTGCTGGATCTAACAGACAAGTCAAATCAAGTCCATTTTTGTTATCCATGTAATGTAGAGTAAAAGTATATATTAACATGTTACACCGTACAAGACAACTGGCTTTGTACACAGAGCTACATAGATGTAAGACAAATGTAAGTCTTTAGTAAGTGAATAACTTATTATCCTGTCCTTCCAGGGTGAAGCTGGGTTGAGTGGACTTCCTGGTCGTGATGGCTCAGAGGTGAGTACGCCAGAAGTGTCAGGATGAGTCTGGACTGGCTCAAAAAAACACTTCTGCCAAGCAGCACCATTGAATTCATTGTGTTTCATCAGCATTTTCATTAGTTGATGTAATGTAGTGTTTATGAGAAGCAAATTAGCTAATCCAAATTCTTAGATAACAAGCATCTTTCTTTCTTTCTTTTTATTTTAGGGGAAACCTGGCTACAAAGGAGAAAAGGTAGGCCTGTCATTTTAATAAAAAATTTTATTAACCCCTTATTCTGTCAAGGCAAGTCCAGATTCACATTCCTCCTTCTTGTCACAGTTTATCTTTCCTATTGGTTTCAATGTAGTTACAGAGCAATTAATAACACTAAATATGTAATATGGTCTAAGATGAATATCTCAATATTAACCTGAGACTAAGGGGTTTAAAGATATATGTTTATATACATCAGTTTGACATAGTCTCATCTGTCTGCAGGGAAACAGAGGTGAATGTGGCACACCAGGAATCAAGGGTGACAGGGTGGGTATAAATATGGATTTATATTTATTAATTGTGTTAATTTTTCATAGTGTCATCCATTTATTACAGTTTATCAATTGTTTTTAATCTGCTATTAAATGACTTCCTAGGGTCCTGAGGGTCCTGTTGGTACAAGAGGATCCAGAGGGTTGCAGGTGGGTGAAAGCAAACCTATAATGACATACAGGGCCAATTGCATGTGAGGTACCAAAAAGTAACATATAGTAAAATGTACATGCATGGTTTAGTGCACTAAAACAAGGCCACGCAACAACTCTGCCATCATAAGTGAATTATGCTATGATTATTATCATATCCATAATTGAATTTTCAGTCACATAACACTATAATAATGAAGCACACCTGCTTGTGTATCACCTGCAGGGTTTACCAGGACCACAGGGTGACATCGGACAAGAGGGCCCACAAGGCAGGAAGGTCTGTATTTTCTAATCACCAACAACTGCCTACAGCATACAGCTGTTACTTTAACACGCACACCTGGGGAAAGCTCATAGATGACACTGGAAACTCATTAATCACCATATTTTTCATGCTTGTACCACGTTTCTTTTAAAAGTCATGTGTCGAGCAGTCTGGCTTTGTATTTAATTTAACTGCAGGAAGTACCTCAAAAGGTTCTGCAGACGTGCCCATTAAGTTCCCATTAAGACAGTCACTGTCTCTCGCACACAAAAGAAATGCCTACATTTTTTCATGCAGTCTTTTTAACAGCCACTCTAAATGACAGCCGTGACAGTTACTAACACCAGTAAGGTGTAAAGGGAAATTCAAATCGTTTCTGTCCATGCTAGCAGTACAGAGACACCATTAAAATAGAGAAGGTGAGACACTTGAGATGTACAGTAGTCAAGGATAAACATACTTTTTAAAGGATCACTGCCTGATAGTATTGCACTTTGTGTACTAAACAAGCTAAAACAGGAATTCACTGAAAGGAAAAATAAGTGTTCTTCTCATCATGGACTTCATCAAAGGAAGGCACAACTATATAAATATCTCAACAGGATTAGTAATGAGGATTAGAGCCATGTTGGGGCAACGCTCTTGTAAAATTAATGACAAATGCATTTTTGTTAGGTAACTGCAACCCAACCTTCAAGTTAAAATGCACATAAACATTGCAGAAGGACAGGCCTGTGAATAAGCAGACGGGCTGAAAACTAATGAAGAATCACAGAGAAAACCTTCAGAAATACAATTTTAATAGTTTTACAGAAAACCCTACTTCAGACCTTCTGTACAGCTTTCACTTTCCAATTTTAATACCCAGATTTCCTTTGTTTTATGTTTATCTTAGCTCCAAGGCATCATGTCTGAAAGAGATGAGTTATAACTTGTTCAGATCTACAAAGCCAAATACTTTACCACTGTACAGAGGGGCAGACTGATTCAAACTGATTTAAGACATGACTTTGAGTAATTACATACCTTTGAAGCTTTACATTGGTAATGTCATATTTTCCATTTAAGTCAGATGGGCTGCAGATGTCAAACTGCATGAAATCAGTTGCAAAGTATTACTGCATCTCAGTTTGAGTATGTAAATTGACTTAAATTATAACTAATTTCTTTGTACTTGACCAAAAAAGCAAAAGTGCAACAATGATCAGGTGTTAGCACTCATTTCCAATGTATTTTTATTCTTGTGCTGTGGCAGGGTGAGCGTGGTTTGCCTGGCCCACCTGGCCTTCAGGGTGAGACTGGGATTGGACTTCCAGGGACAAAGGTACTTCTACCCACTTTTTCACTAGGTTTATGATTTCATGTCCAAGTCCTCAACACTCCTCTATCTAAGATGTTATTATATAGGAAAATATTTACAAAGATGATTGTAAGATTACTGATCCCCCCAGGATTTCACACCTTCTTTCCTGTAATTACTTTCAAAAAGATTTTTCACCACAGAACTTACTATAGGCTATACTGGCCTGCCACTATCAGTTACTACAAGATGCATTATAGCACAAAACATAGATTTAAGTCACGGACACTTGATAACATGATGTCATTCTGTTCTTTTATCCACAGGGTGATATGGGATTTCAGGGAAGACCTGGTCCTCCTGGCCCAATAGGAATTGGAGAATCAGGACCACCTGTGCGTATACAATGATCCATTACCAAATACATCTTCTTGTCTTTCTCAACATGTCACAAGGGCTGTTTTTTTCAATAAATACATATCTGTTGTCATGCTTGGACCTGCATAGTATGGAACGGAAACAAATGAGTTACCCTGAAAATGTGATGATTTTCTATTATTTTCAATTTTGCAATTTTCTAATATTACATTCCCTAATGTAAAATTCAAAATATATTTAATAATCAGGGGCCTCAAGGTCCACAAGGTGTTCAAGGAGAGAAAGGACCACAGGGAGAAGGATATCCAGGACCTAAGGTATTCATGACAATTTTCACTAAATAAAAGCAAATAAACATAAGTTCTGACCTTAATGCACTTATTGTTGTTTGTGATGCACAACCTTATTTCTTGAAAACAGATTTGTTAATTGCAAAAGGCAATATATGGTAACAAAGGCAAACAAATTTTGTTGTGAATGATAATTACTTCCAAAATTCTTCCAGCTAAAACTGAGGAAAAATGATGTATGAACTAATTCATAAACTCTGTGCCTATATAAAATCATTGCAATTTGGTGAGCAGATATATAGAGCCAAGTTGAGATTAGAATGATTTCAGGTCATGCATGTGAAACATCTGTATTCTTCTTGTCTGCACTGCAATTAACCTTTTCTGACTACAGTTCCTATTCATCCACTGTAAATGCACTGTTAATCTCCATGCTGGAACATGCAAAGTGATTTAGAAGCAGGGTTTTTTCCCAATCTTTCCATTTACACATTTCAATTTGAGGAATGTGTATGGACGGTTGGTATTGTACAAAAGAAATGAGAACAAGTTAAGAATCTTTGGTGACTATATTTTCCAGCCTTTTTAAGCCCTGAGCCTTAGAAATCTGTTTGACTTTTCAACCAGCAATGATAAGTACAAATAAATTTCCGATTGAATGATTTAAGCAACAACTAACTTGCTCACTATGTCAAGCTTAAACGGTACTTATACATTTTACGTACTTGCCTACACTCTTATTAAAAAGGGTTCTTCAAGTGTTCTCTTAGGATCCATTTTATAATCAAGGAGCCTTAGCTTCCAAAAAAAAGGCTCTATTTGGAGCTCTTTCTAATCAGGATACACTCTGTTGTAGGTCTCTTCATAGAGCCTTTAGGGGTTTATACAAACTATATACAGAAATGCAACTGAAAAACCCTTAAGGGTTTTAAAATTTTTAATAATGTCATCCATTCATTCATTCATTCTCAATCAAACAACTTTATACTGGTCAGGGTCATGGTGAACATGAGGTGTAAGGCAGGAATACAACCTGGATGGGATGTAATTTCACCACAGAGCATCACACCATTCACACCAAAGGGCAATTTAGTGTAGTAAATCTTCCTATGGGCATGTTTTTTGAGAGTTGGGGAAAACTCCAGATAGTAACCTGAGGTCAGGATCAAGTTAGAAACCCTAGAGTGCTACTTTGACATCCTACTAAGACTGTAGAAAATGTGTAATATGATGGACATGCCTTTGGACCTGCAAAGTCATTATTTTGTTAATCATGAGTTGACATATTACAATAATATATTTCATGGTCCTGCGACCCAGATGGATAAAGCGGTATAGAAAATAGATGGATGGATATTTCATGGTTCCTTAATATCTGCCAGAACACCAAAGATCTTTTAACCAATCCCACCAACCACCAAAATTAATAATCCACCAATCACCAAAATCAGCCCAGTTCAGTAATAAATAATATCAGTCCAGTTCAGTTAAATGTTGGACTGCTAACAGGCTTCCATTTCTGGATGCCCATCACTGAGAATTTAAGCAACAGCAGGTTTGAAAGTACAGTGCCACAATTAGCAAGACCTAGGAGAAATTTCCAAAAGAAGAAAACTTTGTTTGCTTATCCTGAAATTATGGTGAACCATGAAGCACGATATCAGCTATGCTGTGAATTAATGGTGGTGGAGGGGGAAGGGGCATGTCAAGGTCAAAAAGGGCTGATGACACTGTTTTTGTTTGGCAGGGAGACCGGGGGCCGGATGGACCAAGGGGACCAAGAGGACAACCAGGCATTGGAATCAAAGGAGAAAAGGTGGGCTGTAAATAAATCAGCTGATGAATGGTGTTCACACAAACACACCATGCTTGCCACACAAAAGGCATAATGAAGTACATAAAGGATGGGTAAAGGTCCTTTGAGAGGCATTAGCTATGCTGGGGGGAAGGGAAGTGAGAGATAACAGATGGGGTGGTAAAAAAATCTTGAGTTCCTGTGGGAAAGGCTTAAAAGATCTCCAACATGCTTTATAATCTCATGTAGTAAATGTGCATTAAGACTGAGGCACCTATTCTCTATGCGGAACAGCATTTACATGAGGGATAATGTACAACGAGTTGGTCATTATTGCGAAACAAATGCCAACAGAGTGATGCAGGACCCCAACGCAAAGCAGTCATGAATCGCCCTGAAGGGGTTTATTTTACAATAATGACTGACTCGCTGTACATTTTCTCGCTTATTGCATGGCTAGTTACTAAAGAACTCAATAATTTTACACAAAAATGTATTTAAAATGAGTTTATTGATTTAAAAATGATTTTATTGCTTCCGTAAATGATCTGTAGAATTCTACATTTGGAAATGCATCTTTAGCAACGGTAACTCTGTAGCCTTCTTAGGATTAGCATACTTAGCATTATAATTCACATTAAACTGAACATTAAAATTAATATTAGAAAATTATTCCATGGTGTTTTTTGATGGAGTATTGTTTTGGTTTTTTTTTTTTGCCATAGGGTGTCAGGAATGAGATGACGTTGTTAATTTGATTATTAAAGCAAAAATATTTATTGCACTTCTTTCTGCAGATTTATTATTATTGAACATGGTATTCCAGGGTCTGTATTCATAGCAACAGTGTGTAATTCAGAGCAGAGGTCAGCTATTCAGAAATAACAGACCATAGAATGCAATAATTGATCAATCAGAATTGAGTACTCAACAAGGCCATGTAATAATTTAACTTTTAAAGGTAATCTATAAATTTAGTAGCCGCATGGTATCAAGCATAGTCAGTGTGTTTATGTACTTTGTCTCCTCCTCATTCTTCTCTGTCATGTGGTGTTTAGGGTGAGCTTGGGCCTGCAGGGCCTCCAGGACCAGTTGGGCTTCCTGGGATTGGCATTCAGGGCGAGAAGGTACCATTATTTATGTTGTTTCATCCACTATGATTCACTAGCCTTTGATTTTTTTTTCTTTGCGGGCTGGTGATAGATTACTAAAGATTATTTATAATATACTGTGTATATATATATATATATATATATATATATATATATAACGACAGTTCTGATAGGAAAACCTGTTTTTATATATATGGAGAAGCATTCTGAATGATGAGACCCCAATTTTTGCATGATGTACTAGAAATTTACAACTGCATTCTTCATTACCAATATCACCAAATTCATGTAGCCTAAGGGCTGCTAATGGTACTCAGAGAACCATGAATGCTTTATATGACCCATAATGCCATTTTGATCCATAATGCCATTTTGATATATTTAATATTGTCCTGACATGGTATTCCACAGATTTGTGTGTAATTACTCTGACCGAAACAGGAATTTCAGGGTTGAGGAATTTCCGTGCATTTAGAACAAATGGCACTAGTGCTGGAGTTGATACATGTCATTTCTGTGTATCTATTTGAGCAATGCTGCACTGTGATAATTTCAGCATTTACTGCAACCCCTGAATAAAGTCTTTAAGACATAATAACAATGTGATTCATAAACAGGGTGTGGAGGGTCCAAGAGGGCCTCCAGGAGGAAGAGGGTCACCAGGAGAGGGTTTGCCTGGACCAAAGGTTAGTGTTACTAAATACACAATGTCCAAGGAAAACATATTGCTTATGTTACAAATACTAATTAGCATTTAATCTGTATTAAGTTGTATTATTAATGCCTATCTGCACCATGTTTTAGGGTGAACATGGATTACCGGGAGAGCTCGGCAGCCCAGGAGAGAGAGGAATCGGAGAACCTGGACCTAAGGTTGTAATCAAACTTAGTGCATGTGATCAAACTTAGACCTAGGTGAAGCAATTGCACTCAAATACAAACCTAGGTGAAGTCCAGATAAACATTGATATTGGAGCTTGTTCTTGTTGAGAAATGGTGAGAAATGGAAAGTACAAACATATTTTTCTCCTATCACCAGGGTGAGCCTGGTGCTTCAGGACTGGCTGGTTTACCCGGACTTCCTGGAGAGGACGGTGCGCCAGGCCAAAAGGTCAAACTGACAACACGAATCTAGTTTAACACATCAAAATCTTAGTTATATCCGATTCCTGAGAATGAGCCCATTACCAATCTTTGTCTTCATTAGGGAGAGCCTGGAACTCCAGGCCTGAGAGGACCTGAAGGAGCAGCAGGAATTGGCACACAAGGAGAAAAGGTTAATCATTTGACATAATTTCTAGGTGCCATAGATTTTATGATCCTTCGAATATAAGTATCACAAGGTCTTAAATAACCCTGCATATTGATCTATCAAAGTGATTTTTGAGTAAAATAAAATTTATTCCTTTTCTACCAGGGAGACCAGGGCCAGCGGGGTGTCAGAGGATTACCAGGCCCACTTGGCATTTCTGGCCCTTCAGGTGCCAAGGTGAGAACCAACCATGAAGATGTCAGCGTACATAAACATCACTGTCGAAAAATGTTTCAGTTTTAGCAATCCAAAACATCCAATCTGCATCCAATGACATGGTGATGTTAACAATAGCTTGTAGCTGCTAATCTTATTGGATTAAGATTTTAGCTTTAACTGTTGTTTTTGTAGGGAGAGCCTGGAGCCCCAGGACGACTGGGCATGCCAGGACTTCCTGGGCGTGCTATTGCAGGACCAAAGGTACCAAATGCAAAATGCCAAATCATGTCACATGTTCTGACAAGCATTTATTGCACAGGCCTATTGCCAATGAAAAGAAACATTGTTCCGGTGTTCAGGCAACAACCAGTCAACAACAGACTGTGTACATATCAGACATGGAGACACATACAATGTGGTATAGTTCATCACACCCAGCTATGAAGTACATTAGAGGAATGATTCTATGACTTCATCTCTCTGTTCCTTTAGGGTGATGTAGGACCTGCTGGTCCTTCTGGACCAATTGGAGAAACAGGTTATGGGCTCCCAGGTCCAAAGGTATGTATTATACGCTAAACTTCATAAATGAAAAACAGAAAAAAAACACACTTTTTATGTTTGCTGTATTCTGACTTGATCCTTTAGGGTGACCGTGGCAATCCTGGCCCTCTTGGGCCATTTGGGCCAAAAGGGGAAGGATATCCTGGACCAATGGTGGGTACATTAGTACAGGAACACAGAGCAACACAAATTTTACACATCTTTCATACATGTAAAAATTATTTTGTCTTTTGCAGGGTTCTCCTGGGCTTCCAGGTCTGCCTGGAGAGCCCGGACCTGAGGGCATTGGCTTCCCTGGACCAAAGGTAGCCCAAAGCTCATTTTACTACGGGTATTCTAGAGAGAAGTGTGTCATGTCGGTTTAAAATTCAGCTTAACAAACTTGTTACAGGGTGATGTTGGTTTCCGAGGTTTACCAGGTTTACCAGGCCCACCAGGTGAAGGGACTCAAGGACCACCGGTAAGCTTACAATCACTTGACACCACTTAATTAAGGATGACACCACTGTTTTGAGACTGTTCCTGTCAATCATTTCTAATCCACTCTTTCATTGACTTAATATACAATTCAGCTAGAGTACCACATAATACCACAAATTGTCTATGGCATTGGGACCTAGTGGTTTTTGAAGGCAATCTAAGTTCCAGTATTCCATCAAGTCACAAACAATTTTGGTCCTTTCCACCCTATAGAGTGTCAGGGATGCCAACTGGCCAACAAATTGCCATTCTGTGTTATGCTAAATTTACATTTATCCAGGTGTACTATCTATTCACATTACATAGTAAGCCCCTGTTATTGGATTGTGACTAATCCTTTTGTCTGGGCAACGTATAAGGGCTTATGAAGATGAGTCATGTTAACAAGAATATAACACATACCAAGATTTTTCTAACAATGTCCCACTGTCCCACTAAAAAGGATTACAACATGGATTGTTTAACAGCACTGTTGTAGCCTAGTTTAATAGTCTTTAATTCTACTTCATGGTCATCAAAAGTAATTAGACTCTGAGTCCACAACTCTCGTTTCATCCCACATATCCAGACAGTAAGAATTTATATCTGTGAAGTGAATGTGTGGGTAAGGTTGCTTAGTTGCTATGGAGGTTGAGAAAGGCAATCTGTCTATCTTTCTCTAATTAATCTGGTTCTCCCGCTGTTTAAGGGCAACACAGGAAGGCCAGGACCGTCAGGACCAGCAGGGCCCCCGGGAGAAGGCATTCAAGGCCACAAAGTAAGTTAATCACATTTTTTGTCTTGAAATATTGTTATATCTAACAATGATTAAAGTGATTCATCCCAGTGAATCAGGGAGTTAAATATTTTGTCATGTAAATGCTTCAGGGAGATCAGGGGGCACCGGGGGTCAGTGGACCAAGAGGACCACCAGGGGAGGGACTCACAGGTGCTAAGGTGAAGTGTCAGTTTGTATAGTTGTTTTATATACATGTGTTGGTAGAGTAATTTTGTCATGCTAAAGTACTTTAAAAAAAGGTGCTGTTTGTTTTCTTGACTGCTGACTGTTCCCTTTTCTCTTACAGGGTGACAGAGGTTTGCAGGGTGAGAGAGGAATGAAGGGAGTTAAAGGTGAAATGGGTGACCTTGGACTCCCTGGACAATCTGTGAGTCAAGAAATAAAATATTGAACATTAACTTAAATTGCTGTAGATAAAGTGCTGTTACTTAGCTGATATAAATTTCCATTTCTGTAACTATCATAGGGAAAACCTGGAGAAAAGGGCAAGATGGGCCTCACGGTAAGTTTTTTTATATATCCACTAATAAATTCTGATAAGTAGTTAAATGGTTAAACTCTAGAGGGGTGTGATTTAAGCAAAAATACTTAAGATGACACTGTTCAATAAAGGTAAAATGTACCAAAAAGAAGAATATATTTCTGTTATGATATTTTAGAATTGTAACAAATACTTGGGAGGTCAAATTAAAAGATGCAAATGAGGGAAAAAAATGCTATTTTTTCATGCAATTGAGTACAAGAACTATTTTTCACCTTAAAATAATCCCTTAAATAATACACTATCCCTTAAAATAATACTCAAATATGAAGCACAATTACTGAAATACTTTCAACCTGAATATCTGATATTACTTTCCAGAGAGACGACATCATTAAACTGATCAAAGAAATCTGTGGTAAGTAACAAACCTTATGTGAAACACAAAGAATGTTTTTGCCTTATCCGATCTAAAATATGTGCTTTGTATGTATTACTCCTAGGATGTGGCATTAAATGTAAAGAGAGGCCTATGGAGCTGGTGTTTGTAATTGACAGCTCTGAAAGTGTCGGTCCTGAAAACTTTGAAATCATAAAAGACTTCGTCATAGCACTAGTAGATCGCGTCACAGTAGGCCGCAATGCCACACGCATCGGTCTTGTCCTATACAGCCTGGATGTCCATCTGGAGTTCAACCTGGCACGCTACATGACCAAGCAAGATGTCAAGCAGGCTATCAGGAAGATGCCCTACATGGGAGAGGGGACATACACTGGTACTGCTATTCGCAAGGCTACACAAGAGGCTTTTTACAGCGCCCGCAACGGAGTGAACAAAGTGGCCATCGTCATCACTGATGGACAGGCAGATAAGAGAGAGTCTGTAAAGCTGGACATGGCAGTGCGGGAGGCCCATGCTGCTAACATTGAAATGTATGCTATAGGTATCGTTAACACATCAGACCCTACGCAGGCTGAGTTTCTCAGGGAGCTTAACCTCATTGCTTCAGACCCTGACAGTGAGCACATGTACCTCATTGATGACTTTAACACCTTGCCTGGTGAGTCTGAGTGGCAGTTTATAAATCTGTGCATTAACAATTTCATTATTTTCAACCATAGGGATTAAAGAATTCCCAGAATGATTTAAAAAGTTTTTTCACTGAAAAGACTTCAAAAAGATATAATTCTGATTTTCAGTACTACCTCCAAATTAACTAATCAACCCAGTTTTAGTTGACTAACAAGATAAGAGCACAATTAATAGGTAGTACAAAAGTGTAGTGCTAATTGTAGCTAATCATTTTGACATGTGCAATATTGTGTCTTTTCTGCAGCTTTGGAGTCTAAGCTTGTAAGTCAGTTTTGTGAGGATGAGAATGGAGCACTCATCTACAATCGCATCACCAATGGTGGCAACGGACACAATGGATACAGGCACAATGGCTACAATAACCACAACAATGTCTTATATGGGAATAATGGCTATGGGAGTCATCATGTAGAAACATTTGACAGGAGGGTTAATGTTCAAACCTACTCTGAACAAATCAACCCTGTTCCTTTCAATGCTAAGGTTTGTAGACTTGCTAGACCTATTTAGAAATACTGTATGACTTGCTGTGAAATGGAAATGTGAACTTGATGATAGAGGAACTGTCGCTAATTAAATAAAACCATAAGGAAAAACCTGAAATAAGGAACAACAAGAAAAGAATTTATATGATTGATAACTTTTTACTCGGTCTATGAGAATATAATAGTTGTAGTAAGTCTGTGGCTCATAAGGGATTTCTTATTCTGATCCGTTTCTTTTATCTGCAGATTGATTTAGACTCAAGGAGTCATATCCAAGATGGCCACAAAGTGACTGATGTTGAGAAATCTGTCCCACCTGTACAGCCGGTGCATGAGAACAGCAAAACATCTCACACCAACATCATATTATCATCACTGCCATCATCATCGTCTTCTTCTTCTTCATCACAGCCATCATCATCGTCGTCTTCTTCTTCCTCATCACTGCCATCATCATCATCATCTTCATCAACATTGTCCTCATCTTCCTCATCGGGATCTGTTATATCTACTTCAGTGAGCGTAAAGCCCCAGCCTCGTCCTGCTGTTGTCTCAGGTAATAATAAAACAAGTAAATTCCATCATATAGCATATAATCATGAATATATACATGCAAACATTTTATTGTTAGCTTTAAAGAGGTTAGCTAAACCATGTTAGAAGTCTGTGGCAGGTATTCCAGTCAAATGTGTATGTGTCATCCAAACCAAGACCACCAGTTGTTTCGTCCATACCCAAGTCTGATAGTTAACTGCACTGTGGATGGGAAATGTGGCAGGGTTCATTTTAAACCGACTAAACGCTGCCTATGTGAAAGCACACCAAGAACAGTTTTTACACAAAGAATCTATGCTGACTTCGGTTCCCTGTACATGATCTGTAATGTGTTGTGTGCAGCTCCTAGGGACCCTCGCTGCTCCCTTGCCCTGAGCCAGGGGACATGTCGAGACTACATCATTCGCTGGTACTATGATAAACAGGCAAATGCTTGTGCCCAGTTCTGGTATGGAGGATGTGAGGGCAATGAGAACCGCTTTAACACTGAGAATGAATGCAAGAAGACATGTGTTCTTACCAGTATAGGTATATTACACAAAACCACTACATAATAAATAGGTACATATTCTGAACATTTTAATTGGCTGAATTCAAAATTGTGTTTCAATACTGAACCTATGCCGAACATTTACTGTTTATTTCCTTATTCCTTTCATTGTATATATTTGCTAATCTACATTTCCTTTTTCGTCCGCAGTAGGTTAAACCGGATCTCAGAGCATGATATTTTTACACTGAAACAAAAACAAATCTGCCTTCACCACCCGCCCTGATACTGTCACCAGGACATTACTCTTCTTCCAGCAAGTTCAGAAAATATGTTTAACAAAAGGGTAAGAAAGGGAAACCGGGATTAAAAAAGATTACTGTGATTACCTGCTCTGTTAATAGAGTAGTGCTTATGAAGTAACTCTGCCTGTTCTCTTTCCCTGTACTGCACAAATAACTCATTTCCTGATATACCTCATTTATTTTTCATCTGTTTTCTTCTTGGTACCCTGTAGGGTTTTCTGCACTGTGTTTCATTATTATTTTTCAGTTGTACAACTGTATTGCTACATTTTGTCATTATATATAAATATTAAAGTATATTTGCATATGCAAAGTCACAGTTAAGTCTCTGAATGACAGGAAAGGCTTTGACATGTAACGTATTTGTTCATAAATATGAATAAATAAATAAGCATGGTTAAGTTGCTACAGTTTTGTTTTGTTTTTTAGAAAACTAGGCTTCTGTATACTTGATATCTTAGGAGTATTATGATGGATAATGTATTTTTTTATATTTTTCAAAAATACCATTCATGTTAACTGTAAAATCTTAACTGTGATTGTTGTTAGAAACAGCTGTGTGTATGACTGATGCTTTTGTACTTTTTAATAAATGTAAATGTTTTCGTTAAGTGTGTCATTTGATGTGACTTTGTTTAGTTCACAGGTTATACATGCTTCAGAAAGTTGTTTAAAGTTATCCAATCAGTCAATCACGTGGCAGTATTACAATGGATAAAATTATGCAAATACAGGTCAAAAGCTTCTGTTAATATTCACATTAAACATTGTTCAACTTAGCAATTTTGAAGGCTTCTGTCCACTCAGCACATTCGTATCATGTATCACTGAAAAGCTTGATTTCCGATCCCATTTTGTTCCCGTTTAAATTGTCAGGAACGTTCAAGATGTAATCCCTGACTTCCTGATTAACTGGATTACAAATATGACACAGAGGCCAAATCATCAACATGGGAAGAGAACACACAACACAAATGAGGGAGAAGTGTGTTGAGCTTCAAAAGTCAGGGAATGGTCATTAAAAATAGCTACTCGCCAGAAAATGCCAATTTCTACTGTTAAGGCAATAATAAAAAAAACTGGACATCAACTGGAACTGTTACAAACCTGCCTGGAAGAGAACCCAAGTTTATTTTTCTCACATGTACCATGTGGAGGATGATAAGAAAGGCAAAAAAAAAAAAATCTCCAACGATAACTGTTAATGAATTACAAGAAAAGGTCAAATCTTGGGGTTGCCAAGTTACCATAACCACCATTAGACACCACCTCCATGGCAGCAGGTTATTTGGAAGTTATGCCATAAAAAAGCCTTTTCTGTCAGTTAACCACAAATGTAAGCATTTGGAGATTGGGAAATACTCTACAACTTTGACTGGAACTGAGTTCTATGGACTGATGAAACAAAACTGGAGTTTTTGGCATATACCCCCAATGTGGGTTTGGCATAAAAAGAAGGATGGTTGTAATGAAAGGAACATTATCCCAAATGTAGAATATGATGTGAATCTATGATGTTGTGAGGCTGTTTTCCCTCTAAAGGCCCTGGAAACCTTGTTAATGTACATAGCATTGTGGACTCCATGAAATACCAAGACATTGTAAATCAAAGTCTGGCTGCCTCAAGAAATAAAACTTCATCATTACTGGATCTTCCAGCAGGACAATGATCTGAAGCACATGTCCAAGTCAACACAAAAATGGTTAATTGACCACACAATCAAGCTTCTGCCATCTCAGTCCCCTGACCTGAACCCTGTGAATCCTGTGGGGTGAACTGAAGAGAAAAGTGCACAAGAGAGGGTTTAGGACCCTGGATGATCTACAGAGATTCTGTAAAGAGGAATGGTCTCAGATGCCCTGCTCCGTATCCTCCAACCTTATAAAAAGTTATAGGAGAAACTGCAGTGCTGTTTTCCTGGCAAAAGGAGGTTGTACAAAATATTAAACGCCGGGGTGCCAATAATTGAGGCACATGTTTTAGTTGAAAATAAATTCATTTCAAGTTGGATTTTTCTCATTTTTTCTGTGTGCGATGAAACTAAAAACTTGGATTTTTCTACCCCTTTTTAAAATCTTTACAAGGGGTGCCAATCGTGGTCCTTGTGAACCTTAAACAGTTTTTCTCAAAATGACTGTTTTCTATACTCAGAAAAAGAAAACGAATTTTTAGACGAATCACATTCAGGAATTGTACATGTTCATTCCTATCCCTAATAAGAAGGATGTTACTAATTATTAAGAATTTTCTAAGATTTTATTTACTGTAGGATTCATAGTAAACTTTTAGATTAAATAAGTAAATGATTTTGCGCACGGTGGTGCGGTGGTTATCACTATCGCCTCACAGCAAGAAGGTCCTGGGTTCGATCCCCGGGTCACCCAGGGTGCCTTTCTGTGTGGAGTTTGCA
>JAQQZR010000035.1:18481641-18497217 GCA_030068235.1 Notoglanidium macrostoma | reverse complement strand
ATGCTGGGATTGGCTCCAGCTTCCCCGCCACCCAGACGGATAAAGCGCTATAGATAATGGATGGATGGATGGATGATTTTGCAACAAGATTTTCTGTAAAAGTCTTTCTCTTGAGATCATTCATTATTTTTCATTTCACAGCTTTTCATTATAACATCAAAAAACAAAGCCTTATCTGCATGAATAATTACAATTGTGATATCGGCTGTTTTTAAATGTTACTCTCTTCGCCTAGGTAGTGTCTTGAGAATCTAAACGACGGATTGACCCGTCCTGTTTGCCGTATGACGTGTGCACTGTTACCACAGTGACGCAGCGACGCTGTTCTTCAAATCCTCTTATTCGCCAGCTAGCGATTGTCATCAAGTGTTACAAACCTGATTACTGTTACAAGCCTGAAGCCTTTAGCTTTTTTGCGGCGTGTTTAAAGGCTGATCATGGCCGGAGTGTTAGATGCGCTTTGGGAGGACAGAGATGTTCGCTTCGACATCACACCACAGTAAGCTAAAGGGCAGAATGAGAGCTAGCGTTAGCCTATTAACTTAGCCTATTAGCTACACTGAAGGTGCATTAAATTAACACCCTACAGTGTGTTATGCCTATTACTGTAGATAACGGTCTTTGTTTTAGACATGTGAAGCTCAGTCTTTAACACGCTAGCTATGTTAGCCTAATACTAACAGGTCTAGTCCAGGGTTTCTTAAACTGTTTACATCAGGGACCCCTTTAACTGTAAAATAAGTAACACAAATGCCTCAGTACATCTTTATGAACATATGTCTGCTGTTGTTGTTGTTAAAATCATCATAATAATAACAACAGCAATAATAACAATTACTTAAATATGTTCAGTAATATTCTGAATATTTATTACAACCATAAAGCTTTTTATTCCTGGATTTTCCACTGAAAGAACAAATTAAATTGACGTAATTTTGCAGCCAGACTTGTTTGTTATTATTATGGTTTGGATCAAACCTGTTTAAATCAAGTGACCAATCAAACAGGATAATAGCTCCAATCATAAATATAACTGCTTAGATAATATTGTCGGTTGTGATTTTTTACCACTGTACTAAATAAATAAATAAATGAATATATAAATAATAATAATAATAATAATAATAATAATAATAATCACAGACCCATGGGATGCCACTTGGAGAACCACTGGCCTAGTTGTTGTTGTTTTGTTTTTTTTAAACAATGTAATTTGTTTATTTTGTAAGTTATTTTTTTTATTATTATTTTTTGCTTGATTTCAGGCAGATGAAAACCAGACCGGGTGAGGTTCTCATCGACTGCCTGGATTCAATTGAAGACACGAAAGGGAATAACGGTGATAGAGGTGCTTATCTAATTCAGTTTCTTTGTAAATATGTACACCTCTGTATTTACCTTGTCTGCTTTGAACTTGGGCAAAATGTATTAAAATTGGGCGTGTAACAATATATCAAGCGTCGATAAATTGCAATTCAAATTTAGGACGATTCGAATTAGAACGAAAATAAAATGAACCACGAGACGTCACAGTTTTTTCTAGCTGTAATTGTGTTATTTAGACAGCAGAGGGCACAATAACGAGAATACACGTGACCTCACATTATCATGTGACGATGCACAGCTTTAATAAGAAAACCCCAGATCTAATATGGCAAAAGCTTTTGTGCTCCTTTACAAACAGAGTCAGCAAGAAATCAGAGCTATCCTTTTACAGACTGCCGAAAGCTAAAGAAAGAAAGAAGCAAACAGAGGTTGTTTTATGTGTAAGCTTTTTTTATTATTTTTGAGGGAAAATTGTTAACTTTTTTCATTTTTTAATAAAAGGAATATTTCAGTTAATTATATTTCTAATTATATTTAATTATAAATAATTATATTTACTCCTTTACAAATGTTTGTAAATAACTATTGTTAGAAAAATGGAATTGTGAACCCAATATCGGGAATCGAATCGAATTGTGAATTGGGCGAATCATTACCTGCCTAATTTAAATTAAAAATTGTTTCTACACTTATTGGCCTTTTTATCAGGTACACCAAACACCTTATTCTTGCTTGGGCTTTCTACAAATGTGTATATATATCTATTGCAATACACAATTTGTCAGTCCTGCTCTACCTGTGTCCTGGACCTTCTCAGTACAGCAGTAAAACAGCCATGGTAATGTGTGTGCTGCTGATATTAGTGCATCAGGTGCAGAAGCATTGAAGGGGCTTTAAAATACTGTGCTCACTTATTGAGTACAGTCTAACATTTAACTTTACAGTATCGTTCCGATGCTGTTATTTTGTGCTCACTTTTTTAGCTTTAACATTCATTCATTCATCTTCAGTAACAGTTTTTTACTGTTCAGGGTTGCAGTGGATCCAGAGCCTGAGTGTGAGGCAGGAATACACCATGGATTGCAGGATGCCATACACACACACACATGTTCACACACTCATTTACACCTGAGGGCAATGTAGGTTTGGCTGGAGCTTTATCAGTATAGTTTTATTAGACACATCTACCTTGTTTGCATACTACTGGAGACTGAAGCAACTTTTAAATGCACAATGTGTCTGTTTATGGACCATACAGTGACTATACAGGGTTCAAATATCCCAGCAACACTGCTGCACTTATTACCACTTTACCAGTACAACATGCAATATCATGTTAGTGTCAGTTTCACCCAAATACCTGAATAGTGGTGGTCTGTTTCCAATGATAGTAGGTGTGGTAATTGATGGAATACAGTCAGTAACTGCTTACCAACAGAACGACCTATACGGTAGTTTTACCTGATAAATTGACCAATCAGTACATACAATGCAGGCACTAGTGCACTTAAGGATCCAGTAAGCAAAGTGGTTTCTAAGTTTGTTCGAGCAGATACTGACTCTCTTTTTATTCAATTTCTTGCTAAAGGAAGACTCCTGGTAACCAATTTACGAATCATCTGGCATTCCGTCGCCTTGCCAAGGGTCAACTTATGTAAGTGTGTTATCTATTACAAATGTGAAAAATAAACATAGCCGTTCAGTGTCCGTAAGAATCACTAACAGTATAGCCTGCACCTCTCGACTCTTTTTTTTAAACCGATCTACAGCTGTGGGATACAATTCTGTCATAAACATCACTACAAGAACGGCAAATTCAGTAAGAACACTTCCTTCATGTTTGCATCACTGATCCTTCACCCTGGGTTTAGACTTTAGAATTAGTGTGTTGTGTATGACACAAGGTTTGTAACTGTTGCAGAAATTGAGGGGCCAGACTGAAGCTCTCTACATCTTGACTAAATCTAATAACACAAGGTTTGAGTTTATCTTCACCAATGTCATCCCTGGAAGTCCAAGACTCTTCACTTCTGTCATTGCTGTACACAGGTATGGAGTAACACATCGTTACATAGTGAATTTTAACACCTTTCACAACCTGGCTTAATCAGCTCTGACTTATTTAAGCATGTCACACATATACAATTTGTATATATATGTTCAAGTACATGCTGTAAGTAGTTCCTATAGAAATGATGGAGTGTTGCAGATGGAACTACTGTGAGGGCTAATGCTTTAGAAAATTAATCAACATCAGATTTCAGAACTCAACAGTGATGTGGTATAATGTCTCTTAAGGGAAGAGCTAAAATGATGACTTTTTTCAGGGCTTATGAGACCTCCAAAATGTACCGGGATCTGAAACTAAGAGCAGCTTTGATTCAGAATAAGCAGCTGAGATTACTGCCACGTGAACAAGTGTACGATAAAATCAACGGCGTTTGGAATTTATCCAGCGATCAGGTACAATTACAGTTAATGTTGGGAAATGGGTTTGGATAAATCCCTTACAATTTTGTGTATTTCTGATAGTTTCATTTCATAAAGTCAGATGAGATCTTTAATTTGTTTCAGGGTAACCTGGGCACTTTCTTCATTACTAACGTGAGGATAGTGTGGCACGCCAACATGAACGAAAGCTTCAATGTCAGCATTCCTTACTTGCAAATAGTAAGTAGTTAATCTAGTGGTCAATAAGACCCTGGTTACACTTGGTGTTAAAAATGTGTCTTGGGTGGTCAGATCACAAGTGGACAGTGCTAAATGCAAGTGTAAACAACCACCAAGGACTCATTCATTCAAACCACTTGCTGAGCTGATCTGGGACGCACATATTTGGCCACAATATTTTGTAGTATGAATGCTAATGCGTCCTGATGTGTCTCTGACAAGGGCGAGATGTAAGCAGTAACGAAATCTGAACACAAGTGGTCAGCTGGACACCTCGGAGACTCATGATGGATACAGGTGTAAATGGCGATGTGTCTCGGCTGTCCAGTTGAGCTTCAAGACACATTTTAAATAGTGTAAACAGAGCCTAATTGTTGTTAAAATGCTTCCATCAGAATGTAATTGATTGCTCCTCTGTCCTTTTGCAAAGCGCTCTATAAGGATTAGAGACTCCAAGTTTGGACTTGCGCTTGTGATCGAAAGTTCTCAACAGGTGGGTGTGATTGTTAGCTCACCAATCCAGATGTTCAAAAATGGTTGAAAATTTTTGTTCTGAAAACAGAATGCTCTTCCAGACAGGCGGATATGTACTGGGCTTTAAAATAGATCCACTGGACAAGTTACAGGACGCAGTGAAGGAAATAAACTCTCTTCACAAGGTCTTTTCAGCAAATCCTATCTTTGGGGTGGAATACGAGATGGAGGAAAAGGTAAATGATAAGATATGTGAGCGGGAACATGTGATGCTAGGTTCTTAAAAATCTAAAATGCATGCATGTCTGATGTGAACACAGCCACAGCCGCTGGAGGAGCTGACAGTGGAGCAGCCTCCTGATGATGTAGAGATCGAGCCAGATGAACAGACTGATGCTTTTACAGTGAGTATTTTACACTCATTCACGAACACATCATATAGTCAGCAGAGGTGATTATATTAACAAGGCACACGTGTTCACTGAAAAGCGTTCCAGGTGACGACTTCATGAAGCTGGGTAAGATAACGCCGATTGCATCATCACGGTAAATGGTGGCTGCTTTGAAGAATCTAAAATATGAAACATATTTTTTTTTTTTTTTTACACTTCTTTGTTTACCACATACTTCAGTATATGCCGTACGTGTTGGTCGTAGTTTTGATGTATTCAGTAATGTTTTACAACGTAGAAAGCAAAACAAAAAAAAAAAGAAAAACCTATGAAAAAGAGTAGGCGTGTCCAAACTTTTGACCGGTAGTGTATATATATATATATATATATATATATAATGTTTAGAGTCTGTTTACGTATTTATTTATTTAAATGGTCCTTGGAGCCCGAACTACTATCACTATCGCTGTTCTAGAAAATGAATCAACTTGTATGGCATAAAGCTTGCACTTACTGAAATCCATTCTCCAGTGCATGACTCCACTTGGATATTAAATCTATGAACTGAAATGCAATTTAAAATAAGAGAGACTCTCGTACTGAAGATCCTTTCAAGCGGTGACTTTATACTTTAACTTGACTGCGGAATTTGAAGCTGTACTACTTTTAGTAGAATATTTATCCAAATGAATTGCTGGACTTTTACCACCTCTGATAATCAGCAGAGAGTTTTATCTCTCACACTGAAAATAACACCATGCTTAAGCCAGGTATCACAGTGACACATCAGCACTGACTGTTGTTGCCTGGTTTCAAACATGTTTACACAGAATTGCATTTGTCAGTTGTGTTACAGAATATTTAAATTCATTTGTTTTGCTTTTTATCATTCTTACAGGCGTACTTTGCTGATGGCAACAAGGTATACTGACTACCTTTTTATCTAAATGGCATGACTTCTGAGATCACTCTCTAACTCCTCTTTATCTGTAAAATGGCTTTATGTGAATTTACATGAATATTTCATCATTTTGTTTTTAAAGCAACAAGACCGGGAGCCAGTGTTCTCGGAAGAGCTTGGTTTAGCGGTGGAGAAGTTAAAAGATGGCTTCACACTGCAAGGACTTTGGGAGGTTATGGGTTGAAAAGATGAAATTGTACTAAATAGTAATGATCAGTGTAACTTGTTAATCAGGTGATCTATTTAAAGGATAATGGATTTTTATGTAGTTTTGTGGTTTGTATTGTTTTTTTAATATTTACAGACATTTGTGTCTAATATCTAGGTGTATTTATTTATTTCCAGACTTAATTTATACATTGTGTGTAGTTAATTTTCTTATGATTGAATCATGTCAGTTTAAGGCAGAAATAAATGGATGAGATATTTATATATTATCACCTTTATATGTGTACTTTGAAAAAGATATACTGTATATTTTTTTGCTACTAGAGTGTAATAAACATGCCAAAAAACATACAAAAAGCAGTTTGAATTGAATATGTTTTTAAGTATAGTTAATGAATGTAAGCCAGAATTCCTTGTTGAAGAGTATTATGTGGCTTGTCATTTTAAACAATAGGCATCATGAAGCTATTTTAAAATGTGTCACTATTGCTAAGGATTTTAACAAACAGCTCAGTAGCACAGATTAACAGCTCCAACAGCTGCTCTTCACTGACCTGTAAGCTGGGGAAGGTCAGCTCCTAGGAAACGCACTCACCATGTAAATATAAACCTGGACCCAGAAGAGAAGTCTGAATGAGTCAGCACCAGGAAAAGCTGATTGAGGAACTTGTGCCATTGTCTGTTTTGGATCATGACACATACTAAAGTTAAAATAAAAAATTCGAACTCTAACAGGTTCATGATTCATTTAACCTGATACTTAAAAATGTGTACGATTTTATGAGAACAATAGATGAAACTTGACATATGTAATCTTCCTCACTTGAGAATGTGAGTAGCCCAGACATAATTGCCTTGCTCATGGATCGCAGTTGTTTCTTTCCGTCTTCGACAGCTGCCTAATGTGACCGTTTTCTAATCTGGCCAACCTGAATTCTTTCTGTCTGTGATGGGGAGCTATATATAGAGAGGCAGGGTTAAACTGCACCAGCTTCTGTCTTTGCTCTGCGTCAAGTCGACCTATTACTACGAAGATAGCAGGAGAAGTGGAAGCATTGCAGTCCCAACATCCTCCCTGATTCAAACAGACACACAAAACCAAACACCGAGATGGACCTGGCGAGCGTAAAAGATGACCTGAAGCTCTATCAGAGCACCCTGCTCCAGGATGGCCTGAAGGAACTTCTGAAGGAGAACAAGTTTATTGACTGTATTCTGAAAGTAGGGGACAGAAGTCTGCCGTGTCATAAACTCATCATGTCAGCATGCAGCCCTTACTTCAGAGAGATTTACTTCTCTGAAGATGACCAAGAGAAGAGCAGCCCAGGCAAGGAGGTGGTGCTGGAAAACGTGGATCCAGCCATTATGGACATGATTTTGAATTATCTCTATTCTGCAGAAATAGATATTACAGATGACAATGTGCAGGATGTTCTCGCAGTATCTAACCGTTTTCAGATCCCTTCTGTATTCACGGTGTGTGTAAACTATCTGCAGAAGAAAGTCTCCCTAGGAAACTGTCTGGCAATCTTCCGACTGGGGCTAGTCATGAATTGTCCAAGGCTGGCCATGGCAGCAAGAGATTACATCGCAGAACGATTCGAGATTCTATCGAGTGAGCAGGATTTTCTTGAGTTCAACCCTCCTGAACTGTTCGCCATCATAGGAAGTGATGCTCTCAATGTGGAGAAAGAGGAACTGGTGTTTGAGCTGCTAATGAAGTGGATCAGGAAGGACAAGGAGAACCGCTTGAAGCATTTAGGTGATGCCTTTGAGCACATTCGTTTCCGATTGCTCCCGGAAAAGTATTTCAAGGAAAAGGTGGAAAAGGATGACGTTATCAAAGCGGATCCTGAGCTTGTGAAGAAACTTAAGATCATCAAGGATGCCTTTGCCGGAAAACTTCCAGGAAAGGTAAAAGGGAAAGAGGGTGAAGAGAATGCAATGCCTGGATATCTGAATGACACCCGAAGGCTTGGAATGCACACAAAGGAACTTATCCTGATGATTAACGACACGGCGGCTGTGGCTTACGACCCTGTTGAGAATGAATGCTCACTGGCAGCAATGGCTGAGCAGATACCTAGAAATCACGTCAGCATCACTACCAAGAGGAATCAACTTTTTGTTGTAGGTGGACTGTTTGTGGATGAGGAAAATAAAGACTCACCACTGCAGTGCTATTCTTTTCAGGTAAATGATCCGACACATATATAAGATAACCAACAACGGCTCGGTGTGATGCGGTCTGACGTGAAGCAGAGTTACTGTTAACACCCTGACGTCTGCACATCCCAAAGTGTTTTATTCTTCTCATACAATTTGCCAACAAATTCAGTTTCAGGTTAGTTAACATGTTAGTTTCTGCTTAAGTAACATGCTACAGCAGCTGTTCCCTCTCTTGTCTCTCTTGAAGTTAGTCACACAGATAAAGTAGCTGATCATGTTTCGAGAAACCATGAAGTGCAAACTCCTTTGTCCTGAAGATGTATCAATGGTGGAAAACCCAAGACTAGTTACAAAAAGCTTCAACATATCAATGATTAAAGAATATATTTGATGTATCTGGTTATAATTTATTATTATAAATATTAACTTATTATTACTACTACTAGTGCATTGATATATACTCAATAAAAGCTCAATTCAATTCAGTTCAACATTGCTGTCGTATAAATGTATATGAATATATTTATGGGAAGGCTAATATTCTTCACAATCAAGATGGCAATACAATCCTGTTGTCTATTACAGCTGGATCCTATTAGTGCGGACTGGATTGCTATACCCCCATTGCCTTCTCCCCGATGTCTCTTTGGTCTGGGAGAATTTGAGAATCTCATATTTGCTGTTGCTGGCAAAGATTTACAGAGCAATGAGTCTCTTGACTCAGTAATGTGTTATGACACTAAGTAAGTGTGACATCCATTACCTCGTTTTCCACTTCATATGAGTCTGGCAATTACAAAAAGACTCATGACTCCTGTTTTTGTTTTACAGCAAGATGAAATGGACCGAGACGAAAAAGCTTCCTCTGAGGCTACATGGGCACAGTGTGATCTCACAAAATGGCCTGGTCTACTGTATAGGAGGAAAGACAGATGAAAAGTAGGATCTGTGTTAAAGCTATGCTGACCGTAATATTCTAGATCCTCATAATAATCTCATAATGTGTTTCAGAGTGTGTGTTTTTTTCTGTTTGACAAAATAGCAAAAGCATCAACAAGGTGTTTGCATATAACCATAAGAGGTCTGAATGGAAAGAGCTAGCTGCAATGAAAACACCACGGTCCATGTTTGGGGCAGCTGTCCATAAAGGAAAGATCATTGTGGTTGGAGGAGTCAACGAGGACAGTCTTTTAGCATCCTGTGAAGCCTATGACTTTGGAACCAACAAGTAAGTGCCATTATGTAGTCATTATATTACATAAACTGCTTTTACTGATATATCATAGTACTTCATATCAGCAGTCATCATCTGGCAGACCATGGTTCAGAGACGTGGACCCAGCCATGTATTTTATCAGACTGAACTGATCCCTCCAGTTTTCTAAACATTAACCATCACAGCTTCTGTAACAGATCCTCACATGCTTTTATATAAATTATTTAGCTGTAGCCACTGGACCAGAGACTAGCTACAGGGTCTTATGGCCAAAAGTTTGTAGATACCTGACCATCACACACATATGTAGACCGTCCCCAATGGTAGAAGTACACAATTGTCTATAATGTCTTTGTATTCTGTAGCATTAAGATTTGCCTTCACTGGAACTAAGTTCCTATCCCAAACCCGTTCCAGCATGACAATGCCCCAGTGCACAAAGCAACATCTACAGACATATGGCTTGCGTATTTAAAAATGTCTGACAATGTAAACAGTGTTTAAGTATGCTTCAACTTCAAAATAGAACTCATCTGTTCAGAATCCGTGGTTAAAAAGTGCCACTAAAACAAAACAAATCATATCCACTTCAAATTGTCTTATTTGTCAAGCATTAAAAGGTAATCATTGATGCCATTCAGTCATGTTAGTAGATAAGGCCTTTATAAGCTTTATGTAACTGGATTTTGCACATTTTAGTTGAATAACATAACTAAAACAAGAAAGGGCCACACTTGGCATAATATGGTTATGTAATTATCAGAACGTCTTTTGGTTCAGTGCTCTGAAGGTTAAATAAAGATTGAGGGTGAAGCCTGCACTTACCTTAGTATAACATAATAATACACCAGGTATCCAGTAGGCCAAGTCTACAAATATCTAAATGCACATGACTACGCCTTTCTATATTTGTAATTATGCTTTATAATCATTTTTGCCTTGTAGGTGGGAAGCCTTCCCCGAGTTTGCCCAGGAGAGGAGCTCAGTAAATGTTGTCAGTGTTAATGGAGAGCTTTTTGCAGTCGGGGGCTTTACCATGTTGGGGCAAGATAAAGAGTGTGTTCCATCAGAGATCACAGACATTTGGCAGTAAGTAATCACCACCAGAATCTTGTTATAAGCATTAAAACAAAGATGGTGCCATGATGTTATAGACTGACTGTTCATGTCGAAAGCTGTCTAACCTTTTGGCTACTATTTTTATGATAGGTATGAAGAGGACAAGAAGCAGTGGGCTGGAATTTTGAGAGAGATGCGTTATGCAGCTGGTGCTTCCTGTGTTTCCATGCGACTAAATGCTGTAAAAATGCCCAAACTGTAAAAATAGCCCAGGTTTCTCTCAAGGAACAATTTATTTTTAGCCTAACTTGATGATTCCAGTTACCTTATGATATAATTTAGTAGTGCATGAGCATGAAACAGACAAGAGTTTTTGAAGATTTCACAAGGATGTCGAATATATTCTTATTCACAGCTGACATTGTTTTTAAATGTTTGAGCTCAAAAACATGTATTTGTTTAAAAGATATTCATTCAAACAGCAAAATGAGATTTTACGACATTTGAGATTGGGTAATTTATTACAGCAATAATATTTATACTGCAAAATATACAGATATAAAAAAATTCACGAGAGGTGTAACTGGCAGTGTGGTATTTCTCTGTATTCTTGTAGTTCACATAAGGAGAAGAATTGGGCACTTGCACATGATATGCAGTCCATCAATTGCCACACTTTCCCATATAAACATACCAGCATGGATATTCAGAGAAGACTGCATTTTTTATATCATCCTAAAGTGTTCAGACTGTTTATGTGACTCAGGGGAGTTCTGTGAATAACTTCTTTCTCAAATATTCCTTCCAGGCATCAGGTGTTGAGAGCTCCATAGAATTCCATTCAAAGTGAGGAATCTGTGTTGGAGAGAGGCTCATCAGTTTATCAGTTTTCTTCTTTTCTAACTAGACAGTAGTAAATGAACAATTCTGACTTTACTCACCTGCAGAACTTGATATCCTAAAATCTCCAGGTGTCTTTTTCTCATCAGTACATCTCCTTTAATGTGCTGTGAGTTTTTGCAGTAAGAATTGGCATTCAGGAAGTCTATAGCAATGCTAAGGAAACAGGTTTCAGAAGAACATAATTCTATAGATCAGTGCTGTTGCATTTTCCAACCGACTGGTCAGGACAGTATTGCTGGCTGTAACTCAAATCACAGGTCTCAGACTAATAATAAATAGTAATTATATACGAATATTAATAATAAACAGATTTCCCTAAAGAGGTGCTTATGTGATTAAGCAGTCTAAGGAGTGTCCAGCCATTTGTATTAGCAAGTTGTATGACTTCAGGACAGAGGACTTTGCACTTTCTCGTTTTTTTTTTATTAACTTAAAGAGGGAGAGAAAAAAAAGCTGGATAAGGAATGAATATTTATAGCTACTATAATGTAAGTGCCAATAAGAATGAACTTTAATAATAAATCAAAACTTGTAATCATTGGAAAGGCAGTGGCATCACACCACCCATGTTGTTAATTATTTTCCAATGATGTTTCTATAATCTATCATGTTTTATTCTTTACCTAAAGGAAACGTGTTCACATTTGGTCATGCATTCCATAACCGAGAGTGCAAATTCCAAAGTGTACGTACCGCTGAGCACCTGAAGGGAGAACCGTCCTCTCTTTCTCTGACCCTGAGTCCCACTGCACCTTGCCATCTTCGTTGATCTGCAATTCACTCAGTTCACTGTAAGGCACCGCCTGCTGATTGCGATCCAGGACACACTCATAGTCTGCAAAATTGATTCAAAATACAACCTCGTTTTCAAAAAAGTTGGGACACTAAAAAATTTTTTTTTTTTAACAGAATATGATTTGCAAATCATGTAAATCCAGATTTCATTGAAAATAGAAAGAATTGTTGAAACTGACAAATTTACTGTTTTTTGGAAAATACATGCTCATGTTGAAGTTAATCCCAGCAACACATTTAAAAAAAAGTTGGGACAGGGGCATGTTTACCACGGTGTTGCATTTTTTTTTTTTTTAACAATGTTCTGTAAATGTCTGGGAAGTTTTTTTGGAAACGGGCTTGTAGTAAAACTATTCCAACTACTCTCCCGGACAGTGCGGTTGAAAGTTAAACTCACCAACAGTGTAGAAGTACGGCGTCAACACTGCTACTTTGACGCAGTTAATGCCTCCAAGCACTTCTCCCAGCATCCTGTGGATCTGCTGCTGGGCTAGAGTGACCGAGCTGTTGTCTGTGTGTTTCAGAAAGTGAAATTCAGTTTATTAGCTAACATGGTAACTTGGACATAACTTTTGGTTCACTTCTGCAGCTCTAAAAACAGCCGCACAACAACAGCAGATATGTATCTTCACTCACCTCTCCTATGGAGCTGCATACAGTAGCGCTCGTGGAACCAGGGCACCTGGAACTCCGGGCACTCAAGACACACAGCACGGTTCAGCTGCATCAGGCGCGAACGCACACGCATGTTCTGAGTACTTGACAGTGCTGTTAGTGGGAAGTTGAGCATCACTTAGTGTTGTACATGATATATATATATATATATAAGTGCCCTGTTCTCAAATGGTCATTTCAATGATCAAGTATCGAGTATCTCTTCGAGTATCAAAGTATCTCTACCACATAGAGATTACAAAAGATCGCATGCATGCAAGATGCATTTAAAACATATTTAAATCTGTTCCTTAGACATGTAATGATATATCGTGCATCGCAATACAAATTTATGACTATTTAAATAATGGATATTAAAAATGAGGCGTGATTAATCTCAAAGTTTTTCCTAGCTGTAATTGCATTATTTAGACAGCAGAGGGCACAATAACATAAAACTGTGGGAATATACATGTCGTCACATTAGGAGGACACAAGACATCTTCAAACACATCTCAAACAAGAAATCTGAGCTTTTTACAGGCTGCTGAAAGCAAAAGAAAAGAGAAGCAAATGGAGGTAGTTGTTTTATGTTTAAGCTTTAATTATTAGGAAAAAGCTTGTTAGTCATTTTTTTTTTTTTAAAGGAATATTTTAGGTAATAGACTATTATATTTTATACCAACCTTTACAAATGTTTGTAAAGAAAATGAAACAAAAGTATATTTTTTTAACTTAACAAAAGGAATATTTAAGTTGGTCAAGAATAGGAAAATAAATGTTGCATTTTGGGTAATAAAATTGTCCTTTAATTTTGTTTTCTTTTCTTTTTTTTTTAATATTGTGGCAAAATCGCCAGCCTAATATCATGAATTGAATCGAATCATGTATTGGGGGAATCGTTACATGTCTACTGTTTCCTCAAACTACTTCAAGAATTCTAAGTACTATACGACTTAAAGAGTTTGTAGAAATGTAAACACATCGCTCTCACCACATTAAGCGTTTTTCATGTTTTTTCACTATTCATTAATGTGTGTGACCAGTATAAAATGCTAAATTGTGATTTGTTACACCAAATTACACCACTGTGAATTTTCTGATTGGTAGAAGGAAGACAAGCATTAAGTAACTGACGTACTCTCGAGCTGTGTGTCCAGCTTGGCCAGGAAATCCACTCTGAATATTTCTCTGATCAGTGGCTCTGGGAAACGATTGGTCAGAGCCAAGACATAAGCTAACAGAACCAACATGTGAGGGTCAAACAAACCTGCGAATATACAAGACAGGACGTTTGAATCTAATTCTAGTTCAATTTATTACAATCAAAATGGTTCCAGTTTTCAAAAAAAAAAAAAAAAAAGAACTCACTAATTTTTGGAGTGAAATGTTGAATGTAAGCATCAAACAACTGGTCCATCTTCGGAGAGTCGTAGTTAAGCACAGCAAATGGGAGCAAAGTGATATAAATTGCAGAGTAATGAATCTGGAAGGGATAAGAAAAAAAAAGTATTAAGTATGTACACTACCGGTCAAAAGTTTAGGGTCTCCTACTCTTTTTCATAGGTTTTTCTTTTTTTTTTTTGCTTTCTACGTTGTAAAACATTACTGAATACATCAAAACACGTATAGCATATACTGAATTATGTGGTAAACAAAAAAGTGTAAAAAAAAAAACAAAAAAAAAAAATATATTTCAGATTTCAGATTCTTCAAAGTAGCCAACATTGGGGAAAACACGGACATATTAAATAAAAGCATTTAAAATCACTCTACCTTATGCGTGTTCTCTAAGGCTACGCTGGCGACTCGCTCCAGCAGTGGAGTAGAGCGGTAGGTGGTCCTGGTCAAAAAGAGGACCAGGTCTAGCATGTTGTTTGAGGTGAGCTGATCTGCCAATCTCTGAAGTACCATAACTGTCTCCTCAAGCAGCATCTCCTCAAACCATTCCCCTGATATGAATTTAAGCTCCTCCATGAGCAGGTCCAGTCTCTTTGCTGTTTGGACTCGCTCATGTGCACAGCGGTTTAGGTTCTGCAGCGAACGCACATACTTGCTGTGAGTGCTCTGGCTGTAAGAGGGGTCATTTCGCATCCATTTGGCAACGGCCGTCGTGAGTGAGCTTAGACCTATTAGGCTGCACTGAGGCAGCACGGCATCGATGCGAGAGAAGACCGAATCCTCTATACGTGCAGAGGGCAGCATGGCGAGCACACGGGTCAGCATGATCACCTCGTATATGTGCACACATTTCTGCAAGTAACTAACAAAGACAGAAATAATTTGATTGAAATACAAAAGGCTTGTAATTAATTAACCTATAAGAACGGAAATCTTCAATGCAAGTCCTTGAGTACTACAGCTGCACTGTCATTTAAAACAGGTTGTGCTCCTTTTTCTACTTCTCAGACACTTATCTCTAACATTCACCAATATAGTGATGCATGCTTTATACTATTAAATTAAAAACATTAAAGAAAAACAAATAGGAAATGAATCACCTCATACAACCTAAAGGGGCTGGCTCACCCCTCCCAGAATCCTCAGCATCAAGTCAACATTTTCAATGCTATCGATATTCTAAAAACAATTCGCAACCATTCCGTGACACGCTAGGCTGTCGTAAATAGTAACGGGAAATGTGATTATATTTTGTCATATAATGTATATAAATAGGTGGTGTCCCCTCACAGCAAGAAGGTCCTGGGTTCAATCCCCGGGTCACCCAGGGTGCTTTTCTGTGTGGAGTTTGCATGTTCTCCCCGTGCATGCGTGGGTTTCCTCCGGGT
>JAQQZR010000035.1:18454300-18481449 GCA_030068235.1 Notoglanidium macrostoma | reverse complement strand
CCAGGGTGTACCCCGCCTCTCACCCCAAGATGCTGGGATTGGCTCCAGCTTCCCCGCGACCCAGACGGATAAAGCGGATAATGGATGGATATATATAAATATGTACTGTATGTATAATGGACCTGAACGGGCCTTGGCCATCTTGTGGGCGCCCACGAAGGAAAGAAAAGATAAAGCATATTATTTCAAAGCATAAAGTTCAAAGCTTCCACGTATGACAATTAGATGAAGGAAAGGTTCGAGATGGGATTTAAAGGGATCACTAACAGTGAATCTGCCGCAGGTTTTCCGGCACAGAGAGCTAGCAGCTTTCTAAATGCTTTCGAAACAAAACCAATGCACTGGATTCTGGAGAAGGGTGAGTCGGCCCTTTTAATCGATCAAAGGATGTTAATAACAAATGTTAAAATTTGTCATAAAGCAACTTTTGAACTGGATGAGACTCACTGGACCACTATGCTCCTCAGTCTGGAGAAGAGCTCAGGACTCTGACAGTGCAGCAGTACAAGTGCCTGGATGATCTTTGCAATCTCCACTGGCCTATACACCTCCAGATTCCTGTGCAGTACAGATGCAATCCTACAAAATGACCACAACCAATCAGAACACGTCTATATAGGATAGATCATCTATGGAATAACCAGCTGTGTCTCACGATCATGAGTGGCCTTAAACTCACTGATATACGCTCATACAGAACACTAATCACGTCTTTCCATAAAGACAGGAAGAGCGAGGATGAAGGTCTTACTTATTGATAAGTTGAAAGTTCCGGCTCTGCAGCTCCTCCAGTGTCTCAGCAATCACGAGAGCTTGGTGAGCGTTCAGCTGATCAGCCAGCAGCAGCGCTGTACTTTCCAACCTGTGACACAGATTCACTAGAACCTGAATATCAAACATGGTTGCAAGCAGAGAAGTTCCGAATACAACATCTTAAAGCTGGCAGCGTTTTTAAAGTGCATGAGCTAATTTCCTTAAAGTGAAGATGTTTGTGTTGGCAGCATGTAGCGTTACTGCATCACAGCTCCAGGGTCCACGGTTCAACCCTGAGCTCCTCTCTCTCTCTCTCTCTTTCTCTCCAAACACATAACCTGTTCTTTACTGAGAAACCAGAAAGTGCAAACTCCTCTGCTCCTGAGCCGGAGCCTTATGACTCTTAAGTGTTTAAAACCGAGACTCGTTCCATAAATGTTAAATAAACGTCACCACATCAGCGACTCGCCGTTTTACTTTGTAAAAAGTCCCTGTGTATGAGCGGTTACTGTAGAAAAAATTATGTATCAGAACAAGCGCGTTAATATTATCCTCCCTCACGTTACAGCCAGAACTACTTCCCGAGCCGTGCTGTTTTATGAAAATTATTAGAACATTCAGCCATGGTGTTGTATAATAACGAAGATGTCTACATTACTCTGATTCACCCTACATGAGTAAAGAACTATTTATCATGGCTGGGATGCTCTAATGGTTTTTTTGTACAGCATAAATATTATTGTTGGAATGGTAGAGTGAAATTCAACACCTTCTCTAAAAGTTAACACTAACCGCAAGGACTTAATTACACTACACAATTACTGAGTGGTGCTAAATTTCCTGATACAACAGGAATTTATTTTATTGTATGACTATCGTACTGTTGAGATGACACGGAAACAGGTCTCGGACTGTTCTTTCCGCTTTTACCTCTCTCTGGCTGCTGGTCCTGCCAGGGGTCCCAAAGCAATAAAGAGCTTCGTAAAAGATTCTGGGTCTGTGCACGAGTCCATCAGCTCCACCAGCCTCTGCATGGCGGCATGTCTGAAATCCCAGTGGCTGAACGGCAGTGAATGATACAGCGTCACTATAATACTGAGGTTCTCTACATCCAGATGAGGAACATTTTTCAGGAGGATGCGGCTGCACTTTTCCAGCAAGGGCCGATGGATGCACTTGATATGTCTGAGGAACTGTACTACTCTCCTGGGATTGTTGTAATGGGACGTGTCCATGCTGTCCAGCAGAAGCTCGGCTTTTTCAATCAGCGCGTCCCGCAAGCGGACAGACAGCAGTGACGACATACTGATCATAAGTGTGGTCAACACTCTGAGAAAGACAAATAAAGATTATTAGTGGTATAAAGGACTTGGTTTGGATCAGCGACATGTTTTTTTTTTTTTTTTTTGGACAACAAGAATCAATACCTGGCATCGTTTATTGAATCCAGTCTCTGATTCACAATCTCAGTAATGTGACCCATCAGTGGACTGTGGTGCAGCCCCAGGTCATTCAAACAAATAGATAACTTAGATAGCGTTGTCATGGGGAATCTGTGAAATAGATAAGGCTAGGGTTTAGGCATAAAAATGTCAAAATGAATACAAATCATCTAGATATTGAAATAAATTTCAAACTGTATATCCATTACACTGAACCATGTATACCTTTTATATAACCGATTGGGTATTAAATGATTTTTTCTTCTTTACCAATTGTATGATTTTCTGTGTTAAATAATTTGCTTTTGTGGGGTTACTGATAACTCACTGCTCTGTCGCACTTCACTTTTGCTGGCATCAAATATAATTACGCATAATGTATCACAAAATACACATGCGGCATTATGCATACTCTATCACAAACCTCTTTTAAAATGTCACCACTCTTAGTGGTGTCACCCATCCATACCTTTCTAATCTGTTCCAGGCTTCAACCACCAGCTGCTGGATGAGAGAGTCATGTGGTTCAATCTGAAGTCTTTAAAAGAGAGAGAGAGAGAGATTGAGAGAGAGAGAGAGAGAGAGAGAGAGATGGATCAATCACATCAGTGATTTTCCATCATTATACAGCTGCCTATACAAACCCATTAACAAAACAAGTGACACAAAAACACTAAAAGCTCTATCCTAGACTACCACAGTACAGAATAGAAGAAGGTATACTCTGCAGAAAAACTGCAGGGTTTGGGGAGATCCATGTGATTTATTTATTTATTTTATTTTGGTACAGTAAAAAAGCTCATAAGATACAAAAACATTGGAGATACGAGTTATTAGAGAACATTTACATATTGCAAAGGAAACTTTTGAACCAAAATTGTTTTAATTCTTTTCATAATGAATATCTTAACATTATCCGAAGGATCATTGTTACTTGTAGTAATGAAGGAACAGCTATGTGTTCATAAGTTTGTTTTACAGGAATGCACTCAGTTCTGTGTGCATGCGCTAATGTGTGTGTGTGTGTGTGTGTGTAAAGTCACCAAGAGCCATGTGACATTATGTACCTAAGTCCACTATAAAGTATGTCCACCATCGTCGCATCATCCATCAGGCTGATCTTGTTCTCAGCCAGGACTCGAAGTGTGAGGAACTGTGGATGAGCCCGGGTCAGTTTGACCGTCCGAAGCATTTCCGGCCTCTCCCTCTGAAACTGCCACAGCAGGCCCACGGCAAGGCCTACATGACTGACAGAGAGCTTTGCCTTGTTCTTGCTCACCACGTCAAAGAGCTGGTCCTCAGCTGTGCAGACCCGGAGCTGCCCCAGGACATGGTCTTGACACACAGTGCCATAATGAAACAGTCTGTGAGGGTGACAGCGTAGGGCACGGAGCCTGAACATGACCGTAAGTCCAGGGGCAGGTCGGGAAAGCAGCATGCTCTTCATATTACATTCTTCAGCACTGGGTCTTCTTGAGCTGAGGCAAGGAGATGAGATGAAAAAAGGTACACAAGGAGTTTACAAGGTCTGGATTCTGGTTCTGATTTTGCGCATCATGGATTAAAGGAGAGAAATTACCGTAAGAAGGCATCCTATTCACGCTGGTATGACATAAACATAATATACACCATAATATATGGATGAGTATACTTCACCGGAAGCTGGAAATGTGGGAAGGGTCGTCAAGGTAACAGGAAAGCTTTTTTTTCTGTCACTTCAACAGTGAGTTATTATTAAGTATGAAGTAAATGTAATGTTTTGTAACAACATCACAATAAAAAGAACCGAAATTCACTTAAATTAGGTTTAGAAAGACATGATATGGCTTCATAGTATTGCCAGTCATGTTTGACCTGTCCTGGGCTCGAGAGAGCAACTCACGTGGGGACTTTTTTTTAGCTAGCTAGCTCCTAATCTCAGAGTATGTGAATATTATAAATTTATGACATGGATTTATTTTACATTTGCCACATTGTCAAAAGGCTAAATAGCGTCAGGCTATTATACCAATAAAATTGTCTTTAAATGTCTCTAAATAAACCATTTTGAGGTGACTTTTTTGGTACGCGGCTAGTTGGGCATGTTTACTTTCAATTGCTTCCTGATTCACTTCAGACTGACTTCAGTAACTTCAGACAGGACTGTTTTTAGACTTCAAAATAAAAGTCCTTTATTCGTAACAGCTTTTTATTTAATACATCAGAGTTCGAAGGACACGTTATACTAAAAAAGTACTCCACACTAAACGACAGAATGTATCTTTTCTTGTAAAAGTGTATATTATTACCAGCAAATAAGTAAACAAATGAACAATCTTTAGTTCTGTAAATTAGAATGTGTGTGTGTGTCGGGGGGGGGCAGTCAAGTTTGTTTTAAAAACTGTTTTTAATTAATTCATTTATTCATTAATCTTCAGTAATCTTTTTATCTTGGCCAGGGTTGCAGAGGATCCAGAGCCTATCTTGGAAATACAGACAGTGTAGTAATATACCTTGTTATGCCAGTTAATTTAGAGTCTCCTAGCTTCCCATCTTGTTTTTGGGAGGTGAGAGGAAATTGGAAAACCCTGAGGGAACCCATGCAGACTCAGGGAGAACATATGAAACTCCACACACACTGTAACCCAAGCTTAGGATCGAACAGGGACCCTTGGGCTGTGACATGATGGCACTACAAACTGATAATTAAGATTATAACAAATTTAGTTCTTTATTAATTTTGCCTTGTGGAAAAGGTTGTGCTTTTGATAATAGCTTTGCATTTTCACTGTTATTTGTATCTGTATAAATATAATATCTATCAATACAGTCTGTGATATTGTTCTATACGGATGAAACATGAGAGAAATAAACTACAAGCATCATGATATAATCATGACCAAAGTTGGTCAATGTTGGTTATATTTAAGGTGCAGTTTGTATGATTAAGTGTATATAGTGCTTTTAGACAATCCTAGACATTTCAAGATACTTTAGGAAAACTCCTAAATACTTTACCTCCCATCCCCTGGGCCTAAGCAATTCAGTTCTGCTCCTTGTCTTTAAAGGTAACTTACACATTATTGCAGGAAGGCTTGGGAATGTTTTTATTATAACTGAGATTCACTTTACAGGCAATAGAAGCCAGAAAACCTGCTCCTGTAAATACATGTGACTAACAGGGGAAAAAAATCACAAATGAAAAACACAAACACTTTAAATGAACACTCAGATGCTGAATTCGTTTGAAAGGTAAGTTCTGTTTATTTCTGTGACAACATCAGCAATACTGCTCACAATTACCAAGTAAATCCCAGTCGTTTTTTAGAATCCTGAATGTCAGTAGTCTCATTCAGCTCCTTTATGCCCTGATTACTACTGGATGCATAACTGGGCAACTGAGCCCCTGATTTATCCTGAACTAGATAACTTGGTCTAACGCCTCTAAACACAGGTCCAAGTCCTCCACCAACGCCGTCCTTTGTGGCCTTACGCAGGAGGGAGGTGTTTCTCTGAGCTTCGCTGGATTTCTGAATCACATGCTTGGCATAATTCTGAAACTGAGCCTCATCCTCTGCAATAAGCTTTGCGCTCCTTGCCTCAAATTCCTTCTCCTGGTTTTTCATATACTGCTCCTGTGCATGTTTCTCAGCCTAGATGCAAACAAATGTGACCAGACAGAGTTATTTTAAAGTCTTTATTTTAGCAAACTAAAATAAAAAATTTAGCCGACTTACAATCTGATGGACATGAGTGTCTTGTAACATTTTGGCTGCCTCTTTCTTTTTCTGGGCCTTGATCAGCTGCTTTTGAAGGAAAATGATATCTGATGCTTTCTTTGCATTAAGCATCTCGCTAGCTTTCTGTTTTTCCTCTTGCTTCTCGTACTCCAGCTCTTTTTGCTAAAATTGTGTAATCGGAGACAAAAAAATAACCAAGTAACAGAAACTATTTTAAATGTAACCATCAAAACATTAAAGGTAAAATATTGTCTGATTTTTGACTGAACATATTCCCAAAATTGGAGTTTACCACTGCTTCTCTGTGTTCAGCAATACTCTTCAGCATGGCTGCCTTTTTCTCATCTTTCTCACGCTGTTGTTTATCCTTCTTGGCCTCAGCTTCTGCAGCTGCCTTGGACATCAGCTCTTCTTCATTGGTGGTTTGCGCTTGGTGATATGCTGCCAGTTTCTCAACAAGGGCTTCCCTGTGCCTCTGAACCTCTCTGCAGCAATAAATTATTACGCAAATATGTAATGGTACACTACATGGCCAAAAGTATTTGGACAACTGACCATTACATAAATATGTGGTCCCTCCCCAAAGCTGCAAGCACACAGATGTCTAGGATGTCTTTCCGTACTGTAGCATTACAATTTCCCTTCACTGGAAATAAGAGGCCTAAACATGTCCATGACAATGACAGTACCTCTGTGCACAAAGCGAGGTCCATGAAGATGTGATTTGCTGAGGTTGGAGTGAAAGAACTCAAGTGGACTGCGCACAGCCCTGAGCTCAACCCTTCTCAACACCTTTTGAATGAACATTCGCACTGACTGTACGCCAGGCCACCTCGCTTCTCCTCACTAAAATGCTCTTGTGGCTGAATGGACAAATTCCCACAGCCATGTTCCAAAACCTAGTGGAAAGCCTTTCCAAAAGAGTGGAGGCTCTTACAGTAGCAACTGTAGAACCAACGCCATATTAATGGCCATGGTTTTGGAATGGCGATGCCCACCAAGCTCATATTAAGGTGATGGTCAGGTGTTCACATACTTTTGCCAGTATAATGTATGTTCTATAAACTTTAACATAATATGCACTGGCTTATTGCATTTCTCAGAGTCAAAACTAATAAAACTAGTACGCATGACTGACAATAAGCATCTGATCATCCAACAGCAGTGAGAGGTCATATGCACCAAGTTAAAGTTTAAGAGCAGTATTATAACTTTTAGTGTGGGGGAAAATAAGCATACAGATTTTGAGTACCTGAACATTTCTGCCTCTTTTTCTTTCCTGAGTTTCAACATTTTGCTTTTTGCCTTCACGAAAAGCTTTTGTCTTTCTTCTTCCAACTTCTGTTTCTCAGCCTCAGCCACGTGGATGAGTTTCTTGTTGGCAAGGTGATCCTGAATGAAGATTAAAAAATACAAAGAAGACTTGTCATATTTCAGTGCAATCTAGAAGTGGGTTAGATGACAAAACCATATCTCAGAGAAGTTCCATCAGAATACTGACGTTATATACATAAATTACTCCAGTACTACTGCAATCTGATCAACATGCACAAACACAACATGATTAATAAAAGAAAAGAAAAAACTATTTAAAAAAATTATAAAAAAAAGTTTTTCTGGTCAGCACGTACAAGTGATTAAGCACATCTAACAAGGATGGGGCAGCATGGTTATGATTGTGATATGTGATTGGCACATAATTCACTTCAATGACATTTCACAATGTTTAATATTTTTTTAGATCAGGTCAAAGCAGATTTTATAAATATGCTAAACTAATAAATGACTAAGTAGAGATCCAGCTTTTGAGCTTTTTAGGCTTGCTGCCCCGCCCCAGTTTGAGAACTGCTTACTTGATGAGCCTTCATCATGTTTCTCTTCTCCTCTTGCTTCTTCTGCTCGTGTGTGGTTTGTTCCTTAATACAGAGCTCTTGGAACCGCTGGAGTTCCTCTGTTTCTTTCTTCTGTTCCATTATCTCCTCCTGTCTTGCCTGTTCATGTCCCTTAATCCTAACAAAAAGGGATAATTTTATATCACACAGGAGCTCATCACCGGGCAAAAACAGGTAATATGTTACACATTTAGATTTTTTTTTTTAATCTCATAATGTACAGACTCCTTCTGCTTATGAGATAGCTGTAAAATCATGTATCTATTGGTTTATTCTATACTTTACTGTTGTTTCAAATTCTCAGCAACTGCCAGACACTTTTGCTTCTTCTCCAAGGCTTTCAGCCACTCCTGCTGTAAAGCCAGTGCCTCTTTGCATGTGATCATGGCCAGGAACTCTTTATCTACATCTTTAGTGGCATTCTCTTTTCTTTTCTTCAGCTCGATCTGGGCCTCCCTCTCCTTCAGGACCTCAGTCATCAGCAGGGCACTCTGGGAGAGAAATTAATTTCAGTTAACTATAACCAGATTCCACAATCCAGACATCATCATCGCATGTATATTTATGTGAAGAAAATGACCAAGAACATGACGTTGCATACAGTATACAATGTGATGATAAGCGCGACAAGAAATGCAACTGAAAAATATAAGTATACTGACGTGAAATCTTTTCACTCTGTCGATCTGGTAGTACTGCAGTGTTTTTGCCTTCTCTATTGCTTCCTTTCTTTTCTGCTCTTGAAACTTTGCTTCCTCTATGTCAATCTGCTTCCTTTCCTCTTCTTCGATTTCCTCTCTGATTTTCTTCGCCTCCAACTTTTTTTGCCATTGTCCCTGTAAATGCACGAACAATTCATGGGTAGAGAACATTTATTCAGTCTGTGGCACTCTAGAAACAAGGATATACACAGATGTGACCGCTTATTACTGCATCTACTGTGTATGTACACTCAATGGGAACTGTATTAGATAAACCTGCTTTATAGATATATAGTTACTGACTAGCCCATTTGTTGCTATACACAATTTGTTAGCCCTGTGGTCAGAAACTGATGAAATGCTAGAGGACCATTAACACAAAAAATAATCTTCAATGTTTACAAATACATACAAGATGAACCAACAAGGTCGGTGTGGATAATAAGTGGCCAGTCATAGCGAAGCTGAGAATGATGACTTACAGCAATAGTGTTAGACCAGTTTTTGACAACTTCTTTGGAGCGCAGGTGCATGGCCTCACGCTGTTTTGCAGCTGCGATGAGATGCTCATGCTCTCTGTTCACACGATTCACACTATCCTGGATTCGCCTCCATTCCGATGTGGGCAACACCGTCACTTCACGCAGGTCTACAGGTGGATCCGGTTTATTGTTCACCTCTGCCGAGTTAACTGTTGGAGATGATGTAGGTCAAGGTGGAAATTACAGAGGGGTTTGTGGAAGCCTGACCCCACTAACTGTAAAGACTTTTACATATTCAAAGACAGTAAAGACCAAAGGTTAGGGTGGGGGTCTTAAAAATGGCAACTTCTTAATGGCTTTTGATGGAGACTCAAACATTTTTTCTCCAGTTGTGTTAGAACATGTGCATAAATGACACTTGATTCCATTCCTGGTCCTATGGTATACTCTGTATGGTAGATTGTATACTATGGTATAATGGATGTTTTAGTGTATGGTAGATTGTAGATAAAAAAAAAAACTTTAGTATCTAGGTTAGTAATGTAATTTAAATGGAACTATGGATTTATTTTCTGCACAAGAGATAAATAGTTTATATTTAACAGGCTATGTGTCTAATAGGTCACTAGTCTGCAAACTCTACATTAATTAAGAAAATCTAGTGTTATATAATGCAGCTAGTACTCATACCATAATCACTGTGGAGAAGTAGGCTGAGTAAATACAAAATAAATTGCTAGGCTATTGTTATTGTTTAGAACTAATTTCAATAATACAATTAGCTAATTTAACAAGTTAGCTAACTTTAGCCACGCTAGCATGTGGTCTATTCACTCACCTGTTTTACTTGACCCTTTTCTCCGGCCATACTGCACAACAGACGCAGAAGCTACTGACATTTTAAACGGATATTTAAATTTAAACCGTTGAAAACATTTGATATGTGTTACATGGGAATATCGCGCTCACAAACCTTTTTACGTTTTTTATTTTCATACTTCTGCTAGGCAGTAAGCTGAACGCCACTACTGCTATTCAACTTCGGTGTTGGCTAGCAACAAGGTTTACAAGCCGCTCTGTATCCCCTGGCAATCTCACGAGCCCTTGAGCAAACACGTCACGGAAAGGGCGCGCCGGGTGCGTGCAAAACAAGCACGAGCGGGCTAAATGAATTGCAATGAGTACATTAAATAAAGACATGTACATACACATATAAAACACGTCCATGTTATCAAATTATTATTAGCTCATGATGGAACACTTTCTCCCCAATGCAGAATGATAGAAGATAAATAGCTAAATAAATAAAAAATAAAAAAAGTAAAATAAATAAATATCATCATAAAAATAAGAATTATGTTTATTTACACACACATATATATACATACACCCAGACCTATCTATCTATCTATCTATCTATCTATCTATCTATCTATCTATCTATCTATCTATACATTCATGGTCCAGGAAGACCTGCTCATTTATGCAGTTATCTAATCTAATCTAATCTAATATATAAACTCTGCAGACCCAGGTCAAGAACTCCGTTAAGGTTCACATCATACATCAGAATGGGGTTGTCGGTACCAGAAAGGCTGGTTTACGTATTTCAGAAACTGCTGATATACTGAGATTTTCAAACACAGAATTAACCTACAGAATGGTGGAAAACATTGAGAAAAAACAAAAAAAAAATTGTCTGGGTTGAAATGCCTTGTTGATAAGAGATGTTGTGTTATATATAGTGGTTCATATAATCAGTCTTTACAATAATGTTGATCAGAAAAGCATCTCAGCATGCACACAGCAGCAAACCTTGATGTAGATGAGCTACAACAGCAAAAGACTACATTGGGTTCCAGTCCTATCAGCTAAGAACAGGACTATGAGGCTGTCATGGGCACAGACTCACTCAAACTGGACTGTTGAAAATTAGTCTTCAAATGTCTTAGGGTAGTGATGAGTAGTGCAGTGGGTAGCGTTACCAGCTCCAGTGTCCCTGGTTCAGTTCTGAGCTTGGGTTACTGTCTATGAGTTCTGCATGTTTTATCTTTATTTTTGCTTTGTTACTCTGCAACAAATTTTTTTTTTGCCTAGTTTCATTCACACAATGAAGTCACAACTAGCACTAGATTATTTTTAAGTAGGATTGAATGCACTGGGTTGAAAGCTTTGTACAAGACACAATAGGGAGCATGTTGCAGAACTTGTTTCGTTAATGCAACGTTAATGTTAAACAGAAAAACAGTTTCCAAAAGAAAGCAAAAAGAAAGAAGTAAAAGTCTTGTTATTGCCATCTCTGTATCCAGATCTGACTCTAAGGAGGCCAAAATATTACAACTGAAACTCTAAAAGCTGTTGATATGTTGATAAAGAGGTTGGAGACAATTATAAAGGCAAAGCATGTGGAAATTAATATCACATTCAGAAAGGGAACTGCAAACCTTTTAAGTAATTTCATATTGGTGATTTCATTATTAATATCATACTGACTATGGGTTACAATAGATGGACACGTTCATTGTACTTTCACAACCCACGATACTGCACTGCTACTTAAAATTTTAATATGCAGCTATGGTTTTTGTTTTAGTCTAATATGGATGTCATTTTTTGTAAAGTTAAATGTTTTGTAATTTTTTGATACTGTTTCGCATTACCTCCCTGCATTTTTCTTAATCCTATTATACTTAGTTATGTCCAATCAGTACAGAGTGTGTTGTGTATACATGTTGCACTATGGGTCCAGGAGAAACGTTATTTCATCTCCACTGTTTGCTGTGCATTAGATATGATTGAGAAGACAATATAACTTATGTTCTTATAACTTGATTAACCATATCAATTATTAAAATCTTAACGTTTTTCTCACGTGCAATAATGAAGGACTATCATTAAAAAAAAAAAAAAACAATAGTGTGCTAAATATTGATAAATAAGAAAAAACAGGTCTCACTAACTCTCACGTGCTACACACTGTACCCATATTGGCAGCCAGGACACTTCCGTGAACTTTATTCTAATTTGTATTTCTGGTTTGACTAGTGGATTTTTGTGGTAGGGGGCGGGGCTACGTTTTCATACAGGCTCCTCCCCCACGCACCCCAATGATCATGACGCAAAATCAGTTCACGCACATTCATACGCATGCACGTGCCCAGCAGTGGTCCACGCAAACTCCATCTAGCAGGATGAGAAACATGGCTCCGGTCGCAATCAAACGCGTTTTAATAAGCGAAAGTGTGGATCCGTGCTGCAAGAGGATTTTGCAAGAAAATGGAATTGAAGTCACGGAAAAGCTAAATATCAACAAAGATGAGCTGAAAGACCAGATTAAGGTAACTGATGATATTGTTTTTAAATGATTGTTTTACGTGCATTCTGTGCTAGATTTCTTTCGAGGTTTATTTATTCATTCATTCATTTATTATTCCCCAAGCCTGTTTATTCGTCCCTGAAACTCTGAGCCTCGCCATTGCCACCTCCCCCCTGCACTTCACAGAGTCTGATGTAACATCAGCAACACTTGCACAGCGACTTGCATACAGAAAAGCTCTGGACTCTGATGAACACAGCTCTTGGCTGTATCCCAATCTGCCTTACATATACACGAAGTGGTTTCGCCTTTCTGTAATATGCCTGCTTTTCTAATACATTTCCACAGATGAAAGATGAAAAGCAGAGTTAACGTGGTCGTACATTAGGGACGTGTTTCTTTTTTGTTTTTTTGTGAGACCTCTCTATCGACAGCCCAGAGTACTGCATCACCCACACCAGTAGCATTTGGCCCAGCTCCACATGTCATGCTGAACTTTCTTTCCTCTTTATTATGACTATTAGGATTTTGATGGTCTGGTTGTCCGGTCAGCCACCAAAGTGAGCGCTGACGTCATCGAATCCGCCGGGAGCCTGAAGCTGATTGGTCGAGCTGGAACGGGCGTGGACAACGTGGACGTGGAGGCGGCTACCAAGAAAGGCATAATTGTCATGAAGTAATGAAAGCACTAGCTGGGAATCAAATGCCTTTTTTTTTTTTTTTTTAAACTGGTCATGCCCTGACTTGCACTGTATTCAAATGTGCCTCAAAATAACCCTTGCCCTCAGGCTTACTTGAGTATTTATTTCATTCACTGGTATTTCCCAGTGTGCCTGCTAGCATATCTTTCTATTGAGCTGGATAATTTAGGTTTATTAGCTTTATTAGTGTTATTATTATAGCAACAGATTTGTTTCTTTGTATCTCCTTATCACTTTATGTATTTTTTGTTCAAGAATACTTTAGTAAACTGTGATCCTTTTTGAGAAATAGGATGTTGTGTAACCCAAATGATGGATCATATTCCATCCATTATCTATATGGCTTATCCATCAAGGATACCCAGCTGACTTCAGGCGAGAGGCGGGGTACACCCCGGGCAGACTGCCAATCTATCGCAGGGCTAGCAAAAAGACGAACAACCATTCACACCTGGGCAATTTAGAGTAGCTAGTTAACCTAATCCACATGTTTTTGTACTGTTGGAGGAAACCCCCACAGGCATGGGGAGAATATGCAAACTCCTCACAGAAAGGCCTCAGACGGTCGACATGTTCGAACTCAGAACCTGCTTGTTGTAAGGTGACCGTGCTAACCACTGTGCCACCCAGACCAGTTACCATATTCAACTAATATGCCTGTGTAGATCAGTGTAGTCTTTAAGTGATCAGCACCCAATGTTGTCTTTTGTCTCTGTTAGTACTTTAAGTAACACATTTTAAAAAATCAGATTTATTAGTTTTAGATTGTGTGAAATGTCTTTTCGAAGGTGCTGTTAGTATTCAAATAATAACATTAAAACAAGCACATTAATATATATATTTTTTGTTTGAAATACGGTCAGTTTTATTTTCAGAGCTGCTGGCATAGAAAACTAATCAGCACTTTCTGAACAAGCAGATTCAAGACTTAAACAGTGCTTTGGCATAAAATTTATTATATTATATATGAAAACAGAACAATATTGTAAAGTTGTTCATGCCTACCAGTGTGACTTTATGCATCATTTTGAGGCATCTAGATGATTGTCTGGTATGCCATTAATTTAACAGCACTCCAAGTGGAAACACAATCAGTGCTGCTGAGCTGACCTGTGCCTTTGTAATGAGTTTATCAAGGTAAGAGAATACTGCTGCATAAAATAAACACTACTATCTATAATGGCATCTTAATAAAAAAAATAAAAAATTAATACGTGTTTTGGTTTGTGTTCTAGTATTTCGGTTTCCTATATATACCTGATAATCTTTTTTTTTTTTTTTTTGCAGAAATGTTCCACAAGCTGCGATGTCAATGAAGGCAGGAAACTGGGACCGCAAGAAGGTGCTGGCTGAGTAATTGCTGTGAATTGTGTAGACTCTGTTTGAGCAATTTGGCATGTGGCATAATTACAGACACTTTGTGTCCTTTGTGCTCATACAGTCATCACTAATTAGATCTGACCACTGGGTCATCATGCTTCAGTCTTCCAGAGGAGTTTATTGAATGTCTTGTTGATTTTACAGTTCATGGGTACAGAGTTGTACGGCAAAACTCTGGGAATAATTGGTCTTGGACGAATCGGGAAAGAGGTGGCTACTAGAATGCAGTCTTTTGGGATGAGGGTATGATGAGTTCCTGTTAGAAATTTTAATTTTTATTTCTTGTCCAAAGGCAATGTAGTGATGTGTCTCACTTTTTTCCCTGCCAGACCATTGGCTATGACCCAATTACTCCCCCAGAGGTGTCTAAGAGCTGGGGGGTGGAGCAGATGTCTCTGGAGGAGCTCTGGCCTCAGTGTGATTACATCACCGTGCATACACCCCTCATGCCCTCCACTACAGGTGATTACAGGACATTAAGGTGGTTGGAGAGGTGCTATTATTATATATAGTCAGTTATAACAACCAAACTTTATTCAGCTTATGTTGAAATACATGGCATTTAATTTTATTATTATTATTTTTATAGAAGTGACTACCCACATATGTGACTTTGCTTCCCTCAGTTACAGGAAATATTCGTATTATACAAGAATAAATTTTTCAACTGTGACTTAGAAAAAAATGTATATCTGAACAACCTTTTGCACACCATTTGTTTCTTTTTGAAAAGTTGGGATTTAGCATAATGCAAATGATAACAATTAATGCGACAGATTGTGTATATATGGTCATCAACACCTGATAGTTAGTACAGGCTTCTATACCTTGTACACTTAATGATGAACATTTTGTCTAAATACTAACTTAGATTTTCACATTTGACAATGTTTAGTAGTATTGGATTCGGACCCCTCAGGCCTGCTGAAGATCTCGCAACTTCCTGAACATGTCACGTTCTTGGTTCAATATGTTAATTTCAAGTAGTGGCTTATAAATTGTCAATATAAATGAGTTTATAATGTTTGATTACAAGCAGTGCAGAGGTGTGTTTCTCTCTCTCGCGCTCACTCTGCCTCTGTCTCAATCGACCTTCATATTGATCGCAGGATTACTGAATGATGCCTCCTTTGCTAAATGTAAGCGAGGTGTGCAGGTGGTGAACTGTGCCCGTGGAGGCATCATTGATGAAGCTGCTTTGCTAAGAGCTCTGGAGTCTGGTCAGTGTGGAGGAGCAGGTCTGGATGTGTTTGTGGAGGTGAGACTTATCTGATTAATTTACGTACTTAAATAAATAAAGCTGTGAAATCAACATTAGTGCATTGATGCAGATATCTACTTTCTGTCTCTTAAATAAAATGCTACTAACAAATCTGATAGAGGAAATTGCTTTTAGTAAACATCAATCAGAACATCTTTATTTGACAATATTCTGACCTTCTGTACCAGATCTCTAGTGCCACCATTTTAACACTAAATACTATAGAATTCGAAAAGCTCTTCTTTACATTGTACAAATATGGGAATTAAAGTCAATATGGCAATCTGGAGAAATGTGGTAATGTGTACTTGTGTGTGAAATTTACAATGAGGATGATGATGGTGCTTATGTATGTTGTTGGTTTAGGAGCCTCCAAAGGACCAGACCCTGGTGAACCACCCTAATGTGATCAGCTGCCCACATCTGGGAGCCAGCACGAAGGAGGCCCAGGCTCGCTGTGGCCAAGACATTGCACTACAGATTGTGGACATGGTCAAAGGCAAAGCATTAGTGGGAGCGGTGCGTTTGTTACCGAAACAGTAACACTGCATAAAGTTTGGAATGTGCAAATGTACATCATATCATGTATTTCATTTTAGGATTTTTTGTGAAAAATGTGAAATACGGTATAGAAAAACAACAACAATGGGCCACATTAAGCCTCTTTCGAGCTTACAGTGTCTGTCTAACATGCTTTTTATCTGCATGATAACAGCCAGTGTGATGATAATGATCGGTTATATCCTTTGATATATATTGCTGTGAACTAGGCTGCACTAAAAATAAGAACTAGGTTTGAAAATCCTTTTTATTGTGGCAGTACATTTAACATGTCTGGAACATCAGTGCTAAGAGTTTACCTTTTTTCATGTTCTTGTTCCACACAGGTGAATGGACACGTTCTGGCTAGCACCTTTACCCCTGAGTCACAGTACTGGATCAGGCTGGGTGAGGCATTGGGCAAATTGCTCAAAGCCTGCAACTCTACTGAACAGCTGTATGACCAAGTCCACATCACCACTCAAGGTGGGCCTAGTGCACCAAAGTCCACCTAAAGATGAAACATGAGTATACAGATTACAGTTGTGACCCCAGAGTTGTACCTTGTTCTTTCAGCAGCTAGTTACTGCCCTCTAGTGTTAGAAAGAAATACTACATGTTTTAATTCAAAGAAACTGTTGACCTCTTGCTTTAGCATAATATATTCTCTTGAATAGCAGGATGCAAAGCTTTTGGTCAGTGTGTTTTCTTTTGTTACTGTACAGGAGAGTTTATGAAGAAATCAGTTGACTTCATGAGCTCAGCTGCTATTGTTGGGCTGATGGCTGAAAGCTCTGAAAATGGTCTTAACCTGGTGAATGCTCTCACACTAGCAGAAGAGACCGGAATTACAGTAAGGACTTGTTGCCTATACATTCTTCCTGTCTGTCTTATTGGGAAGTCCATCATCTCTGTGGCTCAGGTTTTAAATTGTTCATAGTTGATAAAGTGCAGTACTTTGTGCCTAAAGTTGAGGTTTGGAGAAAATCTCATTTTATAAGTTTTCCAAAATGTCAGGTATAGTGACAGATTTTCTTCTTTCATTTACACACACACGCACACGTTTTACCTGGCATTCAAACCTTTGCTTGCCCTGCACTGCTCAGATGCATGCCTGCACTGTTACTATGACAACCAACATGGCTACATGAATAAATATAACTACGGTCAAAACATACAAATCAGTTTTGATTACTTGTGATTTGTAATGCAAACACTTGGGCTAAAAAACTATTTAAGAAATAACTTGGATTTGATGTGCTGTCTGTACATAGCCTTTGTTGTCATTTAACAGTTTGACCAGGTCTGCCATGCAGTTGTTTGATGATAATCAATACTCCATAAGCTTCTTTTTTTTTTTTTCTTTTTTTTTTTTTTTTCTCACCGAAGTCTGGACAAACATGTCTTACTAATCAGCTTCATTTGTTGTAGGTAAAAATATGTAAACTGTTTCTTTTGGCACTGGTTAGCAAACATAAGACATTAAAAGTGTCCTCCTACAACAGTACCTCTACAACCAGTTACATTCTCCTGAAATCTTTCAACAGATTAAAAAATGTCACAGTGATGGGAATGAAGCTAAAGCCACCTGCATGTTGGAGGCTTCTGTGAATGGCAGTGTGTATAAAGCCCTGGGCATGGTGCAGACCACAGTGCCAGTCCTTTTGGAGCTGAACGGCAGTGTGTTCAGGCAGCCAGTGCCTCTCTCTGGAAACCTGTTGTTTTTCAGGGCTGCAACTTCACCTCAGCTCCTTCCCTCTGTTACTGGTAAGTTAAATGATATCACAGTAATTAAATTGGGTTCTAGCTGAATTATCCAAGATGATCTTGTACGTTTCCTAATCTAATCTCAAATTAACAATTCAAATCTTGTTTGACCCCTCTTCAGGTGTGCTGGCAGCGGAGGGTGTTGAGATCGATCACTTCAGTGCCGCCAGTCCCTCTGGTGGTGATCAGTGGTACTGCATGGGGGTTCCCTCTCTGCTGAAAGACCTCAGCACTCTCATGCCCCTGGTCAAAGAGGCAGCACAACTAACTGTATAAGTTCCTGCTAACTTTATTTTGGTGGAAATGTTCTGTAGCATTCCAATGTCTTACATATCTAAGTATTGAAAGAGTTTCTCCAGTCCTGGGGATTCCTAACATAACTGATCCAACTCATCGCTGAAGGGATACGCTTGCTTGTTTTTTTAAGCTAATCATCGTCCTTTGCATCGGTAACATTATGTGATTACAAATTATTGGTTGTGATAATATGCTGCTGATGCTGTAGAAGGATATTGGGTTGAAAGTGGAGTCAAGTTGGAGTAAGCGTTCAACCTTTTCACAAACAGGGACGCGTGTGTCTGGAGCAAACTTTGAAATCGTGGAGGGCAGTGAAATCCTAGGACTGGCGGTGAGAAATTCTGATAATGCAAGCAGTGCTTAAGCTTAATGCACAGGTTCCCAATCCTGGTCCTGGAGTACCCAATGTCTTGCACATATTAGTGTTTTTACTTGATCTAACTTACCTACTTCAGTTAAAAAATGGCTGTTAATTAGTTGTGTTGAGAGCAGGGAAAAGAATTAAGATGTGCAGGACCGTTAATCCAGGATCAAGGTTTGGAACCTGTGCTGGTGCAATATAGAATTTCTGTGACAAGATTAAAACTTAGTTTAAGTACCAGGCATTGTCATTTTGTCAGTGTAGTAGTTTAAGCTTCATTTGAATTTTCTGAAGCACATTAAAAAGAACTGCTACTAACATTACTAAGCAGTGATATTTTTCTAGCAAGGCAGTTAGTAAAGGACTGAATGGATGAATGATACTTAATTGATTTCTCAGACTCGGCCCTGGAGGACTGGAGTCTTGCACAGTTTGATTTCCCTGATTAAAGACAAACTATTCAACTTGGTACTGTAGGTGTGTTGAAGTAGAACAATCACTGCACTGCTTGACTTGAGTCTCCAGAGCAGGATTTGAAGAAGCCTGAGCTGCATTTTCTCCTGACGTTAAGCAGGTTGTGTAAAGGCCTGCTAGGCTTCATGATTCATCAAGTAGTCTTGCTGAGCTCGGGTTACTGTCTGTGTGGAATTTTTCGTTTCTCTTTTTTCCTGGGTTCTCTGGCATCCTCTCGGAGTTCCAGGGTGTATTCCCGCCTCACACCTGAGATAAAGCGCTTACTGAAGATGAATCGTGAATGGACTCAAGAGTTAATTAACAGATTTGATGTGAAGGAGTAGAAAATCACCACATTAACTCCATAATAACGCTATATTATTTCCACTTCACCTGACCTTTAGCTGGTTTTGTAATAAGTATAACTCCAGTGTAAAAAGTTTAAACGTTACATAGTTGAACAACAAACTAATTTGTACTCAAGAAATGTGGATTGTGAATGATTAAAAACAATATGACAAATAGTTGTGTGTTCATGGCTATTTAAAAAAAAAAAAAAAAAAAAAGAAGTATTTTTTCCAGAGCTTGCTCCGTCTCCATGGAAACTGCTGGGATATTTTTGTCCTTTACAATGCGCGGTGTGAACGAGGGACACACAACGGGATAATCCCATCATAATTCATAATGCCGGTTCACAGGGATTAGTCACAGCAAACTTGTGTGCAAAATAAGGCGTTACTTTTGATTTACAAAAAATGCTGTTTATACATAGAGATTTGATCTGATCTTGCTATTTATGGATTTAGGAGCTGACATTTATTTACGAGATTGTGTAGAGCCGTGTGACAGGCGGCTCGCCTCTCCAACTATACACAGATACCAAAATAGGAGTCTAAATGGAGGGTCCATCTGTCTTCTCTGAGAGAGAGAGAGAGAGAGGGGGGGGATGATATGCCTGAGGAGCTCAGTCCATGCGTCACATCATGCTCTTTAAATCTTTTTTGATCCAAGAAGACGATCTGTCTCGATCCATTACTCCACTTCAGGTAAGGTAGGATTTGTGCACTTATAAGGATTTCCTCTTTGTGCAGGTGTTTCTTCTTCTAAAATATTATGTAGGTCAAGGTATCGTATTCTGTGTTGTGGCAGCTGAGCATTGCAGAACACTTCTGTAGTCTAAACTGATTATGGTGTTAGGGAAGAACAAGAGCAATAAGCCTTTTCTATTTTGTCCATGACTCAGAATAATGTTTTATATAACCCTGAAGACTAACTCTTACATGTGAAGCTGCATTTTAGGGGGGGGGGGGGGGAGGTGAGTGTTATCACACCTGAAAAACGAAACCACTTGAAAGAATTAATGTGAAAAATCATGTGAGAAAATAAAATCCAGCATGTGATAAATGTGCATGCACAACATATATAAAAAAATAAATTAATCATGGGTGAAAAATAAAACCAGGTTCCCTACATGATAATAAATTAATCTTGTAGGAACGTGTGTAAAAGTCTAAATAAAAATGTATTTTTTATTAATTTAATTAATATAGACATGTAATTAACTAAACATAAGTAAAAATAAATGTTATAAAAACTTATGTGACAGTTTTGTTATAATGGCTTAGGCCTTTAATTACCCTATAATTAGGAAAATTATAAATTAATATATAATTAATAAATATAATTATATAATATTGATTATAAATCCTATAATTAGGACTGCATTTGCCCCAGAATTTGTCATGAATTGTTACTCTATTAACACCATTTAGAGAAAATTGTTAAACAGCAGCTCTCACATCATAGTTTATGAGAACACAAATAAAAAATATAATGTATCTACAATACTTAAAATCATTATTGGATCTCAAAATCTTTCACTCTTCCACCACAGACTAAATAGAATGGTTGCCTTTTATTAATGTACCATAATCTGCTTTTTATACTGTACGTATGCCTAAGGGATTTTACCCAGTCTTATCCTGTTCTCTCATACACTGGTAGCTGTACTCTGTGTAAAAGGACACTGCAAATAGTCAGATAATATGTAATACAACAAAACACTCTTTTCCATCCTAGTTACTTCTTCTAAATCATGTCATCGAAGGGTGGAGAAAGTTACACATATGAATTTTGCGATGAAGATCACCCAACAGAAACCCTGGGAGCTCTTCGCGAGTTCTACGCTTGTGGCCTGTTTGCTGACATCACGCTCCAGTGTTGTACAGGACAGATGTTTCACTGTCACAAGGCCTTGCTATCGGCCCGTAGCGCCTACTTTAAAGTGATGTTCACCTCAGACATGCGGGAACGTTCAAATGTCATCATCAATCTGATTGGCATTGATGGAGAGATTCTGAGTGCTCTGGTCAACTACGTTTATACGTCCAAAGTGAGCATCACCCAAGCTAACGTGCAAAGCCTCCTGGAAGCAGCTGACCTCCTTCAGTTCGGCTCAGTAAAGGCAGCTTGCGAGGAGTTCATGATGCGTTTTTTGGATGTTGATAACTGCCTTGGCGTGCACACTTTTGCTGAGCTTCACGTCTGCCCCGTACTGGAGCGCGAAGCACTGAGGATTATACTCGGCAGATTTGAGGAGCTGATGTGTCAAGAGGAGTTTCGGGGACTTGACTTCAAAAAGCTTGTCAGGATTCTCTCTGCTGAGAACGTGAACGTGTGGAAGGAGGAGACACTTTTAGACGCAGTTGTGAAGTGGGTGACCTTTGACATAGATTCTCGCAGCACAAACATTCTGGAGCTACTGCACTGCATTCAGCTCGAGGTGGATGACATGTATCTCAAAGCAGCTTTAGACGTGCACAAACAGTGTAATGAGCACAAGATACGATCCATCATCAGCCAGTCTGTGAAATCTAGAGGAACTAGTAAGAATCTCACATCAAGAATGTACATCATAGGCGGATATTATTGGCACCCATTGTCGGAAATTCACATCTGGGACCCCATTTGCGACACGTGGGTCCAAGGGAAGGACATGCCTGACTACACAAGAGAGAGTTATAGTGTTTCACTGCTGGGTTCTAACATCTACGTGACAGGAGGATACAGGACAGAGACAGTAGATGCACTGGATACAGTTTGGATTTACAACATCGACTCAGATGAATGGACAGAGGGATGCTCTATGATCACTGCTAGATATTACCATTGCTCTGTTCCCTTACATGGATGTATATATGCCATAGGCGGGTACACAGGGGGTGCCCCAACTCAGGAGACCGAATTCTATGATCCATTAAAAAAGAAATGGTTTCCGGTGGCAGATATGATACAAGGTATGAATAAGTCATTTTGTATAAAGAGTTTCTGTGTGAGATTCCTAAAGGATTTTTGGTTTCTTTCCATCTCCCACAAACATGCCAACAGGTTGATTTGCTATGTTGAAGTACCCCAAGCAGTCAATCGGTGTGTGAACGTGTATGTTCCATTCAAGGTGAATTCCTGTCCAGTGTGTCATTTTATATCACGTATGACCTTATAATAAACCATAAAAGTTAGAACATAAGCTACTTTAAGGTTACATAAAGTTCACTTATAGGATTATAACTCCTGAACATTAGTGGTAAGAATCCTAAAGCATGTCATCACTTCATTCGGCAAGCTCTTCACACATGCCTCTCCCTAAGATACTGACAGAGACAGCTTATAATTAGAAGCAACAATAAAATGATTCAGACTTGTGAAAAGTACAGATGTGCAGGCTGTTGCGTAATTAAACTGCAAACACGTCTGTAATAAATGACTACTTGTGCCAGCATTTAAAAGCTTTATGAATCAGCTTTTTTGTTTACCATTTGAAGGTGTAGGAAATGCTACCGCATGTGTAGTGCAAGACAGAATCTACGTGACCGGAGGTCATTATGGATACAGAGGGAGCTGCACCTATGAGAAAATACAAACTTACAGAGCCGATATTAACGAGTGGAGCATTACAACAACAAGTCCCCACCCAGGTAGGGCTAAACTTCTTGACTTTTATACTATGTAATATATATTAGAGCCAAATTCCTCTAAAATTGCTTTTCATTTTGAATTACTTAACGATTTAGACATTAAAATACATTTGTATATTCCTAAACAAATAATGTTATTCTATTTTAATTTAAGAATTGAGATTTTATGAAGTTCTTCACTCTGTTCAAATTGCACAAACCACAGAAAAAAAATGACTTCCACAGGTTTTCTTATTATAATTATAATTCAATTGACTATTTCGTCATTGTACTTCCTATTCCAGAGTATGGACTTTGCTCAGTGTCCCTGAACAACAAGCTCTACTTGGTGGGTGGTCAGAGCACCATCACAGACTGCTATGACCCGGAAAGGGATGAATGGACACAGATATCCATGATGAAGGAGAGGAGGATGGAATGTGGAGCTGCAGTAATAAATGGGTGCATATACGTGACTGGTGGCTATTCCTACTCCAAGGGCACATATTTGGAGAACATAGAGAGATACAACCCTGAACTGGACTGCTGGGAGATAGTAGGCAACCTACCTAGTGCTAGTCGCTCACACGGATGTGTTGGTGTGTTCTGCCTATAGACAGTTATTTCTCATTTCCTTGGCTTATATCTGTTTGTATTATATTTATATCTTATTTCCAACGGGTTTGATTGGGAGACATGTGTTTGTAATGAAAGTGTTACTTCACACATCTTAAATCTAAAACTTGTTGAAGGAAACAATGCACAGGATTGACTTTTTTTTTTAATTTTTTTTTATTTTTGTTAACATATACATTCCTGCATACACTGACCTGTTTCCTAAAGCAAAATTAGACATAGTCTCAGAAATTTCACAAATTTTTCACCAGCTGTCTGTTAATACTATTTTTTATAGAATGTATAAGAACTAAATGAGAAAACATGGACTATGAGCGAGAACTGAATAGCTGCTTTAGAAACCATAAACCATAAATTCCTAAGTATTTTTTCATTGGTCTATAATTAACCGTAACTACAAATTGTGTTTTCATAAGCTTAGAATGAGCCCTTTTTATCTACATAGGGAGCGGATCCTCTTCCACAGAACCGCCATGTTGTGCCTCTACAGTAGCCCAGAATGGACAAAACCTCTAGAGTGCCTTCCATGTTTTGCGTTTTTACAAGCGGCAGCATGGAACGAAGAACCGGAAGGAAGACAGATAAGAAGAAAGAAGAGGAATCAGTGTTTGTTGGTGCTAGCTAACAAGTTTGAGAACCCAAATTTTGAAAAAGCAAGGCACATTACAGGCATCTGATGACCACTGTACACTCTAATACATGCTTGGAAAGGGAGGGGTATTCAATTGCCTGCAATCAACGGAATCTTAAAAATTGGACATTTAAGCATGCATAATATATATTTCACTGACCCAGTACTATAACTTATACTATAAAAAAGCCAAGATTGGAGTATTGTAAAAACTTACAGGGTGATGTGTAAAATGTTTTTTAAAAATAAAAAAGTTTGGATTTATCCTTTGGAAAACATAAACTTGGTACATTTCCTGTGAAACTTGAGCTCAAGTGCCTGTAAGTACATTAACAGCAACTACATGTGGTTATTGAAGGAGTTCCCCTTCATGTGAATTTATAGTCTAGACTTCTTTACATCATTTTTCACACATTTATAAACTGTTGTTCCAAATAAAATGCTAATATCAAATTCATACTTAGTGTCTTTGTGTGAGTATTTAATTTTGTCTAAAATTGCCACTGTTCTTATATAGTATCATTAAGATAAAAAATAATAAAAATACTCTAAGTATCAGACCTGCAAGTCAGTCACTGCCATCTAGAGGGAAATCACAGGAACTACAAAGAATGGCTCTTGTATTTGTACTTTCTGAATATCTAGATACATTAAGAGATATTAAAGCAAACTTACGACAGAGACCAGACATAACAACAAGGTACTTTAAAATACTTCCACTATAGAAAAACAGTGTCCAGAGAATGTTGTGTTTATATATAAAAAAAAAATAAAAAAAAAAGTTTTTTTTTTTATTATTTCAGCTCCAGTTTCACGTTGGGGTGAATCGAATGAAGTCCACCTGGATATCAACCTAAAAAATTCAAAACAAAATGCAGTTTGTTATATATTAAAATGCACATAAATTATTAGTATTAATTTCAAATAACTACAGCTACATAAATATATACGAGTACATACTTAATTCTTACCGATTTCTTTTTATGAAACTTATACGATGCTGGTAGATCATACCTAAGTTCTGTGAATGAGAATACACACAGTATTTCTGAATTCAAATGGACAGGTTAAATATTTTTACTGCACTCAAACATTGTCACGTTATAACTGTGTAAACTGTTACAGTGAATCCATTTATCCAGTGAATCCACCTGCGATAACTTCCATTTTCACTTTCCAGTCACTTGCCTTCTTCTGGATGTGCTGTTGATAAAGTCAAAGCTCTGTAAATCTGTATATTCCAGATTGTAATCTCTTCAACAAGAAGAAATAAAGCCTACTTACGTCTCGTGTAGAAGTTTTATGAAGAGAATAAACTGCTCCCCTTGACATAGTAAGCGCTGTCTTCAGGAACTGCATATCTATACCTTAAAAAAAACACAGTGGTTATCAAAACAACCAGATTGTGATGTAGTCATAAACTGAATGAGTTATTATGCGAATGATAACTGAAGACATTTAATGATTTCCAGTATAGTCCTACCCTGATTATGTTTTGTGCCAAACGGAGGGTTCATGATCACCGTGTCAAATTTCTTTGTGTATGACGATCCGATAGAGCAGACGTCACACTGGACCATGTCAATGTTCGGCAGTTCAAATTCCTCCACATTTTGTTTGAAGATGTCTAGTGCATCATTGTCAATGTCAAATCCTACACAGAGTCTGTTGAAGAAAAAAAAAAATTTTTTTTTTAATTTTTTTTTTTAAATGCTACTATAGTATATTAAAGTAATTATTATAAATCATTAAATAAAATTCAATGGAAGTTCTCACCCTGCATCCAAGACAGCAGCTCCTATACTGAGCACTCCACATCCACAACCCAGATCAGCAACCAGTTTATTCTCAAGGTCATCAAATGTGTTGTGGATGGTGTAGAGCATGCAACCTGTAATGCAAGATGTACAGAACTGTGCAAAAGGCATGTGTAAAGAAACGCTCTAAAGCAAAAATGTCTTCAGAAATAATAAAATGAAATGCTTTCTACACACCAAAATAATACTAGGAAGTGCAGTAAACAGTAATAAATTAAATAAACTGGATATTTCGTGTGACGAGCCTTAGTTTTTTTTTTTTTTTTTTAAATGGATCAAGAGTATCAGGTACACTTTGTTCAGTTGGCTGGTAAAGTTTTACTGAGCATGACAAAGCTGTTCTGGATACTTATTTCCAGGTTTTCAGGTAAAACCTGACAGCCTTCGTTTTGTTTTGGTTTGGTTTTTTGCTGAAAAGCGTTCCATCATATAATATATTGTAAAAGTAATATACGGGCAGCACAGTGGTACAGTGGTTAGCACGGTCACCTCACAACAGGAAGGTACTGGGCTCAAACCTGCTGTCCGACTGGGGCCTTTCTGTGTGGAGTTTTCATGTTCTCCCCGTGCCTGTATGGGTTTCCTCTGGGTGCTCCAGTTTCCTCCCACAACCCAAAGACATACGGATTGGGTCAATTGCTTACTTTATATTGTCCATAGGCATGAATGTGAGTGTGAATGGCTATTTGTCTCAATTGATACATTAGCCCTGAGATAGACTGGCGACCTGCCCAGGGTGTACCCCGCCTCTCTCCCAAAGTCAGCTGGGATTGGCACCAGCTTCCCCGTAACTCTGATGGATTAGCATTATAGATGATGGATTGATGGAAAAGTTAAATTTCCAAATCAAAAAAAGTTGTCATAGACCCAATAATGCAAAAGACATAAAATAAACATATTTTTATTTATTTATAAAAAAAAAATTAAGGTGCTTCAGACAGTTGCACAATATTGTTTTAAAATTAATATGCAGTGCATCCGGAAAGTATTCCCAGCGCATCACTTTTTCCACATTTTGTTATGTTACAGCCTTATTCCAAAATGGAT
>JAQQZR010000035.1:18442317-18454200 GCA_030068235.1 Notoglanidium macrostoma | reverse complement strand
GCCAAAGGTGCATCGACAAAGTATTGAGCAAAGGCTGTGAATACTTATGTACATGTGCTTTCTCAGTTTTTTTTTTTTTAATAAATTTGAAAAAACCTCAAGTAAACTTTTTTCATGTTGTCATTATGGGGTGTTGTGTGTAGAATTCTGAGGAAAAAAATGGATTTAATCCATTATGGAATAAGGCTGTAACATAACAAAATGTGGAAAAAGTGACGCGCTGGGAATACTTTCCGGATACACTGCATGTATAGTGGTCTGGGAAAACCTGTCGCTGTGGCTGAATTGTGGCAAACATCCTAAAAGAATCAGGCTACAGCTTTAGAAACCTTAAATAGAATTCACAAAAACAACAGAAATGCTATTGTTTGTGCAGAGATAAGCCAGTTTAAAAATTTAAAACAGTTAAACGGCTAGTCTGGCTAAAGATGTCTTCTATATTATGATTTCCTGAAACTTGAATGAATGTCAGGCTTTGATCAAGTTACTGGATCACTGCATGCTATAGCAGCATGCATATACGATTAATCAATTCAGTTTGTAATGATCCTGGCTGTCAAAACACCCATGATTCGCCTGAATTAAATCTTTATATTTTTGTTTCTTTTGGAGGGTAACCCATGCAAAAGAGAAACATATTTCAGTGCAGTTTTGTAGGTTTCAGTACTACATACACCGAGTATGTGATCGTCAGGTTATGCAAGTGATTCATCGGATGAATTATTAATAACCACAACAAACCCACAAGTCCTGTTACCTGCTATGTGTGGGCTGGTGGGATATTGTTCAAGGAGGATCTTTGGTTCCTCAAACCCATCCACTTTCTGAAGGCAGCTCTCCAGTTGTTTCAGTTTCATGGTTATAGTGAAGGTGTGCTGAGAACTCCTTCAGTTAGCTGCCTGTTGGATGCTTCACAAAGAAGAAAATGGGATATTGATCATAAAAACTGGAATTTCAGTTGTAATATTAAAGCAAGTTGCTCATCCTAATGTGATGTGAAACTGGGGGAGACTATGATCAATTATTAAACATTATACACATGGCTATAGTTACTATCTGGGTATTATAAGTTATAAGCCTAATGGACTGGTGAACTGAATTAAATGGGTTTAATTTAAAGATCAATAACTTTGGCATTTCGCCAAAAACGTGAATCTGAATAGAACTGAATTTGTAATACTAGAATAACACACAAACAAGTTAATTAATTAAAGACTCTAACAGCTTCAATTAAATAAGTAAATCGGATTTTCCAGCCTGTACTGCTACTATAAGGGAGGTGTACATAGTAAACTTTATGTATTTACTAAAAAAGAGCCGAATCATGCACGCGCACATTTGGTCACCAAGAAGCTTCGTAAAAGTAAACAACAAACACTAAACCTTTTTACGTGTTCGCCAGAGACTTACACTTACATTAACACAGTGAAGTATCCAGAGATACGAGCAGGTCCCTTCATGGCTACACAGGAAACATCACACTACCACACTAAATAGTCTGTAGTAAATATAGTTAAAAAGCGCTATAACCCCTAGAAAACGTACTACGCTGGCTTCTTCTTCTTCTTCTTCGGGTTTTTAAAGCAGCTAACGTCCTTATGGTTGCATTACTGCCATCTACTGGTCTTATTATTCCTCATTGTCCGTCCTTTTGTTATGTTCTATTTTCCAGCCCAGTCGCCTGAACAATATTTTTCTCCCTTGACTACTGTTACCACATTCTAACATATTTATAACATTATTTACTTTACCTTGTACTTGCATAATCATTTTCTCTTACACATTTCTTACATGCCATAAGGACATGCACTGTCTCTGCCTCATGGCATCGGTCACAATGACCCGTTGGGTGTTTCCCTGTGATATATCTTGTCCTATTAAGATTACTGTGTCATATTCTCAATCTGCTTATTATCACTTGTTCTTTTCGATTCTTTCCCTTATTTCTTAATATACCAACTTCGTTTTGGATTGCATGCAAGTGCATCCCTTTTGTTCCATTATTCCAATTCTGTTGACATTTCTGAATCACCATTCTCCACACTATACTTTTCCGTTCTGATTTTGCCTCAAATTGACTTCCACTGCTCCTTTTTTGACTGCTTCCATAGCCAGATTGTCTGCCCTTTCGTTTTCCAGGATGCCTGAGTGTGCTGGGACCCACACGAATGTGACACTTCTTCCTCGTCTTACTATTCTTGAGTAAACATATAGGATTTCATACAGCAGTTCCTGATGATAATATATAATCCTGTAATTTTATATAATAATATAATATAATATAATATAATATAATATAATATAATATAATATAATATAATATAATATAATATAATATAATATCCTTCTCTCACCTCCCCTACTTGGAGACCTGGTAGTTTGAGGGTTCTGCACAGTATCTTAGCTGTTTCTAGAACTGCACATTTATAGACAGAGACCTCAGTTGTTGTACCTGGGAACTGTTGGAGCGACGACATCATAGTCTCTCCAAGTTTGGGACTCACAGCTCCTAATGCTCCTATTACCACTGGAACCACTTTGGACTTCACCTTCCACATCTGTTCCAGTTGTTCCTTTAGGCCCTGGTACTTCTCGATCTTTTCATGCTCCTTTTTTCTGATGTTACTGTCAGCTGGGATTGCCACATATATCACTATTGCTGATTTCTGCTCCTTATAAACCGCCACTATGTCTGGTTGGTTGGCCAGCAGCTGATTATCTGTTTGGAACTTGAAGTCCCACAGGATGTTAGCTCTGTTGCTCTCAACCACTTTCCGTGGATTCTCCCATTGGGACTTGGGAACTTCTATCCCATACTTGGTGCAGATGTTTCTGTACACTATCCTTGCCACTTGGATATGCCTTTCAATATATACTGCATAGCTTGCATCTTGCACCCAGCTATTATGTGCTGGACAGTCTTAGGGGCATATTTTCACAGCCTGTACCTTGGGTCTTGTCTACTGTGGTACACCCCTGCCTCTACAGAGCTGGTACTTAGGGCCTGTTCTTTTGCAGCCATGATTAGAGCAACTGTGCTGTCCTTCACGCCTGCTTTTTCTAGCCACTTGTAGGATTTCCTGATGTCAGTCACTTCCTCTATCTGCCGGTGATACATTCCATGGAGGGGCTTGGTCTTCCACAATGCTTTCTCTTCCTCCTCGCCATCCTCTGTCTTCTGCTGCCTGAGTCACTCTATCTTCAGTTCATCGGGGGGGGGGGGCATCTTCAGGATGAATTCATGGATGTTCCTCGTTTCATTCTGGATAGTGGCTCTAACATTCATTAATCCTCACCCCCCTTCTGTCCATTGTTCATAGAGTCTCAGGGAGCTGGATTTCGGATGGAATCCTCCATACATTGTGAGGAATTTCCGTGTGTTGACATCAGTGGCATCTATTTCTTCCTGTGGCCAGTTCACTATTCCAGCTGGGTATGTGATGATTGGTAGGGCATACATTTTGATTGCTTGGATTTTATTCCTATCAATTAGCTGGCTTCTAAGCACCTATTCCTTATATCCACCTCTGGATATATTTGGCTGTGGCTGATCTCTTTGTAATCTCATCTTGATTCCCATTGGCCTGTAGGATTGCAAGATTCAAGGTATGTTCTCTTGGCCACCATGCATCATAGATAATGGTGAGGTGGAACAATGAGTCAATGGCTCACTCGCACTTAGCACACAGCTTGATGTTATCCATGTACAGGAGGTGGCGGATGGTTACTCCACATCTGAACTGTTATTCACATCCACTCTTTGTTATGATGTAGCTGAAGGGGTTCAGGTCTATGCAGAACAGCAGTGGGGACAGTATATATTGCACTTTATGGTGACTTGTGCAATGGCCTTGGAATTGGCTTCCAGTGTTGTCTTCCACATCCGCCTTGGGTTCTTGATGAAGCTTATCAGTGCCATGTCAGCCTTGTATAGTGCCAAGCATTCCAGTATCCATGTGTGGAGCATCGAATCATAGGCCTGTTTGTATTCAATCCAGGCGGTGTCATCATGTTGCTCTGCCTAGTATTAGAGTCTTGGGTGAATGCTCTATTGACCAGTAGCTGGTGCTTTGCCCCGCTGGTGTTGGTTCAAATTCCTTTCTGAGCTTTGCTCATGTACTGACTCATGTGCCTGCCTAGCTTCTTTATTATGATACCTGAGAGGAGCTTCCATGTTGTGAAGAGGCATGTTATTGGTCAGTAGTTCGTTGGCAATGTACACTTCTGGGTATGTTTCATGATCAGGATTGTCAAACCCTGCGTTAGCCAGTCTCAGTGAGTGCCTGTTGTTTGTAGCTCAGTCATTTGTGCTGCCAGGTGGTCATGGAATGCTGTTAGCTTCTTCAACCAGTAGCTGTGTATCATGTCAGGTCCAGGTGCTGTCTAGTTCTTCATGCCTGAGCCTCGTTGCTGGATATCTGCCTTGTGATGGTGACTGGCTCTTGTTCAGGGAGATCACTGTGGTCTGCTCTTAGGTCTTCCAGCCACATGGCATTGCTGTTATGTGATGCCTCCTTCTCCCATATGTAGTTCTAATATTTCTCAGTCTCAGCTCTGGGTGGATCTAATCTTTCTCTGCTGTTATTCCCTTGCAACTGTGAATATATACTAGATGGATCTTTGGAGAACAGGCAATTTATCTTTAGGTCTGTGCTTCCCTGGTGTATCTCTTCAGTCTTGTTCCCAGAGCTGAGAGTCTTTGTTTGGTAGTCTCTAGAGCCTCACTTATGGACATCTTGTTGTACTTCTTCATGACCTAGGACCTGTCTCTCATGACTCCTTTCTGCACTTCTGTGAGATGGCTGATCTGCCTCTGGGCTGTCCTGATCTTGGCTTCCAACCTTCTTTTCCATGGTGGCATCTCCAGGATTACAGTGGAAGTGGCATATACTAGTTCACTGGTTTCAGTGATGGTGGTGGTGGATATATTGAGCAGCGCATTGTTAACGTCTGCGAGCATTTTCTCTGAAGGAACTTTCAGTTAGCTGAAGGAGTTGCACCCGATGTATATGAAATATATATACATAAAGGTTGATCTTATTACAACCCCAATTCCAAAAAAGTTGGGACACTATGTAAAACATAAATAAAAAGGGCATACCACACCTATATTCTGAAGGTGTATCAATGTGATACAAAGACCACATCTGTAATGTTCAGACTGATAAACTTTATTATTTACTTATTTATTTATTTATTTATTTATTGTAAATATACTCTCATTTTGAATTTGATGCCTGCAACATGTACCATGTTGGGATCGGGGGGAAAAACACTGGGAAAGCTGTGGGATGGTCAAAATACACCTGTTTGGAACATTCCACAGATAAACAGGTTAATTTGTAACAGGTGTATCATGACTGGATATGAAAGGAGCATATATTAGCATAAAAAGGCTCAGTCATTCACAAGCAAGGATGGGTCAATGTTCACCACTTTGTGAAAAACTGTGTGGGCAAATAGACCAACAGTTTAAGAATAATGTTTAAAAAAATACAGTTGCAAGGAAATTAGAGATTTCATCTACAATCCATTATATCATCAAAAGATTCAGAGAATCTGGAGAAATCTCTGCATGGAAGTGGTAAGACCAAAAACCAACACTGAAGGACATTACTATTTGGGCTCAAGAACACTTCAAAAAACCATTGTCAGTAAACACAGTCCATAACTGCATCTACAAATGCAAGTTAAGACTTCACCACACAAAGTGGAAAGCCATATATCAACAATATCCAGAAACACCATCTGGGAAAAAGCCCGTCTGAGATTTTTTGTTTAGGAAAAGGACCATCCAGACGTGGCTGAACTGGCGTCCCTGTATACCTATATCCTATTGAAAATGTGTGGTGCATAATACAACGGGGGAGACTCCATTCTGTTAAGCTACTAAAGTCATGCAAGAATGGGAAAGAATTTCACTTTCAAAACTTCAAAAATGAGTTTCCTCAGTTCCCAAATGCTTACTTAGTGTTGTTAAAAGAAAAGGTGATGTAACACAGTGGTAAATGTGCCTTTTTTGGAATATGTTGCAGGCATCAAATTCAAAACGAGAAAATATATATATAAAAAAAAAAAACTAAAATTAAAGATCATCAGTTTGAACAGTAAATGTCTTTATATTGTATTAGATTGAATATAGGATGAAAAGGATTTGCACATCATTGCATTTTTATTTACATTTTACACATCATCCCAACTTTTTTGGAATTGGAACTTTTTTGGGTTGCAATCTCACTGCTGGATAGCCAGGAGTCACTGCCTGAGCACACACCCATATGTACTTTTTGAACACTCCATTCCAGATTTAGTCCTCTTTGCTGCTATAACAGCCTAGATTTTGGAATGTGGCTGTGGGGATTTGCCCTTTCAGCCACAAGAGCATTAGTGAGGTCAGGCACTGATGTTGGGTGAGGAAGCCTGGAGTGCATTCAGCATTCTAATTCATCCCAAAGCTGTTCAGTGGGATTGAGGTCAGGGCTCTGTGCAGGATACTGAAGTTCTTCCACTCCACCCTTGGCAAACCATTTCTTCATGGAACTTGCTTTGTGCACAGGAACATTGTCATGGTTTGGGCCATTTAATTCCAGGGAATGGAAAACTTAATGCTACAGCATAAAATAAAACGTTCTAGAGAAATTGTGTGTTTCCACCTTCGTGGCAACAGTACGTGGAAGCATAGCATATGGGTGTGGTGGTTAGGTGTCCACATACTTTTGGTTATATAGTATTTAAATGAAACATAATAAAGACTTAAAATCAATATCAGATTTTAAGTCATTACAATAAAAGTAATTACCTTACTGCCACAGGATTTCTTAAAATTGAATATAATATAACAGCCTTTATCATATTAGTCTTGTCAACAAAATTGAATGGCATGTTTATGGGTAAGTACTGCATATCAAGTAAGGAATAAAACATTCTTGGATGTGCTGTTATAGGAAAATAAGCAATGACGGTATGGTTTCATTTGAAGGTGTTTGAAGTATCTTCAAACTTTCATTTGAAGATAATAAGAGGGGGGTCTTGGGCGTTGGACTAGTGATCGGAAGGTCGTGAGTTCAAATCCCAGCACCGCCAAGCTTGAGCAAGGCCTTTAACCGTCACTGCTCACTTGTATAAAATAAGATGTATGTAAGTCGCTATGGATAAAGGGCGTCTGCCAATGACATAAATGTAAATGTAAATAAGACAAATAAATACAGCTTCCTACCAAGAAACCACAGCATCCTCTGTCCCGAAGACTTTCCTCTGGTAGAAAACATAAAGTCAAACATAAATCTTTGACTGTTACAAAGTGCTGACATTCCAAAAGTGCTAAATAAAAGTATCCTGACAGAAAGTTTCAGAACATCATTAAAAGTTTTTTTTGTTAAATAATAATGTGTATATTTGTTTATTATTTGTCTTAGATTCACAAATTACTGTGAATTAGCTGTTACTAGAGAAACCATAATGTATTAGAATGAGCACATTAATATAAACCTGTGATTTGAATTATAGTCAACATTATGGGCAGAACTGCTGTTATTGAATCAACACTTTCTGACCAGTCAGAGAGAAAGATTTTTCAGTTGCTTAACAGAAAATCAGACTATCAATATAATCGGGTAGTCAAAAAGAAACCTATGACCCAAACGGTGAAGAATACATCCATCCATCCAGCCAGCCAGTCAGCTAGCCATTCATCCATCCATCTGCCTATACTGCTTATCCATCATGGATAAGCTGGAGCCAATCCTGGACAGGTCACCAATCTATCGCAGGAATGGTGAAGAACAGTTATAGCTAATTATTGCACTAAACAGGAGTTAATGAAAGATCTGAAGTATGTAAAGTCAGTTATTCACTTTTTGTACTTTGAATCTTTCCCAAAGAGAAAAGAATTGACCAGAACCATTATGTAATTGCATATTGTTTCTCTATAATTCTCCATGACTCCTTCTGACTGCTGTCTTCTTGCCTATCTTTGTCTCATTTGGCTTAATCTCACTGATCACTGCTCTTGTTTTTCTGTATGTCTGCTCATGACAGTGGCAGCGGAGACCACAACAACATCAGAACATGTGAATGAAAAGCCGGCCAGTCCGCTCTCTCAGCTTTAACAGGCCAACGAGCCCTTTTTATTTTCTATTATGTGGGTGTAGAATGGGGTGTTCTTTTAATGTATGGAATTTAAGTGTTGGGTGGAGTAGTATTTAGTAAGGAAGCGTTTTATAGCTTAAAATGGTTAAGGAGATTGAGTGCAAGTGATGGGGAGTTCTGGTCACGGCTGCTGCGGTGAGGAAACCCAAAGCCTGCCGTCTGACCAGTACCACAGTAACAGCATACTTCCCATTCTTCCTCCAAACCTCAGGCCAGCCATGCCAATTCTTCTCACTGAGAGCTCAAAGGCTCCCCTCCTCCCACTCTGGGATGAATGGAGGCTTGAAGAGCGTATACGGTCGCTGTGTGTGAACAGTCGTAACTGTGGAATGTAATTCATTGTAATGGTTTTTGGCTTTTTTGTGGTGAAGTTGCAAGTTTATTTTTTGCCTGTTTTTTTTTCTCTGTGTGTTTACATGAACGGCTAAGAGCTGGACATATGGTATGTGTTTGTCAGATTTAGCATCCTGACACACCTACACATGCGCATAATACTTTTCATGAAGTAAGACAACATGAATGGTGGGATGGATGATGGATGAATAGAAATGTGCATCTGTTTAAAGATTTTCTGAATGACCATCCCAGAGTGCTGTCCATTGTAATATCAGTAATGCTTAATAGGGGGCAGTATAAGCCAACTTCGAAGTGCTGGAGTAGTGGCCTTTTTTGTCCACTCTGTGGACTGTATACTCTTTTCAGAGAGACTCTTCAGCCCCGAGCAGCCTGATGTTTTCCCTAGAGCACAGTGCCAGCACAGTGGCAGCCATGATGAGGAAATGATAATGGACAGTGCTCAGAGCAGCACTAGCTGTCAAACTCGCTTAGAGAAATGTCATTCCCTTTCTTTTTCTCTTCTCTGGCTGGCAGCTACTGGCTTTTACCATTTCTGCTGAAAACATGAAATTCTGTGTTTGTCTTCCGCCTTGCATGTTTTGGTGTGCTCATGTTTATGTGCCCTTTTCTGACTTTAATTCTCAGATCAGTCACAATGTAGACTAAGCATAGGCAAATTAGCAACACAAACTTGAAATTCTTCAGTGTGTTCCCAAGGTCGAGTGTGATTTTGGCACATTCACAAAAGAATACAAAAGACCTCTTGAGACATTTCCATTTTTATATCACCTTGGTTTATCTGAGGTTTCACCTGGGATTTCTCGTCACTCCATTATATTATCAATTGTCCATGATCTGTGTTTCTGAATTAGAAAAAAAGAGTGATAGAGGGAGAGTGAGATGTGTGAATGAGTGGTGGAGTCCGAGCGCCAGGGTGACGCAGGCGGCCGCAAGAGAGGGCTTATAAAATGTGAATCATCTTGCACCCTGTTTTTAGACAAACCATGAAAATGCTGGAATGAGAGGGCACTTAATTTAGCCTCCTCTTTTTTAACTTTCCTGTGGCTGGTAATTCATGCATAGCAGCAAGCAGACCGGATTTCTGGGGGAGAAAGCATTGAGAACCTTTGACCAGGCAGCCTAGCACCCAACTCTGGAGCCCATTAGTGTAGCCACCAAGCTGCCATCCTTAATCAAGTGGCACCACGGAGGAGATGAGATAAGAGAGTACAGATGAGATTAAAAGGAAAATGAAGGACATAAAAATGTAGGACTTCTTCCTCTCCTTTCCTCTCTTCTCCTCTCCTCCAGTATTTTGGGCTAATATACTATTTTCAACTTTTGTGTCCTTGAAGAAGACATTATTCTCAAGTTCTTCTAGAACTGTCTCCACTCACCTTATTATAAATATAATATAATTTCAGTGCATGTCCCCTGCTAATGCTTCATATTTCAACACAAAGTTTAAGGAATTTAAATCTTTAAAATCATTAACAACGGCTTCTTTCTAACTGTACTCAGTCACAAGAGCACAATACTATGCAAGCAATTGATGACAAGTTAAAGGAAAACACAATGTGTCAGTAAGTTGTTGGGCCACCACAAGCTTTTCCTTTAATATGATACCTGTCTGTAGTCAATTCTGCAGAACGGTGAATCATAATTATAGCCCGATGTAGCAGTTTAAAAGGTTTATTCCCTATAAAGTCATTTTAAATCCTTTCATAGGGGTAATTTGCCTCCAGTAACCATACTTTTTAGATTTATGATGGTTGCAAAGGGTTTTTATAAGGTTCAATCAAAATCCATTTATGTTTTCAGGTTATATTTGTACTGCAAACAGCCAACAGATTAAGGTTTGCATTCACTGATTCTCTTAGGATATGCATAAACAATAGTTATGTTGCACCACTGTTGAAGTAGTGTTACCTCTAATTCAGGCAATGATATGAACAGCCCTAGTAAGCTGTTAAATAAAGTGATAGTGGTGCAGAATGTAGAGATTATGGCAGGATGATAGTTATAGGTTAAAGTTCTGGGAAGATTGTCAGGAACCTTAGTCGTCTTGGAAAACAGCAACTACAATATCATTACCTCTCAGCTGTGATCTTCAAACAAGGCTAGAGTCACAAAGTCCATGAAACAGATGTGGGTCTGTTTACAGCAAGCAAATTAATAAACAGATATTCATATTTACATTTAGCACACAAAACCATGTTCTTAAGAGGGTTAAGTTTTGGTGAACTTACTTAAATGGTTGCTTTAGCCTTTTCAATTGGAATTTAATATTTGTTTAATGTTTAATATTTCTATACCCTAGGATAATGAGTTTATAGAAACAAAAATGGTTATATAGTGCTACAGAAACCAAGTCTTCTTGGATATTAAAGAATCTAATGTACATAGTGTGTTTATAAATATTCAGTCATTTCAAAACCAGCAGCAGGATACTAGTAGCTGCTTTTGCATTGTACTGTCACTTTATATCCTTTTCAACCTGTATATGTATTGTCATAAATATAGTTCCTTGTAATGTTCTGGCTTAATATTATTTTTCTGATCCATTTCTGTTCACACAATATTAAATGGGTGATCAATTAAAGGAGAACCAACACAATATATTTTAGTAGAAAACAGAACAGCTTCGGTGTGCCTTAGCATAGAGGCTACAAGTCTCTGGAACTGCACCAGAGTTATATCTTTTCTTCCAAAAGATATTCTCTCAGTTGATTTTTTTTGATTGTGAATGATGTCTTTCCTTGTTACTCCAAAATGTCCCATAGGTGTTCAATTGAGTTTTGAACTAGTGATTGTAAAGGCCATAACAAGGCTATAACGCTTATCTGTCAGGGTCAGGGGGAAGCTGGAGCCAATCCCAGTTGACACTGGGTGAGAGGCGGGGTACACCCTGAGCAGGTCTCCAATCTATTGCAGGGCTAACACAGAGACGAACAACCATTCACACTCACACTCACACCTATGGGCAATTTAGAGAAGCCAGTCAACCTAATCTGAATGACTTTGGACTGGTGGGAAACCAGAGCACTGGGAGAAAACACATACAGGTGTGAGGAGAACATGCAGACTCCTCACAAAAAGGCCCCATTCAGCTAGCAGGTTTGAACCCACAGTCCTGATTGCTTAACTGTATCATTCAGTTCGCCTGTGTGGAAACATCCACATCAATTATGTTTCTTCACACACTGATTCAGGTTTTTCTTTTAATTTTTCACCAGTCTGTACATTGCATCTTAAATAGTGACCACGTGTAATAGCCAAAAAGCATTTTATTATTGGTTGGTGCAGTGGTTAGCACTTTCGCCTCATGGCAAGAAGGTCCTGGGTTCGATCCCCGGGTCACCCAGGGTGCCTTTCTGTGTGGAGTTTGCATGTTCTCCC
>JAQQZR010000035.1:18414638-18442217 GCA_030068235.1 Notoglanidium macrostoma | reverse complement strand
ATGCTGGGATTGGCTCCAGCTTCCCCCGCGACCCAGATGGATAAAGCGGTATAGATAATGGATGGATGGATGGATAAATTACAGTATGTGCACCATAGTGGCACAACAGGTAGGTAGGTAGTTAGGTTTATTGCCATTTCAGCATCTGATGCTATGTCATGGCAAGAAAGTGTCTTGGAAATAATATCAATGAATTATGAGAGAATAAATAAATAAAATCAACTGATCAATAAGATGTAGTGAATACACAGGTGAGACACAACAGGTAGTGTTAGTGCTTTACAACTCCAGGGTAAAGGGTTTGATTCTGAGCTCCTCCCACTTCTCAAACGACACTAGGCAGATTGGTGACTCTAAATTTCCCCTTGGTATAAATGAGTAAGTAGTGCCCACTGTAGGGGACTGGCATCCTTTCCAGGGTGTATTCCCAAATTTCAGTTCCACTATGACCCTGAGCAGGATAAAGAATGCACTGAATTGAATTGAATTCTATTTCAGGGTATATAAAACAGTAAGGTGGCATAGTGGCACAGCTGATAGTGTTTCCACCTCACAGCCCCAGGGTTCTAGGTTTGATCCTGAGCTACGGTTATTGTCAGTGCATCGTTTCACCTTTTCTCTCTTTGTTGGTTCTCCAGTTTCCTCCCATTTCCCAATCATGCCAGTATGTCGATGGGTGACTCTAAATTGCCCCTAGGTGTGAATGAATGCACAAATTGGTGTGTGTGTGTGTGTGTGAGAGAGAGAGAGAGAGATTCTGTGCAATGGACAGACATCTCATCCAGTGTGTATTCCTGTTCCGCCCAGCATTCCCCTGATAGACTCCAGATCCACCACAATTCTGATCAGGATATAGCAGTTACTGGAGATGAATGAATGAATAAAACTAAGAGTGTGATTTGAAGGGAACATAAAGGTTTGTGTTTACAGATCAGGACTTGTAGGCCTTATTGGAAGCATGTTGTCTAATGGCATTACTGAGACATCCACAGGATGTCTTTTTTACAGTGAACTACACACAGTCCTGGAACTCATTCTCCATTTGCTCCATTTTCTTTCCAATGGGGAAGCTTGTTGACAAATTAAGACGTGTCATTTCAGTTTAAAGTGCCCTGCATGGATTACAGCAAGCATTCCTTGAGCACACAGCAACACATATACACACAGCCTCAGCGCATAATAAGCACTGTCCCGACTATGTGGTTTGCGTTTCCCCATGTGCAATCGTAGAGAAGCCACATGAAAAGCTCTCGGTATTAAAGGACAAGTCTTGGTTGGGAGGGATTTTGTCATGCAACAAGACTGTGTTTTTTACTTTTTTCTCAACTTTTTAGAGAAATTCAGCCACTGCTGCATTAGTCAGTCAAACCACACTTTTCTCCCTCACCACCAGGTTTGTAGTGGCCAGAGTTTTTCATTAATGGGTAATTGGGTATATCTCCTCATTTTTTTTTTACTACCAAAAACCTATTTTATATACAGAGATTTATATCTACTGATGGGAATCATGACACAGTAACATGGTTCAGCTCATTATTAGCTTAAAGTTTAAAGAAGTCTCTGTATCATATCAAGAGAATTAAAAATAAGTAAGATGATAAATGTGTGAATAATTTTCAAAGTTTTGCTCAAAAGCACAACAAGTAGTTCTTTAACGGTTCTTGGATTTAAACTCACAGCCATCATACCAGCTCAAACCCTTACAACTATTTCTCATGGTAGCTCAGATCCATGACTGTGTTATCTTGTGTCTAATTAGCTGAATGCCAGGATATCATGCCAATTTAGGAAACACCTCATATCCATCAGGCTATGCTACCTAACTTCGGTTTAATTCAATTTTGTTTGTATAATTCTTTTAACAATAGACATTGTCACAAAGCCACTTTAGATATAAAAGAAGAAACCTTGAGGGAAACCTGAGTCAAAAGGGATTCCTCTTCTGGGTGACACCTGAGAGAAGGATTAGTCATTAGGTCATTACAGTATACTGTTCATTTCTTACACAGAATCTTGTCACAGTCTTGTTATATCATTGTTTTGTTATCAGATTCATGATTCCTAATAGATGAGCTGCCTGTGAACCCTTTACAGCACAGTTTCTCCATCTAGATGGTGTTCTTGAAAAACTAAATTCTTGTTTTTTTCCCTCTGTCTATCCACCCATCCATCCAACTGTCCATCTGCCTGTCCACCAAACCATCAATTGATTCCCACCTGCTGCCTGTTTCATCAAACAGGAGAAATAGACAGAAGTGCATGAAGACAAGAAGAATCCATTATTACAGAGAAACCCAAAATAGACATCTTTTTATTACAAGCCGGTCCAGTGGTGGTGGTGGTGAGGAAATTACAGGGAGCTCTTCTCACACATAAAACGGTTGCAATGCTGAAACCAGGAACCTCAATAAAGGCTGAATTAGAAAATCTTTAGTTTTTTACTCCCCTTATTTTTTAAAAAACATTTCTTCATTTTTTTCCCCTCTCTTCTGAGTTTTGTTTTATGTTGTGCTTCAGCAGGCTGTTTTGTGGCTTCTCTCTGAAGCCTGTGGTAGGAAAATACGCTCACTTGTGGCCAGCTGGAATGCCACTCCTGAACTAAACATCTGTTGGGAGGAAGATGTTAAAAGGGGTAGGGTTATAGCATGAAAAAAAAGCTGCTAATCTTATGCTCAGATTTTGCAAATTTGTGTCATGTGTTGCGCTGAAGCACACAAACAGTATCCTCAAGACGACTGTGGAAAGATGAGTTGGTCTTTAGATCTTTGAGGCTCCTTTATGGCTCCATATTTATGTGAAATACAGAGTGGTTACTCCACATCCGCTCCTCGATTGAGCATTTAATTACTTCTTAAACAGCTTGTCATCTATGTATAGTAATATGTAACAGGCGTTGTTTGTGCTTCGATGAACATGACAAATAATGTTATAGATATTACTCCATATTTTCTCCAATATGCTACATGTTATAAATGCAGTATTTTGTTATTTCTACAGATGGAAGATGTTACAGTTGGTGTACCAAACTACACGGTCTCCAGGTAAAGCTTTCCAGTTTTGTTTCTACAGCAAATTGTATCTATCAATTTCACCACAGTGTAGAGCACAAGCAGTCTGGTGGTGGGGCAGGGTATTGTGGGCCACTCCCTACATGCTGCTAATTGGTGTAATCACTGCAGTAATGAAGTATGGTGGTTTCTCCACGTGTGATTACAGGTCGTCAGTTCCCAGAGGAAATGAGGGGTTGGGGAGCAGAGGAATTCTCTGTGATATGGGTGGTGTTGCTCATTTACGGGATGTGTGAGTGAGGCGTGTGCTGTTGTTTTGACGCTGTTGCTGATGGTAGCTGCTGTCAGGCATTCTGTCAGGAAGTAAACAAACTGGGTGCAGATGGCCTTTGATATTCGCCAGCTTCCTTGTTCAAGTCTTATCTTAGAGTTCGCCACTTTCTACAGGACGTAGTACTTTGTGAGTGTGTGCCCAGAGGAAGCTTTTTTGCTTAAAAGTTTCTCTTTAATATCTCAGGATATTTTGATAGTGATTCTCACTTGTGTTTCATTTAGATATCAACTTATTTCTACTAACATTCTTTAGGAGCAATACGACGACAAAAAAGAGACACATTGAGCTTGGTAAAAGTGGGATTTGAACACGCAATTACTGGAATAAGGTTTCTTGAGTCATTTATTATTCAAGTTTTGCACAGTAAAATCAAATTAAAACATATTTGAGGATAAGGATTGTAAACATATTATGGTCACATGAAAGCCTAATAACTAATTTAAATTAAACAATAAATACAAAGACCATCATATATCATATGCATATATTTTTCACCTGTACCGCTACATATAAAATTGAAATAATAGTTTGCTTGGCAATTAGTGTACTTCCCTTCAAGTGTGCTTACAAATGCTAATAAAAGTACTACCATATCAAAATTACACTATAGTACTTCTAGAGAGTATATCAACAGTAGACAGTACTAAATATACAATTAATAAATATAAAATGTGTATTTAACAAACGTACATTAGTATGCTTGCAACAAACTTGATAGAATATTTGAATGAACTTGATGCAACTCGCAGAACTGAAAAGAATTCTTGACTTTGTTGAGGTCTCTACGTATAATCTCTATTCAGATACAATATGTAAGATTACTAAAATCAATTAGGAAGAAGAGTCCGTTTTCTTTCCATGCGATTCATTGCTATTTAGGAGAAACTACAAAGATAACAAGGAGATCTCTCTCTCTCTCTTTTTTTTAGACTTTTCCCTATGGGTGTGCCTGGAAGACACGAGCATGAATTGCCAAAATGACACTACGGCTGGGCAGCACGGTGGTGCAGTGGTTAGCACTGGCGCCTCATATAAAGAAAGTTCTGGGTTCAAACCTGCTGCTCAAATGGGGCCTTTCTGTGCGGAATTTGCACGTTCTCCTGTGTCATGTTCCTGCGTCAATTTCCTCTGGGTGCTCCGGTTTCCTCCCAAAGACTTGGAGATTAGGTCAACTGGTAAACGGTTACTCTAAATTGCCCATAGGTGTGAATTTGATTGTGAATGGTTGTTCGTCTCTGTGTTAGCCTCGTGATAGATTGGTGACCTGTCAAGGGTGTATCCCGCCAGTCACCCGATGTCAGCTGGGATTGGCTCCAACCTCCCCATGACCCTGACAGCACTATAGATAATAGATGACACCATGGCCATCATAAAGTAGTTCATATTCAACTATTTACAATAACTCAACTTTTTTAGAACTATCCAGATTCCTGCACAAATTATTTGTAAAATACGAATCATAATAACAACTAAATACAACCTTATTTCACAAAAACACGTCTAAGGCTGAAATTAATGCGTGTTAGAAGAGGGTATACACAACGTTGTAAGATTGTGACCCTCCAAGACCCAGGTTTGACATCCCTGGTTTAGACTGTATAGGTCCACTAGGATAATCACTTTTTAAACCAAGGGTAATTGGAGGCTGGTGTTCAAATGAATTCATCTGTGACATTCACCCACACTGCCATTTAAAATACCCACAGTCTAGGCTGGACTCTCGAAAGTGACACAGGCATAGTGAAGGCATTCTGTGGTGTTTTAATAACGCATTATTGCGATTGTTCTCTGATTACTCAGAAACGCATACATATGAGAACAAGACAGTGTATGGATTGACTCCATGAATATTGAAAAAATGAGAAAGTTTGATAGCTAATAATTCTTCAATCTGTTGTGAGTTATTAGTTGTCCAGAAAACATATAAAACTGCAAGTATTGCTTAGTTGCTTAGTTTGCCTGGTTCACAATGAACAACTAAACCATCACTTTATTATTCCTTACTGAGAAATTATCCAGTAGTCATTAGAAGGTATTAGTACTCACTTGGGTGTTAATATAGTATTACTTATTCTTTCCTGCTTAGTCCATGCATAGTTACTTATGAGCAATTGAACAATACTATAAAATGTCACCATTCATTTTGTTCATTATCAGTTACAGTAATTTGACAGAATTTTAGCTTCATAACTAAGTTACATGTCTTGGTGCTTGATGGCCTATTAACTTTTTTAACCTGTTTACATTGCTTGGACACTGAATATATTTAAATAAAAAAATCTTTCATTAGACCATCTAAGTTGAACTTACAATCTTATTGCTTCATAGGCAGGACTCATTGCCTTAGCACACACCCATATATACTTTTGGTACACCTCCCCATTCCAGGTTTGGTCTCCCTTTGCTTCTGTAACAACCTATATTTTGGAATGTGGATGTGGGAATTTGCCCATTCAGCCACGAGAGCGTTAGTGAGGTCAGGCTACTGATATTGGGTGAGGTCTGAGGTGCATTCAGCATTCTCATTCATGCCAAAGCTGTTCAGTAAGGTTGAGGTCAGGGTTCTGTGCAAGAACATTGCAAGGCATGTCTTCCTGGATGTCGCTTTGTGTTAAGTGGCATTGTGATGCTGGAAGAGGTTTGGGCCTTTTAGTTCCAGTGAAGGGAAATTGGAATGCTAAATATGGGCGTAAGCATCAAGTGTCCACAAACTTTTGGCCATATAGTGTACTTGTTCCAAGCTCTGTCTCTTGTCACGTGTTCGTGCAGACATTGATGGAAACACTGATGTTATTTCAGGATGCACTCTCTATATATTTTACGTATGCTGACATTTTTGTGCCACTTTTTTAAAAAACATAGTTATGTACTCTTTAGGGATCTTTAAGTACCTTACATCAACTGTAGCCTACTAAAAAGTTAATGCATTAAATGCAAAATAAGTAGTCATTTAGGTAAAAATTTGGGAGATATTAATGTAGGTTTAATTAATTAATTAATGTAGGTTGCAGATTACACCAAAGTGTCCACAAGCTTTTTTCTCACAATCATATACTGCACATTTGCATAGATCTTGCCTTATTAAGTTTACATTAGTTTGATGCTAATTTTAGTTTTGCTGTGCTAAGGTATTATCAAAAATTTGTGCTATTGTTTTGATTCCTGGTCTTGTTGTTCAATATGCATGCAAGCATTTGGAATCCATAGAAAAACAATTTTTTAATAAAAAAAAATAAAAAATAAACAAATGAAGAAATTAGTTATTTTTCCTTTAAGGTCTGAGGACATCTTTGTAGTATGGATTTCTGTTTAGCCTTTTACCATCTTCATGGCAATGAAATAACCTTTTCTGAGAAATCAGTGACTCACAGAGTAGGCGTCTATTTTAACTGCCTGTAATGTGGTGTAGTTTAGTTAGCTTATTTTTCTGAGTCTCTTTTTCCTTGGGGTTTCTCTGAATCACCTTTACTATGCGTATGATAAACTTATCCTCATTCTACAGACCTTAACACAAACACCTAGCTACATTTAGGGCAGCCTATTGCGCGTTGGTTTTACACACAGATGATGAAATAGGACATTCAGCATCAAAGTCCACTGTGAGGTATTTATGGAGAATAATTTTCCTCCATCTGAAATGCAGAAAAAAGGAGTCTTGTTTTCAGGTTGTTTGCTATGGTCGACTTGTCCTTAGGTGAAGAAGAACGAGCTAAGTCTTCTGTGTCCTGCTTCCTAACCTCAGAGTTAACCCCAGACTCCGTCTGCCCCCACGCTGCACGACTTAAATAGGGACAGTATGGGGCTTATGGCAGAACCTCGGATAGAGAGAGTGTGTGTGTAGAGGTGGCAAGGCAGTGATTAATGCTGTTTAGGGTGATTTAACGTGTTTATGAGAATGGTATTCTGCACAGTTTGGCTAAACCATAATTGTCTGATTAAGCACTTATGAGCTAGCACTGACTCAGTGACAGTGTGCAGTAAAGTGACATTCAACAATTGAGACAATTCCTTCCCATTAAAAGAACTGTTTACTCTCTGTAAATCACAATCACATACTAAAAAGTATGAAACCACTTCACTTCTTTAGTACCTACTAAAGAACTGTGTGCACTGCCTTCCTGAAAGTGGCATGACCTTTTTTAATCATCATTCACAGTTTGCTACTTTGACATTTTTTAGGGGAATTATTGAGCTTACTTTGGATACAAATTTCAAAGGTCACAATAACAGGACTACTGTTCCTTAAACTTAAGTATTCTTTTTTTTTAAACATCAAAGTAATAATACTTTGATGTGAATATAGATTTGTGTACTTTACCCACCCTTGCAAAGAGGCGAGGTCAGTTGAAACAGTGTCGCAGCAATGTGTGACCTAGATTCTTTCCTTACGTTATCTACAAATGTTTGGTGTTTGCTGACCACTTGCCTCTGAAGGATTAATTTTTTTAATAAAATTTGTCATAGAACATAAAATTTGACTCCCTCCAGTTTTTGACCCTCAGCCTAAATAACATGTATTTTAAATGTAGATAGATAGATAGATAGATAGATAGATAGATAGATAGATAGATAGATAGATAGATAGATAGATATTAATATGAAAGTTATTAATATGAATGAGCAATATACCTTAAATGAAGTCAATTTCTGTTTTCTTGAAATTGAATGTTTGTCATGAGTAGGAATAGATTCCCAGGAAATCTCAACCCAGACATTGCTAACACCTCTTGCTGTAAAGATCAATATTGACCCTTGTGGTAATTATAACTCCCTCAACATGACTGACCCCAGGGGCAAATATGTCAACAGCAAGCTTTTCTGATTTGAATTACCTGATCAAGGTATGGTGAAATTTAATTTGGTTAGCTTCAATATTTATCCCTTACCACTGCATTGCTGACCTCTGCTGTACCCCTGGTTTGCCTTAAAACATTAAAATGTGTTTTAAAATATTACTCAGCAAGCGCTGCAGTTTACATTAATGGTACTGTACTGCAGGATATGCAAAAAGTGCCTTTAATATCTGCCTGCTTCTATCAAAAACCAATTTGCTTGTAGTTATGACATTATGTCATGATGCAAAAGCATGTGTTCTCTCCCTTTCTGCCTTGTCAATCAATGAGGGGAAAAAGTAGTTAAATCTCTCTGTTAGCCATACATGTAATTACAGCTTGCCAAACTGTTACTAAATATGCTCTCACTGGGTTTCTGGTTTTGTTTTTTCCTCCCCTTTCCCCTTTTGAAGGAGTTCTAATTGGTGGAGACAGTGTGTCAGGATTAGAGGCTGGGTGTTTTAAACCCCAACACCCCCCAAAACCACATGGTCCCCCTCCTCTCTAGGCTCTGAGCAGTTTTTGTGAAGACTTTGCAGATCTGTGTTTACTGTGGTCTGCCTTTCAGCACCTCTGCACTGTTCCTATATGACACCTACAAACCTCTCTTCCCAAACACTGCTGTGAATATAGTTGCACACACAGTATGGGCAGGGATACGGATGGACAATCTGGCTGCGCTTTGTTAGCCCAGACTTCTTTGTTGGCCAGCCTTTCAGCTCAGTCCGGAAGAGCTTTTCCCTTTAGGCTGTTTATCATACAGTATGCACAAGTTACACTTTAACCAATTATGATAATTAGAACAAAAGCAAATAAGGTGAATGGGAACAGGATTGTTCACTTATCCGGTGTGCAGAAATGCAAACACAGCATAGGTATTTCTAGACATTCCAGAGGTACAGAATTTTGAATTGGCGTTAGGGAGACTACAGAATGGACCATGACTGATAAGAAAAAACATCCATGCAGTTCTGTTTAAAATCTCAAAGTCCTGCATATGACCCTTCCAAAAAGATCTGATCATGTTTACTGTGGTGGAAAACCAAAAATGACCACCTTATTTGTATGTCAGCTCCTATGGGAGCACCCTCCTGCTCCTATGCTGTATAGAACAGATCTGGAGGTGTAGGACAGGTGTATGAGCGCAATCAATCAGCGTCTATCATCACCTTGTCCTGGCTGTGCTGTCAACTCTGCGTCCACTCGATTGAGAGTGCTGTACTCCTGGTGCACCTCAGCCGTCTCCACTCCACACACTTCCTGTCTCAGCGGCATGGCTTAAGCAAACACAGCACACAAAAGCCCCACAGTGCCACAGCCTGCAACCCAAACGTGCGATACTGTTCAAGCCCCAGGTCCACGCTACTGTCAGAGTCGCTCTGCCAAGGCCTCATGGGATGTGTTTGTGTTCTGATGAACTCTTTATTCACTAATGATGGATTCTTCTCCATTTTATTAACTTGAAATGATACACATGACGTAACAGACGTGATGTGTGGGAGGAAAGAGAGAACAGACTTCACACAATATTCCTACCTATGTAGTAAAACCCAAAGGGCACACAATATATCATTACACCCCATTGTCCCTCACTATACATACCAGCAGCATTTCTCTAACAGACTCGTACTTGGACCACTTGTTTGGTTTCATGTTAAATGAAATAGAAGTGAAACAAATGAGCAATCAGTTGAATCTTTGGGAGTAACCTGCGGCAATTGTGTGCCCACACAATAAATATATGAAAAATAAAAAAAAGCATGGCCATGTATGCCCATGACAAGGCTGACCCCCTACTGGGAGCATGGAGCCACATTTCTGTTTAAGGCCAGACTGAATTTCCTACATCCACCTACCAGGCTGCTTAATGCTGCAACCTCAGACTAATCATTTGGCCTAGGTTGTAGCAACAGTGGATGTTCATACATATTAAGCAGAAATATCTTAAAGGTCAAGTTTTGCTTTTAAGTATATAAACTTTCTGATATATTCTGCAACGTGTGCCTTAAGTCTAGAGAATATTCCAATACAACCTCATAGTATAAGCATCTAGAGTTTTAAAGTATACAGATCACTAATAGCTTGTTTACGGTTACTGTAATTTTCCAGAATGGCACTGCTGTACAGTATGACTGTTATGGTAAGACAGTTTCAGTATCATATAAGCCGAGTACTAATTAACCTGGCTTTGGCTGCTTGTTCATAGGAAATAGGGGCGACACAGCAACATACTTGAGTTATGTCGCTTTTTTGTTTGCTTTTTTCATGACTGTGTTGCAACAGAGTTCAGTGGACCTGGAGCTGTGAAGGGATCCAGGAATAAAAGGCTAAAGGAGACCAATCTATTTACCTCCTTCTCTCTCTCTCTCTCTCTCTCACTCACTTCACCTCTCACTGCTTCCCCTTTATTCGTCAGGTAAAACATTTACAGACACTCAGTCAATAAATGTTCAAGCTGTTCTGTCATGTGAACTTGTGCAGGTAATGCAAAACCTGCTCATTCAGGAGTTGTAGGACCGCTCAGACAAAATCTTTGGTCCAACTGCTTGGGCTGTCACTGCTTTTTTTAAGCAGGTTTGGTGTTTTTTGTGGGACGAGGGATCTTTGTTTAGCCTGTCAAATGAAACCTCCAGTTTAAATAAACAAAACATTGAACTTGTCAAATAAAAACCACCAACTTGTTTGATTTTGGAACGACCGTTTAGGAAGGTTGAACAGTGGTTTCACCCAGAATCTTTACATGAACGCTTCATGTGCAACCTTTTTGGGCAGGAATATGTCAAATAAACATTAAGACATGAAAAAATATGAAGACAAGCCAAAAAGAAGTCAGACTTGGTTGGTCAGAACAGCTTCCTTAATATTAAAAAAATGTACATTGTACCTCTCATCTTATTACAAACTATATGACACAGGAGTGAAAAGTCAAAGAAAAACACACCTTCAAGTCGGATTTCTCCAGCACAGCTGGGCATCGAGCTGATGTAAGTTAACATCACATCTGGCCTTATAGACCACAAAGTTTTCTCCTATTCTCCATCCATCTCTCTTGTTCTCTCCTCTCTCTCTCTCTCTCTCTCTCTCTCCTCTCTCTCTCTCTCTCTCTCACACACACACACACACACACACATGCTCATGCACTAGTCTAGCATTCCTAATCCAAGTCCATTACTGCCCTAAAAATATCAAGAACTGCAAATGCAAATAATTATACAAAAGCTCATGCGCACAAATATATAAATATAAAGTACATAATGAATTTATTGATATTTGCTTTTTCAGAGCTGAGGGAGTGGCGGAGCAGTGGCGCACCAGAGCGGCCCTGGTGCTCTTTAAAGTGGTGCTCTGGGCTGTGGGAATGTACGCTTTTGGGTCGTGGCACTGAGCGATGGTGAGCAACCCTGGCTTTTGCTCACACAACATCCCTGATCGCTCCGCTTGCCCGTTCAGGCTATACCTTTCATTTCAAGAGCTTTCCATAACATGCCAGCCACCATATTAAGTGTCAGGATATTTCTGCCTTTCCTCTCTCTCTCCGGCTCTCTTTCCATCTCTCTCTCTCTCTCTCTCTCTCTTGCTCTCATTCATTTTGTCCCTTTTGCTCTCTTCCTGTACTTATCCGTTTTCCTCTTAATTTACAGAAGTCTAATTTATGCCCCGGAAAGGCTGTTCTAAAAAGATAGTGTATATGTTGATTAAAGCTTAGGAGACAATGGCATTAGTCATTATTATTCCCACTGATTAGGAAGTTAATCCGATGAATTCTACTCTTCTGAAGTAGCGTGATTGAGCGCTAGCTGTTGACACGTCAGCTCCAAGATCAGAGGGCAGTGTTTTGGTTATGGTGCATCTGGACGCTGGTCTCTGATTGCACTTGTCCGCTTTAAATCACAATTGATGACAAATTCGAGCTGAGGTGGGGTCTTTAGCACACGCTAGCCTGGCCCAGCAGCAGCTCCCGGTTTTCGGCGGCTGTGTGGGAGTTGCCATTATTACTTCCTTCAGATTTTAATCTTTTGTTAACATGAAGTTTGTTCAATGAGTCCACTTCAATTTCCTTCCTACTCTGGATTTCAACTTTCAATTGTGAGTACACACTGAAACCCTCCACCCATGTCTATATGTGGAAATAAAGTACAAACTACTATAAGTAGATATCCTTAGATGTAAATTGTCTGTCACGTCAGCCTATCATTTATGAACTGATTACTTAGGTATTAAATACTCAAAATTGAAACTGGTGGCTGTCAAGCGCTTGGCAAAGTGAGTGAGTGATAATGTGCTTTTCATTCAACTTAAATCACTGACTATAACTCTACTCGGATTGAAATCTATAAGCCAAAGCAGTAGAGTAAATATAACCTTACTGTAAACATCCTGCTCAGTATAATCGCTGTAGCAATGCTCCTTGACCTGTAGCTGCTCTCAACCAGGCCTTCTTTTCTCACCTCTGTAGTCTACATGAGCTGAAAGAGCTTTGGACTAATTTAAACACAACACATATCTGTAAGCTAAGGTACAAATACAGTACACACAAATCGTGATGACAGAAAAGCTATCAGCAATAAATCAGACCGTGGTTTCTGGATGATATAACTAACTCCAGTCAGTCTGCTGCTTTTAAGAACTTTTTCTTCAAGCATTCCCCTTGATGATATGTGAGCCTGCATTCATTGCAGTGCGGTATTTTTGTCCATTATGGTACTAGGTGAGCACGTTTGTGGTGTGGCCATGTTTACCTGTGGTCAGATCTGCTATACTGCCCTGCTGTGAGCCTTCGTCTACATATAGGTGAGAAAGGGAGTGAGGGGACCTGAAAACAGATGCGGAAAAAGTTAAAATTAGAAGAAAAGGCCCTACTATTTTTCAGCGCTACGGCCATAAACAAAATAGCAGTCGGAATGACCAGGGTGTTCATTCACTAATTTAATTGGGTTGCTAAATTCTGACCCTCACATAAAACAAGGCGTCTAAATCAAAAAAGCCTTTGCGCATGACTTCATCATTCAGGTACTGACTCGTCTGACAAATCGTCTGTCCCTCTCCAGGTGCCAGTCATTTTAATTCATCCCATGTGCTAACTGTTTTTAACCTTATGCAGCCTCTGTGATTGATGAGACAAAAGAGTGAGAAGGAAGAGAGAAAAGGAGAGAATGGGTCCTGCGTGTCCATGTTGTATGGGTTTGTCTCGTGATCCTCTGCGGGATGCCGCTGTCACCCCGGCTGTGGCTAGCTGCTCTGCTGCTGCTGCAGGCTTCAAAGAGTGCAAGCCTGCCCACAGCCCTAATTAGAGGGTCCCTGCCTGGAGCTGGGGACAAGCTAGCGGAAAGTGTGCGCAAGTGCACACACCACGCTTCGCTAGCAGCAAGCTGACATGGGCCGCGGATGAAGGGAGGAGTAGCAACCTCATCAAATCTGTCCCATGATTCCTCTGCTTTGCTCTCTTATCCACAAACACACTTTTCTCACTTCCTGTTTTATTCTCTCGTCGTCTCATTCCTGTCTCTTTTCCTGTATTTTCTGAGTAAACACTGTTCCGGGAAAAGGAAGCATTAAAGAACTACTTTGGTTTAGGAAAGACGAACAGCAGCTAGCAGGAAATTACTTGTAGCGTTCATGTTATAGTTTCTATTCAAGTGCGAGTGCGAAACAACCCAAGACAGCTGCTGTGGAGATGGATGTGGAGAAACGTGCCGCCCAAAACCCCAAGCCCAAATGAAAAAACAATCACTACGCTTCAGTAATCACCATGACAACTCATCCTCATCCTCCTCTTTCCATTATCGTCTCCTTCCTTTTTTCGCTCCATAAGCAGACATTGTATATTAAGGCTGTTTATGTTAACGCTGGCCCATCATTGTTTATCTTACCTCAGGTTTTAACTGTTTTAACCATATTGTCACAGCCTAGTTAAAGGAAACGGGCTGTTAGCCAGCACACAGCTGGCAGGGCCAGTGGCGGTGTAGTAAAATATAAATATAATAAGAACGTTTTTGAGCTGGTGTATCCATTCTGAGCAGTGAAACATCACCACAACGACCACAGCTGTGGCATACGTGCAGGAACGAAAAAAAAGGCCAGGCCTCAGGAGCCTGAGAGAGAGAGCCAGCAGGAGCAAGACGCAGGCAAAGATGTGTAGCATGCGCTTCAGCTTCATATTTAATGCTGGAGTCAGCATATTTCACCTAAACCCTGGTTGCATCCTCTCACGTTCATCATCAACTTCACAGACATGCTCCTGATTCTTTCTGTTTCGACTTTAAATGACTTATGGTTTCTGAACATGGATGCCTCATATCTATACTGAACTGAATTTGTGATGGGACCTATTTCTAGTGTGATGCAATAACAGTTTTGAAGACCAAATCTGAAATTAAATGCTGACAGTCCAGTACCTAACTGCTCTTCCTAATACCAGTCTTATATTTAGCGGAGAGGATTTAGGCCAACAGAGATCAGGGAGGATTTTGGGTAACCAGGAAGAAGGAAAAAGTGAAGGTGGTTCTGAAGGTATAGCAACAGAAAGAGAAAGAGAGGGGGCAGCTTCCACAGGCTGCCATTGATGCATTGAGTTATTCAGGGCTCTGGACTTTGGGCCTCAATTACAGCTATTTGGCAGGAGCACTTACGCAGAGAGACGCGGCTGTGGCAAGTCCGGACCACGCTGCCCGACCCTTCGCTCTTCCCCTGGGCAGTGCTTTGTTTTTTTAGCAGGCCGCTAGCTCAGGCCGCTTTTAGCCTCTGCTTTTAGACATCTCTGGTATTATTTTTTCCTTGCTCGCTCCAACGATGGCCTCAGCCATTCAGGGAGCCCAAGTGCTTGGAGAGGGAACAAAATGATCAGTCACTGACAGTGTGCTTCCTGTATGCAAAAATTCTATGACATGAGTCTCATCTCTTCATTTTGCTCCAAGAAAACCTTCAACCTCTGCGGATTTCATTATGGATCTGGATTAACTGATGCAGAGTGACTGCTGAAAAGTTTGCGATTGAGGTCGAAAGTTTGCGATTGAACAGATGGGGAAAGAGAGAATGTGTGAGAGGGTAAGAGAGAGTGAGAAAGAGAGAGAGAGAGAGGGCTTCTCCATAAGGCTGTTGGGGACAGCAGGAAGTGGTGAGGGCAGAAAAACAGCAACTATTACCTTAAGGAGAACGAAAGGCCGACTGAAACACCGAATCCCACCGCAATCCACAAGAACGCCAGTCCTGCAGTATAAAAACAACTAAAAACAGAGTTGTTTACTATTTAATACCAGGAAAACACCAATTTCCCTATGCTCTCTCTTTTTCTCTCTCTCTCTCTGCCTCTCTTTTTCCTCCTTCTCTTCCCATCTCCCGCTCTCCCGCATTATTTCTTTTGCGGGTTAAGTCCGGGGGTAGCTCAGGAACACATGTGACGGCCCCTTGCTTACGTTACTGTCATTATTTCCTGCCGTTATGTGAAAAACACCCATGTCCTCTCATTTCACAAGGGAAAATGAATAACTCTGCTACATCAGTGGTCTTGGGCTGCAATCTAAACTGCTGCTCCTGTACGCCTGATGCTCAGCAACCGCTTCAGCACTCATAGCTATTCATGCTGTGGGCTCTCCTTTTGAGGGCGGTGGGAAAATCTGATTGGATATAAATACATCTGAAGTGTGTGAAGTACTGTAAACAGCGTAGTTCAATAAGCAGGCCTTCAGGCAGCCACATACTTAAATTTACTTCCCTCAAAAGGACAAGGACACATTCCATAGGATCCACACACTATGTAATTGGGACTCTGTGACCTACAGTTTTACCTGCTGTACATGTCCCTCCGCTGCTTTCATTTCACACAAGCCTCCCTCACAAAGATATTTATCACAAGTGTACAGGTGCTGCATCTTCTCCTGCCTTTCTGAGTGATGGAAAGAAAATGGGCATTTAAACTCAACACCAGTTCCATTCATTGAAGAGACAATTTATTCTAAGTGATCAAAAGCATGACGGCATTGGTGTAAGAGTGAATGAGGATGAGATAGCGGTGCTTGATTTTACTCTTTACTTCTCTGTCCCACATGAGGACAGACAGACCTAAACAGAACTAAAATATCTTATTATTAAATACTCCGCTGAACCAAAATACTTTATCCACACAAATAATAAAAAATATAAATCAATGCCAGACCGCAAACGTTGGTAAAATTTGCTTTTGAAATGGGCACAAAACCACAAGCTTCTTTTTGGCAAATATTTGAGGAGCTAATTTAGAAGACGTGCGGCTGTTTTTCTTTCTCGTTTAAGAAAGAGCTAACAGAGTGCAAGTGTCACAGATCTAGCTTTTCTCAAGGCTTTCGCCACCGGCCGACCGACAGGCAGACTCATCGACAGAGGCACACAGTCCTCCATCTGTGTAAGTGGAGCATCCTCTCTCTCACTCTCTCTCTCAGTGCGGTAAAATAAGAGCCGCGCCTGTGAAAGCTTGTTCCTAATTATACTCTGCCCTCTCCCCCTTACCTGCTCCATCTGCAATTAGAACAGTGGAGCCCTCAGGAGAGTCGTGCCACTGTCCATCACCTGAGTACATCCTGGCACAGACTGCAGCCCTGTGACTGAAGATAAAATTAGGCTGTATTCTCAGTCTCAAAGACAGAACAATGCTGTGTGCAATCACTTTGGTGATTGTGGGCAACTGCTTAATGTACACTGAGTCGGTGGGACGTAGGTTGTTGACCTGGCAAATTAGAACCATGATACAGAGTGTTGTTTCTTAGAATTGAAAATTTTTTGATGACTAAAGACAGATTAAAAATAAATAGCCTAATCTGTTCCAATTTTTTAACTTTTGAGACAAGGGCAGGTTCATAGGCTACTTCACAGAGGAATGAGCACACTGGTGATAAGAGGTGGCAGACGTCTCCATGAAAATCAGCCTTATTACCCCGATTGCACCCCAGCCCTGACCACAAACCACATCTCTGAGAGGTCTATTAATCCGATGATAATCCGATGTCTGCAGACTTCATGCAGACTTAATGAATCATTCTTATTTAAATAAGCATAATGGACACTACTTCAGTGGATACTGATACTTTAGCATGATATGGCTATTTATTTGCACCCAAGAAACAATTCTTGTCCTATACTGTACAAACCTGGATGGTGCAACCCCTTAGCGTGCTTTTTACCCACACATTGCCACCTCGTGACCTAGAATCAGATACATTTTTGTAAATGTAATTTGAATAAATAAAATGACTTCAAATTAATATTGGATCAGTGCAATCAGTGTGTGTGTGTGTGTGTGTGAGGTTTGTATATCTACTCACGTGTGCGCACGCTCACCGGGTCAGTGTAGGAGGAGGAGGAGGAGGAAACGAAGGCTGCTGTTAGTCTGAGGTTTGAGGTGACTCAGGGCCACAACACTGCGCGCCGATCCGCGCATAAAACCAAGTGCACTTCAGTAATCAATGTAGAGGTTGGAAAAACTGTGGTATAGTACACAAAGTGGGCAAAGGCAACAGCATTACTGCATAAGCGGCGTGCTTGCGTGCGTGTGCGTCTGTGTGTGCGCGCGTGTGTGTGTGTGTGTGTGTGTGTATGTGTGTGTGTCAGAGTGGCCGAGTCGGCGGTCCGTGGCAGAGCCGGTGTGTATCGCGGGGGAGGAGGAGTGGCGCAGGCGGGCAGCATAGGGGTAGGAGTCAGTGCAGGAGCGCCAGGGCGCGGTCTTTACTGCTTTCTTTACTGATCACTCCAGCTCCAGGGACGAGTGGACGAAGTACGGCAGAAGGCAAAGACGAGCGCAGAACATGAGGATTCCTCCTCCTCCTCACAGCAGCCGGCTCTCAGTCTTCACTGTGCACCCTGTCAGACTGTCACTACGCGCCGCTCTCCGAATCTCTCCGCTAAGTTAAATAAACGGACTTACCAGGATTCCTGTGTATATTCTCTAAAAAATAAATGGACTCGTTGTCGTTTTCATTTCGCTGTTTAGCGTCAGTGCGTATGGAGAGGCACTGTCCTCTCGGCACCACTGGATCTTGCGTTTGTTTTGACGTTTCCCCCTTGCGACGCATGACAGCCTCGCCGTAGACCGCGCGTACTTTTTACGCACAGACGATGACGAGGATCAAAGCAATAAGGAATTAAAGATCCATCGATTTATTTACGGAGCTAAAAGGGGAGTGCGGAGGAAGGGGGGTGCAGTTTGAGTTTCACCCTTGACCCGTGGCCCCCGTAGCACTCCGTGTTTGGGGGCTTTCTTGTTTTGAGAGGGGGTAATGCGTGTTCCCGCGGTGCTGGGGCTCCTGGTCGCCTGCGCGCTGATCTGCGCCCCGGTGAGCGAAGCGTGCGGCCCGGGCAGGGGCTACGGCAAGCGGCGGCCTCCCAAGAAACTCACGCCGCTCAACTACAAGCAGTTCAGCCCGAACGTGGCCGAGAAGACGCTGGGAGCCAGCGGCAGACTCGAGGGCAAGATCACGAGGAACTCGGAGCGCTTCAAGGAGCTCACGCCCAACTACAACCCCGACATCATCTTCAAGGATGAGGAGAACACGGGCGCGGACCGGCTCATGACCCAGGTAAGCGATTCGATTACGAGACCATTAGGAGATGCGCTCGGCGCCGGGGATCCGGTTACACGGCGCATTTGGAGCGCAGCCGCGCACCGCTCCGCTCTCTCTCTCTCTCTCTCTCTCTCTCTCTCTCATCACCCTTTGCTCTAGGTTTAAGGCTTTAGTGAAGTGCTGCTATCGATCGTAGCTGCTTTCATCTGGGCCACGTTAAAGGTGGATTGATCTTTCTGAACGCTTCTTCTGCCCAGAGAAACCCCATGTGCTGAATTCACAGACACAGTGTGTGCACTCATGTGTATACAGTGTTCATTCTGCACCATAGGCTGCAGTCAAACAGTTTAAACCAGAGCTGTCATTTTCAGTAGCACATTAGCGGCATGTCTGTTTTATATTTCACCAAGTCCTCCAGTTCTTTTTTGGACTTCATACTTTTACACTGCAGATCTCCTTGACTGAGTAAACACCTGCAGTGGTAACTCTAAAGTGTTTGCGTCAGGCTGCACTATATGAGCTAATTCAGTTTAGTTTAATTTGAGATTACTCATTTAATTGCTTATCTGTAGAAGTCTGACTCAATTACCATGTAACCAGAAAATCCTATTTCTACTATGTAACTTTTTTTTTTCCTTTTATTTCCACCCTTCCTTTCCTTTTGTGTCCCACTTACGCAATTGTTAAGGAATAACAGCTCCATGAATTTCAGTGAATTCTTTTACAGGTCTTACAGGCTATATTTACAGTTTCTTTATATGGTTTATATATAACCATAATTGAATTACATAGAATTAGATGGTCAAAGTTTGATCTAAGACATGTAAAAGGAAATTGTCTGCACTAATATACTTGAGAATCATATAGCTGGTATAGTTGATTAAAAAACACACTCACTACTATCTTGCAGATGCTTAAACGCATCCATGTTTTTTTAACCTTTATGAATTTTTTTAATTCATTATTTGAATAGTATACAAGGGTAGGTATGCAAGGATGTAACAGGTGCTTTGCAATGACAGGTATATTGATATTTAAAAAAAAACAATTGTTTTGCACAAACTGAACAAAACCATCATTTAGTAACACATGACATTCTAGAGCATCTTATATGCCTTATTTAGAGAGACCATAAACCATCTGACAGTTACGTCAAGAATTAAAAAAAAAAGTAGCTGAAGTAGTTGCGGTTTTTTGCTTTCAGAACAAATATTGCTGAAAATAACCGGCTGTCGTGTTTGTGTTCTGTGTGTTGGCAGCGTCTGCTTGTTTCTATAATAACATTAAAAAAAGACTAATATACAAGAATATAAAAAGTTCAAAATGTGAAAATATGTCAAAAGCAAAAATGTTTTGTATGGTTTTTTAAAGGTTTTCCTGGATTCTTTTTTAAATACTGAATTAATAAATGTGCAACACTGTAAATCAGGTCTTTTGGGAAAACAAACCTGCTGTAATAACCTGATGAACCCATCCTGCCGCTATGGTTTGCTCAGGTGTTTGAGGAAGTATAAATGTGTAACTGCTTGGCGTTTGACACAAAGTATTAACCCAGAAAAGAAGTACAATTCTCTGAAGAGTAGGGATTTAAAGGAATTTCTTATATAATATATTTCACATTTCTATTCTATGTTTTGCATTTAGCAATCATGAATAAATGGGTCCAGATGTTTATTTTATCTGTGCATAATATGTTTCCATGTGAAATCTGCAATAAATCCTACGTACGCCAATTTAATTTGTAGGAGAAAGGCAACAGTATGTGTTGCTTTGATCATAAACTTTGACCATCTCTGACACTGACCTTTGTGCTTCACTGATCATTTGTTGATTGCGTGTCAACATGCTTTGCTCCATTAGTATGAACTAAATTTTACAGTCCAACTTACTATTTCCTTGTTTAGTCCCCTTTCTAGTTCCCTCACTTGCAGCATAATTTGACATTAATATTGTTAATCTTATATAATAATGTAAAATCAAATATGTAGCCACTAATACTTATTCTTACCACTGGCTGTCTTTTTGCATTTAGAATTTGCCTATGCACTATCCATGCACTTTCTCTGGACAGAATTAGGCCAATGCTTAGTCTTAGTAACAATGAAACAGACCTGCAGTGCTCTACTTTCCAGAGAACTGCATTTTCCATCTTATGTGTATAATCTTGATGTAAATGTCTGATCTTGCAGCGCTGTAAGGACAAGCTGAACTCGCTGGCCATCTCTGTCATGATCATGTGGCCAGGTGTGAAGCTGAGGGTCACTGAGGGCTGGGATGAAGATGGCAATCACTTTGAGGAATCGCTGCACTATGAAGGCAGAGCAGTGGATATCACCACCTCTGACCGTGACCGTAATAAATACGGCATGTTGGCACGGCTGGCAGTGGAGGCTGGCTTCGACTGGGTTTACTACGAGTCCAAAGCACACGTCCACTGCAGCGTGAAGTCAGGTAGGAACAAGACTTTGCACTTTATGTCTATATGAATATCACGTTGTACTTGTGCATAGTCTAAAAAGCCTGAGGTATTGATTTATGATGAATAATCAGTAATATTTTAGAAATGGTCAGATTTCTTTGGTGAGAGATAAAGTAAATGACATCCTGACTTGAGAAATTACAGTGTTTTTAAAAACTAAAGCATGATGAGTTCAGTATGTGACATCATTTATCATAATAATAAAATGCTGCTCCGTAACTGTATCCGTAGACTAAACAAACATTATATAATGAGCACCTGTTTGTTAAAACAGTCCTGATTGCACTTATAACCTAATTACTGGGTTAGTTAATTATGCCCCATCTTATACTGTGCAATGCACAAATAGCTGGGAAGTACTGGATTGATTGTAGACTTGAATTAGTTTTACTATGTGTGGCTGTTAATTGAAAAGTGTACCTTTCAGGCTATGATACATTTACAACCGTGGTTCGTTAGTCACACTAATATAACACATTCTAGACTAGACAAACAACAGATTCAATGACAAGAGTCGACAGAAACACAGACGTTTGGCGTGACAGACTCCTGGGTGTGACCGGTTGAGCAGTAGTGCTCAGGTGTGTCCGGTTGTGGATTGTGGTCTGTTCTCATTAGTAGGTGAGGTAAGTGGGAGACTTGGGCTGTAGGTGATGACCAGGTAACAGACCACATCATTAGGCAATAAACACCTCCCTTTACTCATGTCATCCGGGAATAAATTACCAACCAGGAAGAAAAGACTGGAATTTTTCTAGTCATAACTCTTCCATTGTCTGTGTTATCAAAATCATCTTTTGTACACTGTGAGTAATGTTTGACTGAATCAGAGCTAATTCCTTACTTTGTTAGGAGGAGATCAGATTAAGACACACGGTCTCCTAATTTCCCTGTCTTGTTCTGTGTTCTTTTCCCATACTTCTATTATTTGTATATTTTTGTGACCCTGGAATCCATTTCTGGCAGAAACAATGTTGAATGAAAAGATTTTGACCTCTTTTTGCACTCTTTTTACACATACACACAAAACCTGACCCCATGTCCTATGCCTTTTCTGTGTTAGTGCAACACTTAAGTTTGAAAATGTCAGTTCTGGGCCCCTGTTGAGGAATGGCACTTCTGTGTGTGGACGTTTATGAAGCACTTTTGTTATCACTCTGATAGGGAGTGCAAACACAGTCAAGCCCTGTTGTCTGCGCCTGCCTTATCAAAGTCCTTTATAGGTGTGTTCTGCCACGCAGGGAGCAGTACCGCTGCATGTTTGCGGATTTGACAAAATGTTATTTGATTAGTAAAAAAATTGAATATTTATGATACTGGATTGGCGATCCGAACTTGTTAGCTAAAAAAAAATCATCACAGAACACGTGATGTAGAATTTTGTAGAATTTGTTAGCCACTGTCCTTTATTTTTAACCTTCATTTTTATGTTAACCTGCAACCTTTTTACTAATTCCCCAGACTCGTAACCTGTGCTATGGAGAAAAGAGGGGGTGATATTCTTATTTGACATAAAATAGAAAAGAAATCCTCCTACCCATTCAGTAAAAGCATACTGACCTCTAAACCTCTTCCTTTGTAGTTGTGGAAACTGAGTTTCATAATGTGTACCTTTGCGTCCTATAATGTAGGTGTGGAAAGAGCAGAGAGCAGACTGAGAGAGCGAGAGACTGGGTGAGACAGAATGTTAAAGTAGAGCAAGTTACTAAAGTGCTTTTGAGATGATTAACCCACTCCTTTGTTTTCCAGACGGCTATTCCGTTGTTCCTTTTCTAAGATCTCTTATCTCAGCCATGTCTTATCACCTGGCCTTGGTCCTCACCTTTCCCAAATATTTGTGTTCGGCTCTACGGAGACTTGACTCTCGTTGCCGGCCCTATAGCATCTTGCAAAGCCTGACCCAGTAACTTCTGCAGGAGGGAAGCACAGTCTGTTAAAGGCCTGTGGTTATTTATTAGCTTATATTGTATTTTTATGCGGCGACTCGAGTTGGGTGAAAAGAGAAAACTCATTAGCTTTAAGAATGGTGTTTAAAATGTTTGCTTGCACACAAAGTTGTTTTGCCACTGTAGCCGACTTTCGATTTTATTGGCGGGTTTTTACGTGTTCGCAATGAGTGAGAGAGGATCGGCGAGACGGAGCGAAGCGTATGCGTTGAAGTATCACAGCATTCTTTCATTAACAATCAAACACTGCTTAACGTAATGGATTGTTCTTTGAGTTTACAATTTAAAAAGCATCCAAAATGTTGCTGATTTATTAGGAGTATCACACTAATTTCTGAATATATGTCTGTTTCGTTTTACAAGAACACTCTGTGGCTGCTAAGACAGGTGGCTGTTTTCCGGGAGGAGCTCTGGTCAGGCTGGAGAATGGGAGAAGGAAAGCCATGCAGGATCTGCAGCTCGGTGATCGAGTCTTGGCATCATTGCATGGTGACGGCAGCGGGAAGCTCATCTTCAGTGAGGTCATCGCCTTCCTAGACCGCCAGTCCTCCAGCCGTACACTGTTTTATACAATAGAGACGGAGTCTGGTGCTGCATTAAGCCTCACCGCTGCCCACCTCCTGTTTGTGGCCGAGGGAAACTGCTCGGGCCCAGCGCCCAGGGGACAACTCAGGACTGTGTTCGCCAGTGAGGTGCAGCTGGGTCAGTGTGTGGTTTTGGCTCAGGGACCGGGGCAAGAAGGAATGCTGTCCCGAGTGATTAGGGTTCAGCTACAGGAGGACATTGGAGTGTTTGCGCCGCTCACCCTGCACGGCACAGTAGTGGTTAATGACATTGTGTCCTCCTGCTATGCCACCATGGATGAACACTGGCTTGCTCACATTGCGTTCGGCCCACTAAGGGCACTTCATCATTGGGGAGGTTTGATGGGCCACCAGGCTGAGGGGGTGCACTGGTACTCCTCACTGCTGCACTGGATTGGAACACACATACTCGACCCGAAACACTTTCACCCCTGGAGCATGGTAGCTTCTGACAGATGAGAGGGAGAGAAGTGAAATGCAAGAGAGAAATCAGACAGAATGCGAGAACTGGAAGAACAGAATAACATTTTTGTTCCACAAAAAACTTTTCTCTTTAAAGACTTGAAAAGTGCAGTAATTCTCTGGGTATGTTCTCACTTGGAGGGTATGCCCAGAACGATTAAAAAACACACATGTAAAAAAATATTCAATGCAAAACTATTTGATATGGGTATCTTTTATTGCCTACACTGGAGCATACTCACAAACACGCACACTTCTACACGTGTGCATACGTGATCATAATAACCATTCTTATACCGACTGAGGTAATGCAACAGAGGTAAGCTTTAGATAAATTAGCTCAGGTAAGCAGTAGCTCAGAGATAAGATCGCAGTCTCAGCCTGTCCGATACTGTAGCTGTTTCAGTATAATAAAGTGTTATATGGAGATAACATGGGCTAGGGACACACAATCAAATGCAGTTATTACTTAAGGCATCTAAGAAAATCTACCAGATCTGCTAGTTATCAGGAATTTTCACTCCTGATATATATCATGTCATTCTGTAAGTTATTTGTTACGTCCTATTCCTCTCTTACAAGTCCACACTCGGTGTCTTAGACTTTTCAATGCTGTAATGTTTCATGTTTTCCTGCTGGAAATGTTCTTTGTAACTTTATCATGTATTTAATAGTCACATTGTACACTGTATTTCTACATATAGCATACACAAGGGGTAAAATACACAACATACTCTATACTAATTAAGCTATACTGTGCTACTTACTATTTATTAACTTCACTCTGTACAGATGTGTCAGAGAGCAGTCTGTTCAGCATCCTCTGTAAATGCTCAGTATGCCAATTCCCTATGTATGCTTTATGGAGTGATACTCGCAATCTGGCGTGCTTTATTTACCTTTTTGTGGCATTATTAACTTTTTACCAAAAAAGATGTCAAAATTATATGTTCATAAAAAATATTTAAAGATCTATTTTTCAAAATTAAAGTATATGGAAATACGCTGGTGCGCTTCCATTTTTTCGTTCCTGATTCAACGTTCATGGTTATGATATGGAATGTGATATTATATATAGGCAGAAGCTACATCATGCTTTACATGTTAAACCAGGAGTTCCGGTAACTCAACTGACCATTAAAGACTAACATTATGACAAAGTGCAACATAACACATTTTTTATGCAGTTCACCTTTATCAGCAACACATACACGCCTTATATCACTCTACTGAGGTAATAAGCTTGACATCTCTGCAGAGGTCACGGTGATTTTCTCCACCTCCAGCCTCCTGCAGGCACAGAAAGGAAAGTTACAGAAACCAGGCCAGTACAGCACTTTCCTCACTGGTTGTGGAGGCTCGTACACAGTCAATAGGCTTTGGCTGTTTTCTTGTGGCTTATCAGCTAATGATTGTATCTTCCTAGTGCTCCGATCTCGTTCAAGTCCCCTCTCAGACAGTGTTCCTGGATCACAAAATGAGATATATGTTAAGGAGCAAATTATTAATAATAAAAAATTACTAAATTAATTATTATTATTATTGCTTAATTTTTTTTTTTTTTTAATTAACAGGATGGACAGAAAGAAAGAAAGAAAGAAAGAGATGGTGAGAAATAGGGGGTGATGGAGATGGACTTTATGATGATGAAAAATGAAGAAAGGAGACAGAAAAAGAGAAATTGTGGCCGGGACAGATAAAGAAAGGGAAAAATAAATGTGTGTGTGTGTGTGTGTGTGTGAGTGAGTGAGTGAATAACAATAGTAAAAAAAAAAAAAGAGCATATAAGAATAGCAGGAAAAAAAGAAAAGAAGGAGAAAAGAAAAAAGAAAGGAGAAAGTAAATAAAGAGTAGCGAGGGAGAGGGGTCCTCCACCGTGTGTGTGTCAGAAATTCCATTCATGTATTTCAATGGTCAATTTCAAAAGGCAAGTGATTTAATAAAATACACTATATTATACATTAGTGCACATGTTTAGTACCTGAAACTGTGTGGTCTAGAAGAAAAGCCAAAAGGCTAACTAAAAACACAGGCAACATCAGACAAGACTGCAAAAATATATCAAGACTGCGTATACCTAGATGCAGAAAGATAAAAAAAAAATTTCACAATTTCCAAAATGATAACATAACCATGTTTTCTAGTGAAAGGAGAACATTGGAATGTCCTCATCCTACCAGTGTAGATAAATCCAGACCGCATCCTGAACCAGCGAGGGAGTACTAAAGACATGAAAATGGTGAAGCCTGTGTTGAAAATGTTGCGCCCTGAGTCCACATCTGTGTACTGGAGGTACGTTATTCCTGTCGCTGCTGCCACTGTGTAAGTCACACTGAGCACAGCACCTTGAAATCAAAAGATAAAGGTATAAATTCAAAGGTATGATCTTCACAGAGTTTACAGTTATGAGTATGAGAGGATGTGCACCGTGGATAGCCAGAGGGACTGAAGTGACTAGCTGAGTCAGTTGTAGGAACAGACCCAGAACCAGCAGCATCACAGCAGCGAGTTGCACCGTGGCCCGAGACCCACACTAAAAGAGAGAGAGAGAGAGAGAGAGAGAGAGAGAGAGAGAGAGAGACAAGAGGCAAAGAGAGAAATGCCAATATTAAAGAGTCTTGTGTATTCAAAATGTTTCAAAGGATTAAGATGAACCATTGCTTAGGACTAAGAAGCAGTGAGGAACCATTCTGTTGTACCTGGCTGAGGCTGGTCATACACGCATTAGGCACACTGCTACAGAGCCCCACCGGCGCCCCCATCAGCCCAGCGAGCACACTGCCCAGCCCCTCTACACTCACCCCCCTGTTACACGCCTGTGCTGGAGGTGTGGGAGCTTTCAGGAGCCGGGCTGTTAACACATACACTGCCTGAGAGCTGATGCAAGAGGACAACCCTGCTGCAATTCCTGCTGCAATACTGTCACCGGACAGGAGGGGGAGCCCAAGACCTGTATTTAGAAAGGAGACATAAAATCTGTCATATGAATCATATTGGGGAAAGTATTAGCTTGTGATCCTTAGCTATTGAAATTTTAGTGTTGAAAAAAGTTTATACAAATATGATCACTAAATATATTTTCATACAAACCAGCGCAACATCAGAACAAACAAATCAGGGGCTCAGTGGTTAAGGCGCTGTCTGGGTTACAGATCACAAGGTTGGAGGTTCAAGCTTTGGAACAAACAAGCTTCTACTGTTGGGCCCTTAAACAAAGGCTTTAATCCTCTCTGCTCATGTACCACGGCTGACCCTATGCTCTGAGCCCAACTTCCTAACAAGCTGGGATATGTGAAGAAGTGTTTCACTGTGCTGCAATGTATATGTACAAATAAAGGCTGTTTTTTTCCTCTCTGGGTAAATGTTCAAATATGTGAATAAGATTCTTTTCCCCCCAAAATAAGT
>JAQQZR010000035.1:18393644-18414538 GCA_030068235.1 Notoglanidium macrostoma | reverse complement strand
AAGAATACCTGGTAAAGGCAGGCTAAACCATGCTGCTGTGGGATCTGGAGAAAGCATGTTAGATGAATTTGCAGCCACCCAGTCCTGAATTGGGGTTGTATTTAAATGATCCTTGAAAAGCAGTTCAGACACAGAGTGAGAAGTGAGAAGTGAGAAGTGATGCAGAGCAGCACACACAACCCACACCAACAGCACAGACAGCAGCACCTACACACAAGCACACAGATGATATTAATATAAAACCCTAATCGTAACTAATCCTTTGTCTCGCAGTATTCTGTAGCTTGACTGTTATTTATCTTAAGCATATTATTCAAGTACATTCATACTATTCATAGATATATAGCTACTATAGATTTAGTTTGTATTTATTAACAGTAGGCTACAGTAGTCACAGTCCACAACAAAAACAGTTTTAAACTTCATTAGTAATAATAATAATTAAAAAAAAATTACAAAAACATGTCAAATTATATTTCACAAATAAGATGGCCTTCCCTAACATAAGTCAATACACCTTGTTTATTAAACTCTAAAATATTATTCCAGAGAACACCAGACAGTGCAATAGTTGTTTTTAGATATAAAAAAACCCTATATATTTATTTTAACAATCCTTTCAAACATACTTAGTATTTAACTATTCTTAGTTAAAATGCTTGTTTAAATAGGTTTCATTATTCCTAGTAATTCTCATAGATGTATAATTAATTCATTATTTATTTATTTTTAGGTTTTGTAATGTGCTTTTTTTTTTTTTTTTTTTTTTTTTGATTTTTATAAAGTCTTCATTCTGTGCTTCTAATCTTTTAGGCTAGAAAATGCTTTATAACAATATCTAATAAAAGTGAAGTGCACAGAGTAAACGAATTAGGGGTTACTTGCTAAGAAATAACATCAATTAAGCTTGAGATGAGGAGTATACGTGTTACTATTTGAATATAATTTAAGGATGATAATTAATGAACTGTGTCATATTACGTAAAGCATGTAATGTACGTACAACATATTAGGATTTTATGATTTTTAAATCAACTAAAAAGATTATTTTATTATAATCTTGAAAGTAACTATGGAATAAAATTGTGTAGAAGTTTTATGGAAACTTGATGTATGTAACCCTAGACTCACCGAGAGCATACTGACAGTAGGGTACAGCGGGAGTTTTATATGGGCAGAGAGAATCCAGCAACGCAGGTGCTGAGAGAGACACACCAGCAAAACCACAGTCCTGAAAACAAATGTAAATGTGTATGTTTGTATTTACATTTTGAAGAGACCTAACCTACCTTTTTTAATGACATGAATTCAATACAATCTTTATTATCCACTTGTAAATAAGCATGCCCAATAAAACAGAGTAACTATTTTGTAGAATTATGATTTATCATTTCATGAATTGCAAAAATTGGCATAACAATTATCACATGTACATGCAACATCACCATCACCATGCCCTAAATAAACAGCCTATCTATGTCATGAAGCACAAGCCAATCTCCAGCATTAAGTGATGCTCACAGCAGAGCAAAGCCCCAGTGGTCTGAGCAGAGCAGAGCTGCCTCTCTGTAGATGGAGAATCCCAGCATGCAACACACAGGAGTGAGGACGAGCGGACCACATCGGGTCAGCATGGCTCCGCCCACAGCACACAAACCCACTGACAACTGCACCATGCCGGCTACTACAGCCATGCCCTGCAACTAAACACATGAACAGAAGGATGGATCAGTAAATGCTCTCAGAAATACTCAGAAAGTATGTGGAGCTGATGCTGTGAGGTAATAGGAAGGGGGTGGTCTGAGGGTTCAGGACCACGGACAGCAGTGCAGCACCTCTCTCAGCTGGTGTGCTGGGACCTCAAACTGCTCTGACTTATCACACCGCCCCCTGCAGGCTGCATGACTTCCTACAGTAACAGAAACATAATTAACATTAGTGGCATGAAGAACGATTTAATAATACAATTATGAATTAGACTGCTGAGAAGATGAAATGCACCATAAATTCCTGATTTGATTGCTTTTCAAAAGGGTATGGTATTATGGTCTGACCTGCCCGTGCACCAAGCAAGATGAGAGCTGGAACCAGGAAGTCCAGTGATGGAGCCTGGAGCAATGGTAAACTGTGAATAAGGTAGAGAGTAGATGTAATGTTAAACACTGGCCATGTAGAAGAAGAAGTATAGTGACGGGGTGGTCTGGGGGTGGGGGGTTAAAAGGAAGAGCTTACCGTGATCCAAAACAAGTCTGGAGAAGGGTAGAAACACCAGAGTAAAAGAAAACAGAGGCAGCAGCACTTTCCTTCTCAGCCTGAGGCACTAATGCCCCAACCACTAATGCACACAGAGAGGCATGGACTATAACTTGCTGCAGAGAGACAGACAGACAGAGACAGAGACAGAGACAGAGACAGAGACAGAGAGAGAGAGAGAGAGAGAGAGAGAGAGAGAGAGAGAGAGAGAGAGAGAGAAGGTGGCTGTTGGTCTCAGACTAAAAGACAAGAGTTTGTGTAAGCTAAACTCTGGTCTTATTATTTGATAGAAAATTTCAATTACAGAATCACATTATGTTAATGAAGCTGTTAACTGCTTTGTATACACAGTGCATGTGATCATTAACACAAAATGTGAAATATTGCCAGTGTAAAGGCTTTAACATATCATTGATTTGCAAGAACTAAAATATATATTTTGATGTCATTCAGAGGGCAAACCTGACAAAAAGGGAAATCTGTCAAAATTAAGATCAGGTCACTCAAGCACACTTAAATTAAGCTTAAGGACATAAATTTACACCTTTACCATAATGTTAAATTTAACATGCCGTATATTTGCCCAAGGCATTCCAGCAAGTAACTCCAGTAGGAAACCAGTTAAACTTGGGATATCATTGAGAATTATAATTTACTTATGATTGCTTATACATATACACCCATTATATTATTCATTCTATGAATTTCATTACTGAGGATCATGATTACAGATGCCTACATCACGTACAGTATAATAACCGTAAAATAATTTCACTCAACAGTATTTTGACTCAATCAAGCAATATTAAAAAAAAAAAAAAAAAAAAAAAAAGAAAGAAAATCAATAATATTTGAAAAAATATTTTTATTCAAATGCTGCTATATTTGTATGCAAATATGCAAAGGTATATAAAAAAAATAACATGGAGGGATTAAAACAAATGCAACCAATAAATGTAAGTGGTAGAAATGGTTTAAAGGTAAAGTGAAATACAACAGCCTACCTGCAGTGCCAAGGCTATATTCAGCAGGAGCGGAGGACAGCTGTCCACTTTAAGACTCTTCAGTGTGTCCACTTCGTTGAAGTCCTGCTGAGGACATGCTGCCATGCACTTACATCTGTCTGGCTTTACCATTTCCGCTTCCCCAGGTCAGCATAGAGTAAATCCTTTTTTAGTCCTGCAGCTTTCGCTTTCAGCAGGAATCCCTGAACTGAATCCCTTCAGGAGACTTTATTACAGACTGGCTTGTATGCTTTCAGAGAAAGGCTTCTATCTCTCTTTTACCATGTGTGGTTTAAATCATTTGATGACCTTTGACTCCAGGATTGTGAAATCTGAATTGTTTGTGATAAGTAACTGGATGTTTCACGTAATCATTATCCTTTCTCAGGGTAACAATAACCCTGAACTCTACTGCATAAGTACAGTAGACTTTAGGCCTGTGAGTGAGGTTTTTTTTTTGCTGCAAACGGTTAGTGTTTTACTGCTTTATAGAAATAATGTCACCTTTGATTTTTCATGTTAATTTAATTTATACACAAGCTGGTTCCAGTCCACGAATCCGATTGATCAAGAGTGCTGATATTTCAATGGGACGTCTCACTGTGTGCATCACACCGCTTGTCTGCGTCCTGCACATAAAATTCCACTTCCTAGTTTGAAACGGTTACCATGTTAGTGTTAGAGACATCATCTGAGAATAAGGCACACAATACTTTTCAAGAATATTACTTTTGACTTAAAATATGAAGGCTTTTTAGATGAAGATAAGGAAGAAGGGACACCAATTTTAACAGAAGCACCTTTAACAGGAATGTACAAATCAATGTGAGCTAGCCTGATAGCCGACAGCCTATAATAGGAATATTTCTGCTTTTTTTATGTCAGGAAAACATGCTTGAATTTGGAAATTACTTTTGGTTTGATAAGAATAGATATTATTTTGAACATATACAATAAGGTTTTTTTTTTTTTTAAATCACACTGACAGACTTTCCTCCGTTTCAAGGGCAGGGAAGGAAGGCCATGATACTGCAGCTTTGGGACACCATTTGTTAAAGTTGCTGTTTGAGTATGCAATATGAGTGCGTGATAGAAGCACTGACTTTAAAGACTGTAAAAATGGCAGTCCTATAGCACTGAATCGACATCTGTTTATCTGTGCACTAGGGATTTAAACAAGCCCTCTATGCACGGGCTACATCACTGCACTATTTTCATATCATCAGATAGAACATTAAATCCTGTGAACAGAAAAAAGGAGCATAAGTAAAAGGAGTAGGATTAAATAGACATTTATTAGAGCCGAGTTGACAGTAAGCTACACAGATTTAGAGGAAGAATATTCATGGCTTAGAGGCAGAAGGTGGACCTGGACAAGAAAGCTACCTCAGCATGAGAACAGAAATACATCTACACACCGCACATGGAGTTAATCATGCTTAAACTTCATTCACACAATGGTCACATGTATACTGTAGATATGTGTACTGCAGATTATTATGCGTCTTCATCAACGAAGCACCATAAAAGGTCACCTTTTACACATTTACAAATGCACTGGCACAAGAATAGAAGCAAATACACTCGTATAATGAAGAACATGAGATACAAGTCTGTTTTCTACCCCGTAAGTATTTTCTCTAATGAAATCTATTCAAATCCTATCAACTAGAACTCCATCCAGTGCTGCAGTAATTCGCTCAGCCTCCTTCAATGAGATGTAATTTAATTTCTCCTGAAGCATAAGAAATATAAATAAATAAATAAATAAATAAAGATCACACACAAACCCTTGACTAGATGAAGCTCTTCCATGCTGGGTCATAAGACGTCTCGTAATGAAGGAAGATCAATAAGAAACATGAAAAACAACACTTTCTCTTAGAACGCAACACATGTCGAGTAAATCAGGCTGCACTGGTTTATCTCTTGCTCTGTGATGAGGTTAAAGTTCATGTCAGATATACAGTGATACACAAGGGACGTTACGCCTCCAAGTAAACTAGTGCACACATGATGAACATCCATAAAGAACTAAAACATGATGTAACAGAGAGGTCTGTGAATTACTAAGAAATCCAGCCAAGAGTCCAGTCCATGGCACTTTACATACTCACTAGGATCTCTTTCTTCTGTCATTTTACTTGCAATGTACAAAAATAAAACTATAAACTCAGAGAAAGAGGGCTGAATTAATATAATGCATATTTCTGGTTGAACAAAGAATCATAGGATCGTTAATACAAATCACAGCAGAAACTGAAATCTTTCAGTCACAAGAGACCTGTGTATTTCAGAGAATGTTGTGGCAGAAGAAGTAAGATTAGTCAAGACATTATTGCATAATCACATAACTGGAGGAATATCTATTGAATATGTGACATGTAGTGCTTTACTATAAAACATTTTTTGATAACGCAATGAGGCAAAGAAACATGTTTACAGTGCCTAAGAAGATCTGAGGGCCAGACAGGGCACAGTGTTAATGCTCATTTTTCTACTTTTTATCCTGAGCAGAATATCTTTTCCTTATTGTCTAAATTAGCTGCATATGTCACAGGTTAGCTGCATATTTTAGAGCTTTTGACAGTGTGACAGTAAATTTGAGTACTTTGAGGTCTGCTAGTCAGAGTCTCTACTTTAAATAATGTTGAAATGATCAACTCCTAATTCCTCAGTCGTGATGAGATTATATCTATTCAAGAATTATCATGCAGACGTTCTCATCTGTATTAGTAAAATAGCTATATTACTTATAGGTATTATTGATTGGCTTCCTATTTTCATCTAGCTGTTGTATTCAGACTTTTCAGACAAGAAAAGACTGGAAAGGTGAGATGGATATGTGTAAATTCTGACTGGAACATAGAACATGTCTTATAGCTGTGTACAATATCACATTTAAAAGAGCCTTCGATTAATTAAATACAGATCAAAAATCCAATATGCTGACAAAGTCTGACAGCCCCTCTGTACGTATCCCATGTGCGTGCGTGGGCAGCCTGCGTTACTGCAGTGCTAATTTGAACACAGTACCTCCTTTCTCAACGAGCATCCAGAAGTGTCAAGATGCAAAAAAGGAAATCGCAAAAAGAAAAGTAAAAGACGACAGTCATATCCAGACTTTCACATCTTCCGTGTGAAGTTCTCAGGAAACACTCCTTTTTTGCCGTGATTCTTCTTCTGAATCCAGTCAGTCTCTTTAATTCCCATCAACCAACCATCATCCTGCAAGAACAACACAAAAAAAAAACAAAAAAAAAACATTCGGCTTTAAAATGCTCAGATCCAATCTCTTGGACACCAGGCATATTTGAGTGTAGAATGATGTAGTTATTCAAGAGGCTCTTAGAAAGGCACACAGCACTGCTGGCATTTATTATGCATAAATTGCAGATGAAAACAGAAGTGCTAACCTGTTCCTCTGGGTTATCATACGTCACCACAAGTACCACATCCCCTGCCTTCATCTCCAGCTCATCTGAGTCATTGGCAGCATAATCATGCATCGTTTGGACCTGAAGTGAATAATGTTTTTTAAAATCAAGTCTGGGGACGTTGTCATTCACAGACCAAGAGCAATTCTAAAGAGGTTTGTAAGAGTGTGAGATCAAAAATTTAGACTTACTTTGAACAGGAAGTTTGGTGGCATTTCTACCTCTGTGCTCTCGTTAGTCGTTTCTGCTGTCTAGAGGTACACAGCAAATGTATTTAAAAAAACAAACAAGGGTTAAGGTTAGGGTTATTGTTTTGAAGCCTAAACGTTTCACAGAATAGGCAAGAAACAAAAGGTTTACATTAGTAACTTGTTGATTGTTATTTATCTAATTGATTAATATATTTTCGGTCATAAACAGAGCATTTCTTTAGGACGATAAACTAATACAACATGGCTGCACTTTATTAAGTGCGTTTTGCATGTGCCGTGACATTGCAAGATACATTAATAAAATCGTCAAGTCTACAGAGTATTTAGGACATATTCTTTATTCAAATGATCACATCGTGTAATTTAATACAGAAAATATGACATGTGTATGTAGACACTCACTGACGCTGGCTCTTCTGTGGTAGCTGTACTTTCTCCTGCCTGCAAAAGAAAGAGAACAAATAGACAGAGAGACAGACACAAAGAGAAGGACAAACACAGACAGGACAATAGCAAAGTAAATTTCTGTACACAAACATACAACACCCAGTTCAACCTTCTAACACTAACACTACGACTTCTACTACCACCATGCCCCCAATTGCCATGCCAAGTGACGTCATGCCTAACTGGTGGTGCCCGCAGCAGCATGCCTTCAGTCTGGCTCTTCATCAGCCAGTGAAGGCATGGGCACAGCTTCATCTAGAACAATACCTGAGCCCCATCACCGTGCAAACCCTCAGCCTTCACCGGCTGGGACCCATCATCATCCCAAGTAGGCTCTGCAGCTGGAGCATGTACTGGTTGGCTGCCATCATCATCATCATCCCAGGTAGGATAAACAGGCTGGACAGTATGCACAGGCTGTACAGGCTGACTACCATCATCATCCCATGATTGGGCTGCTTCAGTGTGGCTTTCAGCTTGCTGTAGTGGGGGCGAGGATGAGGGAAGGTGGTAGAGGGCAGTGGATAGGGGCACATGGCAGCCAGGTGGAACCAGGGCCAGGGAGCATTCACAGGGAGCAGTGAAGAAGGAGTGTGAAAGATGTGAGCATTGCTATAACTGCAGATTTATAAACAAAGAATAGGTCTTGGTCGATAGTAAAGTGTGAAGAAATATTGAAGACACTTGAACATTAGATACTAAAGACAGACAAACAGAACAGTAGAGCCATTTACACATATATAGTAATGTATGAGTGCTTGCTATTTGAAAGGAAAAAGGAAAGGGCAACCCTCGCATATGGATGAAGAAGAACGAAAGTCAGTGCACTCACCTCCCATGAATCCCAGTTCTTCAGCACAGCATGGTAAAGAAAAGGGAAAAAAAAGAAGAAGAAAAGCAAAAATGATGCTGTTCATGAAGTTTTCAAAAATGTTCACCAAAATAGGTTTTGTATTGTGAAATCTGTTTATGTATCACAGTGAGACAGACCGGTGCTGCTGAAGCAGTGGCTACCGGTGTGGTAGCTGCCTGCAGTGCATCCAGATCCATGTCTAAAAGATTACTAGTGGCTGGAGCATCAAACTATCAAGGGGGAGAACATAGAGTATCTCATTGCCTTTTCATCCTTTTAAACATAACAGGCACATATGGAAATAGCAAGGGTATAACATGTGATACTGACTTGTGTCGGAGATGTAACACTAATGCCTACAGCAGAAGCCTCATCAAACAGGTTAATAATGTTCTCCTGCTTCAGCTCCTTGCATGGAGTGACTTTAGGTGGTGGCGGAACAGCAGGTTTCAGCTAGTCACACACACAAAGTTCAGTAGCATATAAAAAAAAACATGATGTTGCACTCTTCCAAAGCAATTAACTACAAAAGGGCTAATATACTGTACAAGTCTATAACCCTCATGTTTTTGAATGAGCTTTATAATTTTTGAAGGAATGTATACTATATACTTTACAATTAGTCTACAAAAATACTATTGGAAAAATCTTGAAAATAAACTGGTGGTTTTTCTTGCACCACGAATGATCCTCTCGGTCTCCAAGCCTGATTTGATACAGACAGCTTAAAATAGTATTAACATGTACGTTAAGAACAGTGCTCAGGTATACGTGTTACTTGAGACAAATATTAAAACTGTGCGGTTACGAAAGCTGCTCGGAGTATACAAAATACCTCAAGGCTGTTCTAAAGGCAAAGCGTGGGCAGTAGAGAATGTTGACAGCCATATTTAAAATGGGAGCTACAACCTTTTGATTACTGATATTTCCACTATTAATTTCAGACTAAATGTCTTGTTGCTATAAACAAATTTATTTGTAACCTTCATTATGCTCCAAGCGTCTCTATTCTATTACAAGTCTGTTTAAACAAAAGCCTAGAAAAATATATATTATTATATTATTACATTGCAAATATTATAAACAATGGAGGTGTTAGTGAGGTGTTATGGCTCGGTTATAACAGTGCAACATTACATGTACCTTAGATGGAGATTTAGGGATAGCTGGTACTGCTGGACTCAGGGTGTCATTGGCATCTTGATTTCCGTCACTGGACGATGAAAGAGAGAATTCTTAAATTTAACCATACGACACCACTGAACATGTAGTACTTTATACACTCATGCTTGTTATAGGCCAGGCCAAGCCTCACTGGTCTGCATTGCAAGACTTATCCCCTATATATATATATAAATGTATATATTATCCATGCAAAGAGTCTGGTATACACTTGCTTCTTTCATAAAAAACCATTCTTCACATGCTTGGATCAGGCTGACGGAGTAAAAAACATCTGTCCAAACATACATTCTGAGGTTTATAGAAGCTAACAAGGTTCTTATCTCGCATAAGTGGGCAGCAAAAAGCAGCACACAAATACAGAAAAACACTCACATACTGTACATACATAGCACATTGACACATAGTCACACATCCTGGAAGGCACACAGACACACACTGCTAGGGTGTCTCCGTTACCTCCTTTGGATTGTTGAGGTCTTCTCCACTTGGCTACCTGTTTTTCTGTGAGAGTGGTGGTGGCGTTCATTGATTTGTTCACTTATTAGTTCACTAGTTTCGTTACATAGCAGTCATAATGAGCAGAAAGTGACATCGAGCTGCTATCTTTCTGACACTAAATGGATTAAAACTTTGTCTAGTTAATCTGGACAATATTCTGACCATTTAAATAATTAATAAATATATGACTGACCTGGACATGTCTTGATTCTCCAGTGTCACCAGTGTATCATACATATTTTGGCTCAGCTGTGAGAAACAAAGTCAAGAAAAAGAAGCCACCCCATCACATTGAAATTCTTTTCTTTGCAAATTCCAGCTTGTTAGGAAGCTGGGATCAGAGTGCAGGGTCAGCCCCTGGCAGAGACATGGTTTAAGGGCCTTGCTCAAGGGCCCAATAGTGGCAGCTTGGTGGTGTTTGAACCCCCAACCTTCTGATCAGTAACCCAGAGCCTTTACTGTTGAGCCACCGCTGCCTCCAACATAACTCCACACGAAACAATAAGCTACTTTTACATAGTAGAACATGCATTTTGAGTTTCATGAACATTACCTTTCCAATTTCTCTGTGAAACTTCTCCTCCAGACCAGAAACACTCTGGAATGTGTTCACATAGAAGCCAACACGACTACAGGAGAGAGAAAAAAAAACGCCTCAGATCTTTCCGGCAACAATCGACATGCTTCTCTACTTAATATGCAGTAAAATGTCATTATGAAACATGCTGCCCAACAAAAAATATTACAGCACTGGAAATTTGCAATATACACTACTGTATATGGGCAAAGATTTGCTGACGCCTGCCCTTCACATCTATATGCGAGTCTTCCCTAACAGCACACAGTTGTCTAGGATGTCTTTGTATGCTGTAGTGTTACCTGTTCCAGAATGACAATGCCCTTGTGCACAAAGCGAGCTCCATGAAGACACGGTTTGCCAAATTTGATGTGGAAGAACTCAAGTGTCCTGCACACAGCCCTGACCTCAATCCCACTGAACACCTTTGGGATGAACTGGAATGCCCCAAACCTTCTTGCATAACATCAGTATCTGACCTCACTAATTCTCTTGTATCTGAACGAGCACAAATCCCCAAAGCCATGCTCTAAAATCTAGTGAAAATCTTTCCCAGAAGAGTGGAGGTGATTATAACAGCAAAGGAGGACTAAACTTGGATTGGGATATTCAAAAAGTACATATGGGTGTGATGTTCAGGCGTCAATAAACTTTAAGCCATATAGTGTGTGTAACTTTTAGCAAAAGCTTTAATTTAAATCATACCCAAAGTCACAGAACAAGACATTCAGGAGTAATGCACATTGCAGTTCCCATAAACATTAGATAAAAACAAAAACCTTGAGATCTAAATGAACTCTAGAAAGATATTCTATTTTTACTGACTTGTTCCTGCTTATTACCAATGCTGGTTATGGATTTAAATCCACTAGAGGTTTTGTTTAGAGGCACTCAGATAGCAGCCATCCCCCTGAACAAAGAGATAAAACATAGTGACAGCTAGCTGAGTTTATACTGGAATGACAGCTGGTGAAAGTGATGTTGACACAATGGTGAGATTAATGCTCCAAGCTATTAACAGAGGTCAGAGGTTGGAATAACAAACATGGGCTCAGCTGGCCAAACAAATAGCCATCACTGGCACACGGCAGGTAGAAATAAGAAGCTACTTTTAAGAGGGAAAGGATAATGGTTGATATTTTGTTTATTCTCTCTCAATAATATCAAGGTAATTCCAGCATTATGGATGTGATATTTGCACCCACATTGGCTAATAATCATATCTCACAGACAGGCTTGGGAGGGTTACTTTAAAAACGTATTCCAATGCCGTTACTAATTACTTGCTAAAAAAATTTAGTCAGTAACTGATTACTCTCGTTACTTTTGGATGACCTCAATAGCAAATATGTGGATGATGACAGCATTTTCTCAGCTGGAAGGCAGAACTTGCACTGCACTGTGATGTTGTCCCCCTTTTCTGACAAAAAATGGCCACAATGTCACCCAGTGAACTCTTTTTTTTTTTTTTTTTTTTTTTTTTAACAAGCGGCCATGATAATGAATTTGTGACTATAAGATTAGCTATGATTTCACTTGAGACCAGAGTGGTGACGTGGGACTCGTGAAGTGTTGTGTGCACACGTACACAGAATATCGTTCATATTTAGGGCTGCAACTACTGATTATTTTGATTCGTTTTTACAATTATTTTTTTATTTGATTATTTTTAGGGGGCTAGTCAAATCTTTCCTTGATTATTCAATTGGTTTTATTTATTTTTTTTAAATATATACAAAAGATATTTATTTAAAATATTTATTGGCAGCATTTTAATCAGCACTACTACAGGCTTAACTAACTTAACTAGGCTTAATTAAATAGCAGTTCACTAATTACAACATTAGTGACATTTATCAGATAATCTGTCACAACATGAGAATATCATCAAGTGCTCATGTCGACCAAATGTATCGTAATACTCATTCAGTATAATCATTATATATGAATGGTACTGAATATACACTCAGACTAACTCAAGGTTACAGTATGTAGCCTACATCCTTTACCGGTTATTACTTTTTTAATCTCTTTCCACACTTTTTGCAGATGTGTCTGTATTTAAAGCCATGATTTATTCAAATTTCAAAGACAAATTCAAAATAAATATGAAATAAATATTCACTGCCTGCTTCACTCACTGAAACGCTCCCATGCTAAGTTCATTTTGCTTGCTGTGCGTGCACAAGGCGAATCATTTTCACTGTGTGGAATCAACTCCAAAGATTTGAATTTCCCTCTTAGTTTTCAGTGCCCGAGATTAGTGAATCGACTCTTTTTGGGATCGACTTGTGAACCAAAAGCTGGGTCAGAAAAATATACTAGTTTAACTTTTTACTTTAAGCTAATTAATTTAAATCGCTTCGCTATTTGTTGCTTAACAAAACAAAGCTCTTATTCAAGCAGGAACATCACGCTTCTCCTCACATTCCCACAAACGAATGATAATATTAAATCACATTAAAACAGAAGTTATGTCACAAGGCCAGCAGAGTAGTGAACTGTAAAGCATTTCATATCGTATAACTCCTACTGATGTTTTTGCTCTGCCTTTTCACTCAAATGTGTTTTTATGACGTGACTTAGCGTGTGTTCAACTAATAATTAAATTATTAGCAATTATTTTTATCATAAATTTTTACACACTTTGTTGATTTTTTTTGTTGCAGCGCTTATGTATTTTAAATACTGCAATCCTGTAAATAATCCCAGTTATTACTAAAAGTATTGGTGATCTGATTACAGCTTTTTTCCTGTAACTATACCCAATACAGTTAAGGTTTTTTTTTTTTATACTAATTACGTAACGCTGTTACATGTATTCCGTTACTCCCCAAGCCTGCTCACAGCAGAGAGAATTAATGCTGTCAATTTGCACATGTGGTCATTTATCCTCTTGAAGACAGTGCAGACTAATCTTAAACTATCGTCTTGATTACAATGTTTCAAAAACATAGTAATTTATCAGTGTTATGATTCTGATTGTGTTAGAGAACTTTTTGTGCAAGGCTACATATTTTCTACAAACTCTATGTTTTTAAGACCAATGCATATACAGTATAAGATGAAAGAGACTCGAATGAACACAAAGTACAAATTTGAAAATATTTCTTGTTTTGGGAATATATCATTAAGGAAAAACTGCCATTATGGATGTGACATTTTTGTAATGGATATGAAGTATATGAAAAAGTACTTGATTTAATGTATAAACAATGCAATTTGCTCTATTATGTGACCAGATAAATTAAGTACAGTGAAATATGAGTGAACATTTCAAAAGTAGCTTTGTTCCTATGCTCACAATTTATTTTTCCATGCCAAGGCTGTGGTTTATATGGAATTGTCCATCACTTATATCACAATGCTGTTGAATTCTTAATTCTGATTAGTCAGATGTTGATTAAATTTCTATAACAGCAGCTAGGAGAATAGGTCCACGTGTAAGGTTTATATGAATGTGCATTATTATTTCTATGCCAAGAACGTATACAGGGACTTAAATGACAGCGATACCACATGATCAGTTTAAAACATTATTTAACATGAAGCCTGTCAAGCCGAGTTATTGTCTAATTAACTTCATGAAGGAGAAAAAGAGAGGCTAGTGATGGAATGATCCTTTATACGAGCTATAACAACAAGATATTCTACAACAAAAGTAACAAGTGATAAAAAGAAATAGCTTTATATGTAAATTTAAATTATAAACGGATTAAAAAATTTATGATGTCATTATTTAATAAATAAAATAAAATCAGTGTTGAAAAATTACTGTTAGAGGAATAAGATATTTTGCGACATGCTTTTGTTTAAAAAAAAAAAAAAAAAAAAAAAACCAAAAAACTTACAATAGCTAACAGTAACTCCACTTCACACCACTACATTGTTGATTTTTTCCCTACAATAGCATGTCTGTAGTTCTCTAGTCCTTACTTGTTGCATATAATATCATTATACAGAAGTAAACCAAAAGAAAACCAAAAAACTCAGTACATAGGTATAGATAGTTAATTAAGCACTTACCTGTTCCAAAGTGATGGCAGCTCCTCCTGAAGATCTATGTTAATATCTTCAAACACCTTCTGCGCCCTCTCTAACTCTTCTTCCGCCTATAAAACACATACATGGGTTAAAATAATACGAGGGCAAAGATAATCATCATTAAAGAAACAAAGGATGTTTAATCACCTCACACTTCACAATCATATAGTTATGCCAATATGATATGATATCATATAAAGGCAGTGCTTGAATCATCTAATTGAGCAATAACGTTAAAATATGTTTTTATATACTGGTATGTTACTTTGTTTAGTTGGTCAAAACTGTTAGCAGGGAAAAAAAAAAAAAAAAAAAAAACTGCTAACAATGTTAAACAATTGAACAAAGTGCCATGTTGAGGAAAGATGGCCAAAAATGAGTGATGCAAACATGAATTTTTAGGTGGTGTCTTTTTCCTCAATGACATACAGTATATTTGTTTTAGAAATTGTGACCTACATCTCCAAGTGCAAATCAGTCTTCTTTAAAAAAAATACTTTAAAGAAGCTAATATATTTTCATGTAGCCTTGCTTTTTTTTTCATGCTTTAATATAATGCTCATCTCTCCACACATGATGCTAGAGCATTCAAAACTACAACATGCAGATCTATGAATGGACACTCAGAGGGCATAGGTCATCACTGCATAATTGATCGTTTCTTTAAATGCGTGATGGCTTAAAGGGGGAGTCATCAATTGGACACGCATTGCCAAGGCAACGATACTAACAATAACCCATCTCCCCCCTCTCCTTTCCCCATGTGCTGCGATTGGCTGGAATACACCCAGTTACTGATTGGCTGGAATAGTGTTATGTGGCTCGGTCTGAGCCACTTTCTTTGTCTCCCGGTTTACAAAGCCAGGGCTGCACATGAGCACCAGATTTTTTCCCTGCACACCCACAGCTACTGGCTTGCGAGTAGATATTTACTGAATCTGACAAAAAAAAGTTTTGGATTAGAATTGATGAATGCACCTTTAATAGTTTACCCTAAAACTCACTCATTTTTCTAGGACATTGTCCATTTTGCATGGTTTTGAATGATATTACCATGTTTTCAAGGATGTGCAAGAGCCCTGACAAAGCCAAGATTTTATGATTCAGTTGCAAAAGCCTTTGTAAGTACAGCACCATGCAACTGATCAACTAATAAGTGTAATTAATCTGTGGAATTACCTGACACCTGGTCAGGTTGGTCTGAGCGACATTATGAGCAGATAAAATTCCTTGTGCCCATCCCGGAGTGGCCCTCTCCAACAAAGACGCAGGCTTATTAAAACAAGACAAAAAGAAATGTAAAAAATGAGTTCTAATTCTTGCAACAAACACATCCACACAATGAATTTGTTCAAGATACCTTCAGATACGTATGTCTATCCACACTTACCTTGGAAATTTTAATCCCTCCTTCCTTCTTCTTGCCCTTGTTTACTGCAGCAAAGGTGTGGCGGGCGCTGTCGTAGTCCACCAGCTTTCTGTCACGCTTCGCTATCCGGGCCTTAAAATGGAGTTACAGTACACAAGTCCATTCAAGTATGTGTTTATCCAAGAAAACTACAGCAAACATTCGAATGCCGGATATTAGTTACAGTGTCAGTTTCGCTACCTTGATATCAGGAAATTGGCCCAAATAAGTGTCCATGGAGATTAAAGCATGATCCACAAGTTTTTGGTGAAAATCTGTCCATAGGAGGTCCGAGTCCTGCAATACACACAGCAGTGCAAAATGGGCTACAAGTTACTTAATTTTGTTTAAACTACACCTTGAAATTTATACACTAAACACTAAGTACGTCTACATAATGCAGGTTCAGTAACAGAGTACCACAAAGTCCACTTAAGGTAATTGTATATCTAAAATTAGAAAGAATGTTGAGAAAAGTGTCCAACAAAATCTGGACGGTGAGGGCTTTTTTTTTTTGGTGTGCGTGTGGAGATGAGGTTTCTGCACCGGACAGATTGTATGAATTGATTTCTATTGATTTTACCCAAGAGGACTTTCAGCTTTCTTAGCCTACTAAACTGTTTAAATGCAACATGGAATTAAGAAATTACAGAACTCAAAGCCCTCAAAACTCTTTGCATGGAATCAAGAAACTACTTTTAAATCTAACAGTTCTAGTCATTACAACCTTAAAACCTAAAACATAAACCATAAATACAGCAAATACCGTATTCATCTAATACATTCCTATCATAAACAAACAATAAATAAATTTAAAAAAAACCATCCGAACAAAATAGACTTTGAGTGAATCAGAAAATGAAGATCATTTCCATGTGAGGAAAAATATTTATTGTGGCAAACACAGTCTTCCCCACACAATCATTCACAGTAATTACAATGAAAAAAGTATATAAAGTAGTAACCTCTACAACGGAGTCTATTTCATCTTTGCCATACCACTCCGGTTCATACATATCAGCTAGGCACTCATGCACTCGTTTGGAGGACTCGTGCATCGCTGTTGAATAACAAAGAGAAAAGCAACAGCAATGGAAAAAGACACACACAATGAATAATAATCGATAATACAAAATAGGAGACCTGAATATAATGGAAGTACCTTTCACAGCAGCCAAATAGGCCCTTAGGTCTTTCTGCAGTTTGGTGCCCTCAGCCTACAAGAGGAAATCAAGTAAACATGAATGTGAAATGCAGATGGAGACAAAAGAAGGATGACAAAGTGCAAAGCTGAAACAATAACTATTGAACTAAAGAAATCATATTTTGTAATGAGTAATGAGTCCTCACTAGCTGCTTGTTAAAGTTAATCACTCCTTCTTCAAATGCAAGGTCTTTGGTCTCATCTGCCTTGCCAAGCTTCTGCAGAACCTGAAAAATAACAATATTTCATAGCTTACAGGCAACATTCAATATGAGAAGGGCAAAAACAATCTCATCAGTGCATTATATAAACATAAATAAAACTTTATTAAGTTAATGTGTGGAACTGTCACTGATCCTGGGCAAACGGAAAATCCATCATTGTTTGAGTTGCGAAAGTTGCAACACCACTATACCGTATCCTGAACTTTAACTTCAAACTAAGTGATAAAGATTTAGACAAAACAAGCATTTTCAGTCATACTGTTGAGGATATTTAATACTGTAATATAAGCATACCCTAATTAAATGCACTATATGCGCTAAATGCAATACATCACTTTACTGACAAAATCTAAATCTAAAAATCAGTCATTTATTTATTTATTTATTATTTCATCTTTAGTATCTGCTTTACTGCAAATGGATCTTGATCCTATCTCAGGAACACTGGCTGTGAGGCAGAAATACATGGCCACTCATCACAGCGCACCATGCTTACACATTCACACATAAGGGAAAATAAACATTCAATCCACTGTCAAGCATGTTTTGGGGAAGCATGAGAGGGAAAAAGAAGGTGCCTTTGTTTCTGCATATACATTACAGTGAAATCCTTTCACATATACCAGCTTATTAGGAAGCTGGGGTCAGAGCTCAAGAACAGCCATGAAACAATATGGAGCAAATAAGATTAAGGGCCTTACTCAGACGGCCCGACAGTGGCGGCTTGGGGGTGCTGGGGATTGTGATCAGTAACCCAGCATCTTTAACCACTGAGCCATCCAAACTCCATATAGATGGTAGCCTGAGCTCAGAAACGAACAGAGGACGCTGGAGTTGTGAGACAGCGACGCTACCAGGTGCGTCACCATGCCGCATTTTGAGTGTTAGATGTTAAGACCTCCATGGTTTTATACTATGCATGCAATGCTCATCATGAACATTACCATGACTTATGTGGTTATAAATGACAAGGCCTGTCAGTACAAATTTTGAGCCCTTCGACAGGATAATGTGTTGAATCCTTGAAACTTTTTCGGTTCCCTATAGGGTCTCCTGTCTTCTCAAGAGTCCTTGGAATCACCCCCACATGACCCCTTTATTGAATCCCTTGCAAATGATGCCAAACACTGCAGTGTCCCAAGGAAAGTAGGCTGTCACTTGCAAAGATCTCCCTTAATGTCTGACGGGTCACACTGTCATACTGATATCAGTATTTAGGGGGAAAAGAGACAGAATGCCCAAGCTGAGAAGGTGCTGGCCTGCAGGATGCTACCTAGAGCTCATTGCAGAATCAGTTAGAGGGGGAGCCTCGACTCAGGGATCTAATGTGCTGTATTATAGGCCTGAGTCCTTGGCACACAGAGCTTCCTCGTTTAATCGTTCAGTCATCTGAAATGACAAGCACAGGCGTTTCTGATGAATCGCTTTTAAACAGGATGGAGTAATAATAGGATATTGGCGAACGATGTAACGCAATTCTGTCATCACAACAGGATAATTAGGACACGGTACCGATCATTCAGAGAACGAGAACCGATTATTCACCCTTAATGTGGAGACAAAAACGATGACGAATTAATTCGGTAATGACATTTCAGTGATAAACACGTAACTGGGTTCCTTACCTTTTCTTGAGCCCTGGTTATTTTTTTCTGCACATTACTGGCTAGTTTTCCTGCGGAAACCCCTTTGCCCATCGACAACTCGGCCATTTTGTCTCTTTTATATCTCTTAAACGGTAGACTGAATAGCTAAAATGTCTATCGCATTGAGAAATCGCCCGCTCGTCAACAGGAATGTCCGCGAATTAACGTTTCTTGGGCCGTTAATAATAATGATAATAATAATGGCCGTTTATTATAGGGAAACATGCACGCGCACGCAAGATGAAGCGTCGTCTTAAAGGGACAGCGCACTCTTTTAGATTGTGGGCGGGGTTTGGCTGGTTGCGTGTACACCGGATATCCATTGCCTTCTTATTACATAGACATACATACAGTCAGGAGCATTATCTGACAAGATAACAAACATTTCAGTATCTATGTGTGTGTTTTACATCAGTGTTTTTTTGTTTTTTTTTTAGAGTAAAAGACAGTCATTTTGGATTTACAAATAAACCATCAACAAATGTGTTTATTTTTCTCATTTTTATGTCGAAATTGACATAAAAGCATGATCTGAAGATGATGCCATCAGCTAATCAGCATTTTAGCATTTATTTTTATTTGTTTTAATTTAAGTCTTTGACGTTAAATTTTCATATGAAGTGGCTGCTCCAGTATCCAACCTGACAAGTACATTTTGAGCTGAAAGAAATAATTAGGCTATGCAGTGTGCATACTTCAATAGTTTGTATAATGGATTTGCAGTGTAATTTGGCTATACGTAACAGTGTGAACTATCCAGAAAATTACATTGTCCACTAAAGTAAAGCTAACACTACAAAATGGCTGATTTCTGTGTGTTATGTGCAGCCTAGATTGCCCTGCTTGTTATTTGTAATTTGAATACTTGTTGCAATTTTTGCGCTTGATGCATTCATTTATATAGATTGTACTGTCTTGTTTGACAACAAATCGCAATCTGTCTTGCCTATTAAAAGCTTCAGTGCTGCAGTGATGCATCCTGAGGTGCACCCTGTACATGATGTTAGATTTGGTTAGGGATCTTATTTGTTCGGCGTTGCAAAGGAATGGGTATCATGACGTACTGCTGTATTTTCACCACATGATGGCGACACAATGATCATCATAAGGTATGTTTCCTACAGTATTTACAAGATGAACTCCCTAATAGAAATATACATATATTTTTCTAGTCTCTTAAACTCCATTCCAAGGGGCATAAGTACATAGTAAAGATAAAGATTCTGAAAACGGAGAAATATAAACTTCGGTGCAGTAAATTTTACTTATTTAAATATTTTTTAAATAGACCAAATTATTAATAATCGGCCATCCTAAAACTCTTTGCATGAAAAAAATATATACAGGCTAGCAAATATATTTGTGGAATTCTATTTTAAACCAAAATACTACTGCTACTATAGTACTACTAGGTCTATATAAGGTTTTATTCTGAGTGCTTTGAGGAACTAATGATGAGATCAGTAGTACATGCTTCCCAGCTGATCAACTCCTCCCTGTAAGTGGATTATTAGATAAACATGAACAAAATATAACGGCGTCAAACATTTAGTGCGTGTTCGTGCGTGCGTGTGTGTTTATATATCCTTATGAGGACCAAATATCTTCACAAGGGTAGTAAGATCTGACAATTTGGGTTGGTCCTAACGACTGGATGGTCCTCAAAGGTTTTATTTTCAATCAAAAATAATGAATAAAATAAAAGAGACAAAAAGTTTCCTTTTTATGACTGAGGTTAAGGTTCAGGTATATCATTAATTAGCTGCATTAATCATTATGACAGTGGAAGGTCCTCACAAGGATCACAAAGTAACATGGTTGTGCGTCTCTCTCTCTCTCTCTCTCTCTCTCTCTCTCTCTCTATATATATATATATATATATATATATATATATATATATAA
>JAQQZR010000035.1:18350870-18383530 GCA_030068235.1 Notoglanidium macrostoma | reverse complement strand
CCAGGACATTGCTACGATGGAGAAACGATACCAGGGCGACTGGAATCCGTCAATGCTTGCTGACTGCTGTTGGACACGGCAACGTGATGCACCAGACATCGAATACAAAAGAAAATCTGGATTCTGTTAAGAAGAAAATAATTCTGTTGAATTTAATAGCTTATGCAAAACATAAACGTGATTAAATACATTATTGTCAGTAAACATATTTCTCAGAGTTCCTACGTGATGCAGTAAAACAAAAACTATATTTGTGCATACCCAGTAGGTACCTGTAACAATCAGCAAAAACGTTTCAGGAAGCAAGACTTTTCAAAAAAATTGTTGTGCGGTGTTATTTATTTATTTATTAAAGAACTATCCATTTCTACTCATGTGTTATGGGGGGAAAAAAAACGTTCCTTTTATCACTTATGTTACAGCACCACTCTTTTTTTTTTAAATTTTTTTTATTTAATTTTTTTTTTACTTTCGTTCTGTGGTTTAAGAATGAATTATTACACTCCAGTCAACCATCCCTTTACCTGTGCTTTTATGAGTGTCTAGCAGTCAGTGTGTGTCATTTTGTTTGAATGTCCATTTTTTTTTTCTTACTCTTGGTTGCTTTTTTGCAGGAGTATAAAACACCCATAGGCCACAGATTATTTTTTTGCCCTTTACAAGGCTGAAATGTGCAGCTTGGAGATTGCCGTTACTTCTGTCAAAGAAAAAAATATTTATTACGTTGTGGTAGGAGACCAAACTTATTTTTGCCCTCCGCTTCCCTGCCATACCATTTCGAAATTTCAGTGGACCATTTGATCTTTTTTTTTCAGTTTTTTCTCCTCCCATTCATGCTGCATTGCCTGGACTGCTGCTATGTGACCAACTGGAATTTAGGATTTATTTACAGAGCTGGCTGAAGAGAATAACGAAGCATTGACAAACATTAAGGTTACATCCATACATATGTACGGAGCTGGGCCCCCTCCTATTTGCCTTCTATGTTCTGTCCATCTTTCTTTTTTTCTTGGTCCAGTTTGCATGACTTCCTCTCTCCCCTCCAGCTTTCCCTACACTATTCTCTTCTGCTCCGGTGGATTCAAGAGACTCTCCATATACCAAGGCCAAGAATAGCTCAATAGAGGCTCTGTATCAGGCTCAAGCCTGGGGAAACCACTAAACCATTTAATTTGGACACAAAGTGTATGTCAGGGGTCATTCTGTCCTTTTTGTGTGTGTGTGTGCGTGCGCATGTTAAGAAAAATGTTGCACAGGCCCACAGATCAACCACAATTGCGTTATTTACCATCCTTGTCTACTTAAATTTACACGGAGATAAAAGATTAGACTCCTGGCTCATTGAGTGCAAATCTGTCCACATCTCAAATCCAGTTACGTGTGATCTGCTGTAACGTGATGCAATAATAACGACCAGCATCAGCAGTGATGAAGTCATTTGGTAAAAACATTAATACATAGTTGCTCGTTAGTGTTCCTTTGGATAATGGTTGTTCTTTTTAAATTTTTGTTTTGTTACAACGCTTTAGGTCTTATATCGAATAATGCTCTTTTCCAATTCACTTTCAGCTGCACCGAGCTCCGAGGGGGTCAAACGCAGGCCTCTCAGTCAGATTCGATGCCAAGAGCATCATCAAACACACACTGTTTTCTCTCCTCCAGATGCACTGCAGAGCTCCGTGTGAGCTGCTGAATTCTGTGTTAAAGCTAGGGCTTGAAAGTAATACAGGGATGCAGAATGATTATGCTCACTGACAAGTATTCACCAGCTTGATCATGATTAGAGTGCTAATAGTGATTGCTCCTATCAACCATCAGATGGCTGATGAAGTACAAACACATACAGCATCTGGTGCAGCATTCACAGAAATCCATTAAAGATCCAGGAAGACGTACGGAGATCCTCACCTACAAATAGCTCTGCTTCAGAGTAAGCTCAGTCCTACGTAGTCAGATGTCCTTCACTACTGACTCCGGATTGTCTTATATACATAATAGTAGTAATACATTATAGTAGTAGTAGTTTATTAGTTTTTATAGAAAATGATGAAATGTGAAAATTAATATTGCATTACTTTTTTTTTTATGTAAAAGCACCATCTATTGTTAATCACCTTATTACCATAGAGTTTGTTAAAAAAAAAAAAAATAGCCACCGGTGATGTATGTTTAGGCAGATGATGCAAAATGTGTAAAACTGTTAATGGATCATCAGTGGCCATTCTTTGTCTGCAGTCACATGGCTATTAAATACATTTTTATGTCACTTTCACCAACTCATCCCATTGTAGTCATTACCATTTCCCATGCCATGACTTTTTTTTTTTCTTCAAATTCCTGCTGAACACAGTTGGGACCTCTAAACGTCCTTTTCCTTATACACGAGATCACAGATGGCCAATCAATTTGCTCTGATGTTTTGTCCTTCCGCCAAAGAGCAGAGCCATTTAGATTCTCTTGAACTTCCAGGCAGTGATGTATTGTTAGGGTTTGAACGTGTGATGACACGCTGAATGTACAACATACCTCTTAAATAGAATAAAATAAAGCAAGAATTTGGTGCACAAGTTTGTGTTTTCAGACATCAACACAGGGTCAACATTATACATACACCTGCGTAGATTATTAATTCAGGGGTACTCAAAGCTCCAAAATGACTTTTAACTTGCCAAGCTTGAGGCTTCTTAATATCATTTATAAACTTTTTTTTTATAAATGGCTCCAAGACACATCCGACTTGTATAAATCTAGGATTTGCACAAACCCTTTTTATTTCGATTCTTCTTCCAGATAAAAACATTAACATTCTTTTTATGCGCACAGAGACGCTACAAGCCGCAGTCAGTCATGATCGCCAACAGGATGTTAAGAAGCCTTGACCCCTGAATGAATAAATAATTAATGAATTATTTAAGTTTTAAATCATTTTAAAATTGTGCACCAAATTCAATTTATTTTTCTATTAAAGATGTGTGTTGTACAATCATCCTGCCATAAAAAAAAAAAAACAGAACAGTTCACAGAAGTCATTGAATGCCCGAGATTGCCATGAAATTCATGCCCATGATGGCATTCATGTCCATGTATGTAAACTTCTGAACTGTATTTACTTTTCATGAAATATTCTACACCTTGGAGTGAGGGAAATTCTAAATTGAACTTGTTTACATGTGCTATGCAGGTCTGAATTTCCCAAAAGCATTGCATTAAACCCTTTCTGTACAAATTTATTTCAACAGTTTAAACATTTTTATTGCTTTTGGGAAGCTTGGCTCAGTTCAGGCAGCTGGCACAAATAGGGTAGTGATAAATCCTTTACCTTCTTGAGCGTTAACACTCCTGTAACTTTCTGGCAGCAGGTTTCTTTTGGAAGTATTTTTCCTTTATAAGTCTAGCTTTAGGCACAGTTTTAGTCAATAAACCAAACTTTTCAGTTTATCTTCTATATATTATACATAATGAACATATAAATACAAAAATAATACACAAACACCAGGGGAAAAGGAGTTTTGGATGTAGATACACCCATTAGAGTGCTGATCTCTTTCAGGTCAGGAGAAGGGGAAAGCCCTCCAGTGCTAATGGATTTTAGAGCAGAAGCTCTCACCAGGATTAACGAGGTTGAGCAGAGCCTTGGCCCTGTCGCTCAGTCTTAACACACACACACACACACACACACACACAGACACTCATGCACAGAATCATACACACTGTCCTTTCTGTATCTCGCACATGCACACTCGCTCCTCTCAGCAACTCTAAGATTTCGCCTCAGGATCCCTCCATCACTTATCCGCTCACCAGGCCACTGATGCCAGGGAAACCTGCACTGTGCTGACTGCTACGGAGTAAGGAGACGACGGTGCATAAAGCAACTCTTTTATCTTTGTCACTCGCCCGCCCGCCTGTGGTGTCTGCCTGAGAAACTGTAGTGAGTCAGTGTTTTTCCTCAAGTTCCGCAGTTCATTTTGGGTGTCAAACCTTACTTTGTGTCTACGTGCCTTGTTTATGAATGTGAATGAATAGTGTTTTATGATTCTGTTACCATCCAATCCAAGTATTTATTGATGCAGGATAGATTTCTATATTGTATATCATTTCTATGAGGATTTTGGACCGTTTCGGGTTGTTTTTTTTCCCCAGTCGTACACTAGCAATTACCAGAGAATGCGTTTAAACAGTGTAATTTGTGCCTGGTCTAGATTCACGGATGCTGGATGCTTGCTCTGTGACCAGCGTGATAATGACTCTGTGGTTAGGGTGAAGTGCATTAGTCTACAATGCAGATTTCAACGCAGTGTACGCTCATCTTGAAATAAAAACATCGAATGCGTTAATGAACCTGTTCACATAGAATAAGGATTATATGGAAGTTTGATAAAATAGATCAAATCCAGTCTTACAGTTATTTGATGTAGTTGAGTACTCGAGTATTGTATTGAATCCCCTTTTAAGTGCAGTTTTTGTTTCAATTCAAGATGCTGGCTTCACATGCTGCCGGTTTTGCACATAATTACAGTTCATTTTGTGCTGTCGCAGCAGGAAGCAGAGAATTCATTCATAATTTGCAGTGGTAAAACAGAGAATTTCTTTCCTGGAGTAACAAGGTAGCGTCAGACACTTTATATGTTGTGCGCGTAAGTGTACTGTATATTAATACACTCGTTCAAATATATCTCTATGTTAAAAGCTAATTCACAGGGATGCTGGGGAACACTCCGCATCATCGAAACTTATAACAGGATTGTAGAACTAATAACAGATTTAGGAAAAAAACAACTGAGAATTGATTGGTCTGGGGAAGCTTTCTGTGAAGAGAGATATGGAGGGGGATCCAGTGTCAGTGCTTCAGTTTTCCACACTGGGAGAGTCTTTATAAGGGAGGAAAGTTTTCTGTGTAATATGACAATTGTTTGAAATGATTGTTATTAAACTCAAGAGAGAAAGCAAAAAAGAGACATGGATTTAAAAGGAAGAACACACAGTGAGACATGCTGTAAAATAATCTCACTGCTTTGCGTCCATCCACGTCGCATTATCCTAACGTTTGTTACGTTCATATAACTTTATTCTTGTAATTCTCTGTTGTTGTTTTATTCCTTGTATTGAATGTGTTATTAAAGGTCTTATGTATATTTTCTGGTGTTGGCTAACCTGGTCTTAATTGCCGCTTGCTTGAACCTGCATGTTTTTTTTTCTTCTTTTTCTTTAAGGCTTTTTTTTTTTTTTTTTTATCACAAATTAGCTTTTATTTCTTTTTGTCATTTGTATTCTGTATTGTAACTAAAGTAGGCTTTATGAATTTGGTTGCCCTTCTTGCCAGAGTTCCTAGAGTACCGAATTGGGGTGTGCATTAGAAGTAGTGTAGATCATTGATCGGTCAAATCCATTCGCCACAGGATGTTTGCAAGTCATCAAACAAGTACCTTTCTCCCAGATGTTATGGCACACCAATCCTCAGAAGTAGTGAAAAGGTTTCTCTGTCTTAAATTTCAGATGTCTTTTTTTTTTTTTTTTTTCTTCTTGTTCTTTAACTTGGTTTATTTTTTTTCCTCATTTTACATTTCAGTGATTTTTTTTTTTTCTTTTTTGCCTGCGTTCCACATAAAATCTGCCATCAAGTCAGGCCACATCCCTAGTGGCTATATGATCACACTATATAGGGTATACCGTAATTGCCATTAAAGCAGGCCAACACACACAACAGTAAAATGATCTCATCTTGCCCTCCACAGGGGATGAGCGTTGTCCTGAAACTGGATACTGTGCTCTTGTTTGAAGCCTTTTTCAGTTTTAGTCTAGCCCTGTTTCTAATTAATTTATTGTTAAAGCAGTAAACCTGTCAGTTGTAGTGTATTTCTTGCGGTACTGTACATAAGTGCATCATCTTCGGTCCACTAGTGTGTGTGAGACAGTGGACATGACTCATTCACTCGTGACTTTATGTGGCTTTAAGCTCGGATATGAAACACAGACGCACACCGTCCGGCCTCTTTCTGTTGAAACTCCCTCTCTGTGCTCCTCAGTGCCCTGTGTAAAGAAATTTACATTGCTCAGTAGAGCCTGTTGTGCTTCATCATGACTGACATGTAATCACGCTGCAGATGAGACTGTTGTTCTCTCTATTGTGGCTTGCTGAGGAGCAAAAGAGCTGGAACGGCTCACTGGAAAAGAACAAGTGAGGTGATTAGGTTTCATAATGACATCGCGACGGAGGTCTTGCTTTTTAGTTTCAGCGCTCTTAATAGTAATGTCTGTGAGCGCTGGGTCTAGGAAACCATTCTGTCATTAAATCTATTGTGCTTTTAATTACATTTTAAGATTGTTTGATTTGCGTATTATAATATAAGCACATTTCAAAACAGCATGGCAATGGCATTACATTGTTATCTACCTTGTTTACATGCCTTGAGTGTTGGGGAGGATGGGAGGGGTGAGCTCAGATCCAGAAAAAAAAAGAAAAAGACAAATGCAAGGTGAACTAAAGCACTGATTGGTTCTAGACCTGTTGCCATGGTGTTGCGGGCTTTTCTCTCGTTTGCTAAGTGCAGTACAACCGAAGGCATCCCATAATGCTGCAGTTGTTATGACAACAGACAGGGAGTGAGACATTGTTATGGTTACTCTACAACTTTTAGTTTATTTAATGCTTTTCCTGCTACCCCAGAGTCCTGTATTGTCTGTGTACAGGTTCTTAAATGACGCAGAATAGTCATTCAAATTACATTTGGTATGTTTACAGTGATCACTGAAGGACTCTTAGATACTCCTTGATCAGGTTCTCACAGCATTTGGAAAACTGATCCATATCGAATTCTTAAATCCTAGTCTCAGTGCTAGTTTGGCCCAGAGCAGAGAATCCAATACACTGATTAATTTGATCCTTTTTATCTGTAACATAATTGCACCGGTGACTCATAAGTATAATTGTGTTAAATGAATCTGATACAAAACCAGGTAAATATAATGCTCTGGGTTTTTTTTTTTTCTTTTTTTCTTTTTTATCTCACAGGAAATTAAATGGCCGTTTTCTCATTTAAAAAATGCACACGGCTATAGCGGCTGCAGTTCACAGCCAGTTCACTGATGGAGCCACGAAGACAGAATTCTTAAAAGGGCTGATGTTTCCTTAGGGTGCTCTTGTATGATTTTCATGGATGTGCAAGATGTTTGATGGTTGTGTGAGCCTTTTCTTTTTTTTGGGGGGGGGGGAGATGAATCACGCTTTTAGACACTTCCTGATCCAGATCAAAGAAGGATATCTGAAGGAGCCTAATCCTAGAATCTTTATTTTCTCTTATATCTCTTACTTTCAGGGCATTTCAAGTTGCACTGCAACAGTGTTGTCTCATCGTTAAGAGAAACCGCGTCCATTAGAATGAACCTAACTGTCCTTTTAGCTGGTATATATTTCTGAAATGTGCATGTGTGGTTTTTTTTTTTTTTGTTGTTCTTGTGAACATGAAGCTCCTACCATCCTTTATAGGAAGAACTACAACTCGTACACACACACACACACACACACGTGCACACATTCTCCACAGCAGACACACTGAACAACATGCTACAGTTGATCAGTATGACACCGCTACTAAATGCATCCCCTGAAACACAAACACACTCGAGGCTGTCTGAGCTCGCCATCTCAGTGAAAGGATGCTATCCCAAGTGTTGACATGACAAGATCTTAAATCTTCATAGATAAAGGCTTGTACGGGGAATGTTGTCGGGTTTAGGCCATGTTCAATAAGCGTGTAGTGTCGTTTCTCAGTTTACACAATGCATTATGCATAACTGTTCACTTAGGTTTTGCTTTCTCCAGTTATGAAAAGCAATAAATAATTCTGCATTGGGCTGTGAATGTTTATTCTTCTGCTTGTAGTTCTCTTCGGGAAGGAGTCATTTGTCAAGTATTTTCTACTCGAGTAATCACTTTAATTAGAAGACTTTTTGATAAAACGCACTTCCTGGAATAATAGGTTTGCAGATGAATGGGTTTGCTTTTGATGGTTTAGCTGGTACATATCAGAAAAGCTAGTGAGATTGTTTAACTTACCCCTGTGTACTGCACTAAAAGTTTAGGAATGCATTGCACAATATATTATTTCTATCATCACCATATTGATATTGCACTGATTGCATCGGCATAGCAATATAACCGTCTCCTTTTTATTGTGAGCTCCGAACGCTCCAAACTTCCAGATAAAGTTTTATTGGTGTGATCCAAAAAATATGAGTGCATGAACATTTAAGACAACACATCAGGTCTTGCAGAGTTTGTTTTATTAACTTGCAAGGCATAGTACAGTTGCAGTGTGTAGCAGTATAATAGCAATGTTATTTTTGTCCATGTCTTGCAGCTCCCATACAAAAGCAGTCACGTACATCTGTCGAATGGAAGCTTTCAAACCCAGAGCTTCACCATGAGGTTATTCTCTACGTGCCCTATTCATTCGTTCATCGTTTTTAGTAGCTGTTTTATCCTGAGCAGGGTTGTAGTGGATCTGGAGCATATCCCGGGAATGAGGCAGGAATGCACCCTGGATGGGTTCTGCAATTAACAACAAGCACTAATCCAATACAATATGCATAATCACTGTGGTAATGAACTCTGTGTGGTCTGGGCTTTTCCAGGAGTTTCAGCAGCTCGTGAGTGTGATTTTAGTCAGTGAAAAGGTGCCTCTAATGGTGTGAGATGTGCCATGTCAAGTTGGAAACAAATCTTGTTAGATAATGAGAGAACTTATATTGGGCATATCTGAAAAAAAAAGGTGTAGATCTAAGGACAGATTATAACTGGCATATTACATTTGTAATAAGGTCTTTCTCTAAGAAGCTAAATAGGATTTATGACAACATGGACAGCAGCATTTGCTGGTAAGGTTTGACAGAGGCATGTAATGAGTTTAAAGATGTTGTTTCTTTATGTTAACAGTAGATTTTCTAATCAGATTTAATAAAGTGGGGACGTGGTGGTGTTACTTTTTAAACGGCATTGTCACATGACTACCACAGCTGATTTCTCTTTCTTTTTCCAGGTGAATTTTCTTGGATGGGAAATTCCTCCTGACCTTTTCCGACCCACCTGACCCCACTATTCCCACCCTCTTCATCGCTGCCTAACATAAGGTCCCCCACCTGATCATCATGACCTCCACGGCCCAGCTGCTGGCCTTTAAGCTCGCCCCACCATCTCAGGGTGGGAGCGGAGACAGTCTGTTTAGCTGTGACGAGGAGATCGAGCGGCGCTACGAAGTTGTTCCTTCTGTTGTCTGCTCCATGTGCTGCCTCTTCGGGATCATCTATTGCTTCTTCGGTAGGTGGGGTGGCATGCTGAGTGGACAAGATAGTTGCATTCTTTTACTTATACTGAAAACCGCGAAGGTTTATTAATCTAGTTATCTTCAGTTGGCTGTGAAAGTGCAGACACTCAGAGACACACAGACACACACACACACACACTGCGCTCTGAGCAGTTTGAGCCTAACGGGTGTTGATGTTTCGCCACACTGCACAAAGCTGTTCACTTCAAAAACTCAGTTCACTTAATAATCCTCTGAATTCGATAACGTTGATGGCCAGTGCTTGTTCCTGTCCATTACATAACCGATAAGCTTTATCACTTTCACTGGACCGTGAAATTTGCCTTCATCATCCTTCATTCCCACTGAGAAAGTGTCGGCGAAGAACTAGCAGAGGTTAGAAGAGGTTAGGGACTTCAGCTGTGACAAATAACAGCTTAAACACTCAGCTTCTTCATGAACACACACACTTTGTGTTTCACTCATCCAAAGGTTCCTAACCCTGGTCCCGGACCGCACCCTGTCCTTAGTTTTAGCATTTTCCATGCTCCCTTTAGCTAATCAGTTAATTAACAGCCCTTTCTGAGTTGAAATTGATGTGTTGGAGCAAGTTATAGAATAAAAAGTTCAGGACACGGGATACTGTAGGATTAGAGTTGGGAATCTGTGTTTTAAATTGCTTTTTTTTTTTTTTTGCTATTGAACTTGACTTTGGCTTGAAAGAGACTGTTGGATAGTATAAATAACAATGTAAAACTGGTTTGTGAACTCTTCCTGTTGGGAAAGGACAATATAACCAAGACATTTGGTTGATAACGATGATGTATTATGAAAATACAATTTTACAATTGAATCAATCAAATTTAAATTCTTATCCAAACTTAAATTACATGCTTCATTTATCTGAAACTAACTGTGGAAAATAAATCAGAGAACAAATTCACCAGTTCAGCCGTCGAAGTTTAATTTATTTATTCATTAACGTTTTTTCGAGGCATATAAACGTGTACCTTTTATTCGGTGCAGAAGAATAGACCTGAGATCATTAAAATGGCTTTAAATGCATGACACTGTTGCTGAGCTGCTCAGCAGCTGTGGGTAAGGGTTCACGTGTTTTTATTATTATGGGGTTGATTTGACACTTTGTGGAAGCAGCGGTATTTTCTGCGTGAAATGCACAAGCCCATGGTGCTATATGTGCTGTAGGTTTACAGCAAATAACATTTTAAAGTAGTAATTGAAATTCTTGCCTGGATGACATATCTATCAGCATCTTATATATATAGTAATATTTGATTTTTATAAAATTCATAAAGGATATGTTGTAAATCTCCTCTCCTCTTTCAGGCTACCGCTGTTTTAAGGCTGTGATGTTCCTCACTGGCCTGATGTTCGGCTCCATCATTATCTTCATGCTGTGCTACAAGGAGCGAGTGATGGACACGCAGCTGAGCGTGGAGGCCAGCGTGGGCATCGGGCTGGGTATCGGAACGCTGTGCGGCCTAGTCACCATGCTGGTGCGCAGTGTGGGGCTCTTCATGGTGGGGCTGCTGCTGGGCTTGCTGGTGGCACTGGCCTCCCTGGTGGTGCTGGAGGAGTTCTACCACCCACGCACGGTGTGGCTGCCGCTGGGTGTGCTGCTCGGTTCAGGCATGCTGTTCGCCGTGCTCACGCTGCAGTGGCAGCGCTGCTTCACCACTCTCTCCACGGCCGTGTTCGGCTCAGCCGTCGTCACCGTCACTGTGGATTATTTCGTGGAGCTCTTCGCACTCACACGTTACATCTATGAGAGGGTGAAGGTGGCCCCGGCTCAGCCCGTGTGCTGGTACACGTGGGTGGTGATGGGCGTGTGGCCTGTGCTCGCCCTGCTGGGCATCCTCATTCAGTGGAAGGTGACTGCCGATGGATACTCGCACACCGAAGGTAGGGTTCAACACCTATCAGCCTGCTCTCATAGAGCTTCCGTTTCTTATCTCGGGCCAAAATCATCCTTACACATCTGTTAGGAGAGTTATGGGAGGAATGAAAAACGGGAAAAAAAATTCTCTCTTTTCTCCGCCAAGAACAGAACTCAAAATTGTGAAGAAATGTAAAGCGGGTCGGTGATTGTGGTGCCATTTGTGTCTCACTGATAGCATTTACAAATATGTATGAAAACAAAACATAAAAGGCATCTCAAACTGGTACAGTGTCCTTAGATAAACAGCAGGTAATAAATTAAAACATATTACCTGTCCCAGCCCACTATCATTTCAGTTCACTTTGAAATAGTCTTCTAAATCTTCCAAAATGCTTCATAAATCACGTATTGTTTTGCATTAGTGTTTAAATCTATTTCAAATCTCATGCCTGAAACATCCTTTTCCATGAGTCACGCATTACAGGTCATGAAACATTTTACCTGTGTACGTTTGAGTCGTGTTACACAACATGTCACTAGAGCACATTTACTCCTATGAAGTATGTAGAATACTTCAACAGGAAGTTACATCACCTGCATTTCCTGCAGAGCATGAGAAGCTTTATTTTGTTATTTGTGCTTAATTTTCAGTGGTGTTGTGATATTAATGGACTAAGAAAGGTTATTTTGCCCAAATTATTGATTGACAGTAAATGATTTACTCAAGAATTCATTTATGTAAATCATTAGAATGTCCTTAATGGCTTGATGTTATTATCACAGATGCTAGTTAACAGCATGTGTGTTCGCTAATTCTATGCTTAAAAAGTATCAAAGCCCTTACGCTGAGATGCCTGAGGGTTAACACATTTTTGAATGTTTAAATGTATGTTGTGTTCTAATCAACACTGAAAAATCATTTTTCATAATAATACAAGGGAAACCACAATCATGGAATCGTACTTCACAATGGCACTGCACGTACATGCAGCGGTAATAGCAGTGATAAAGGACTGCAATTTCATTGATGTTGCTTCCTCGGGGTTTTTAAATATGCTACATAATGTGCAGAACTTTGCACCACTGACCAGTGTGGTTAGATGAAGAGCAGAGGACGTTGATGATGCTCTATTTCTGACTGTCCTACTTAATTATTCCCTGTGATGCTGGTCCTGTGGAGAGAAAACTTGTTCTGCTGCATCCTGTGTACTGGCTTAGCCAAAGCCACTGGTGAGCTGCATGTGTTGCCTGAAGAGTTGTAAAGCTGCCAAATCATTGTCCTTTTCCAACCAAGCCGGAGTTCTGTGGAGTCAACTTTACTGTCGTCCATCAGCATACATTCGGACCGAATCCTTTTTTTGAATTGAATTATTAATCATATTAATTCATTCATTGAGATAATTCTTAGTATTAAGGAGTTTCTAGGTTTTTACCGCTACAGACAACATTAGCACGTGTTCAACATGCCGTCATAATGAACAAACCAAGAAAGAAGGAGCCGTTATTTAGCATTTATTTACATGCAACGATTTCTTTTCTCGTTGCTGATATTGATCAATATCGGACATGTTTTCGAATCAAGCATGAATGTAAAGATCTGTCATCTTCAACCGGGCAATCTAGGTGATAAGGTTTTCCCCCAGTTTTCTCCCAAATTTGGCCTTGACAAAATCTGACCCACCAGTCAGCTCTCGCCTTTAATACGACACCAACCAGCATGCTTTCTCTGAGACACGTGAATCCATCCAACCACATCGAACTGTTGCTCATGCTACCTTACAGAACGGTATAACATTACATGGAGGCGTTATTCACTCCCTTCTGCATGCATGAGCTCACACACAACCAAGACTGCAAGTGACGGTGTGATTGATTGATTGATTGATAGGGAAGAGACAGGATACCAACTGTCCCTCCCTGACAGCATTACAGTTTTACACTCTTAGCCTCCTGGCCACAGATGGCTGCGGGAGCATTGGGATTTGAACTCGTTAGGGCAAGTGCTTTTCTGTTGCCCCACCCTGGAGCCTGCCCATTGATAATGAAATACTCATTAGCAGCATTCTTTTTAGGACACATACCTTTTTTTCCCTTTTTTCTTTTTTTGTTATCAGTTTACAAAAATGTTGAAGTGTCTTAAACGTGTCAGATTATTTGGCCAAAAGGTTTCAGAAATATGGTTCGGTGTATATATATGTAAGGCGACTAAAATTGAAGTGAATGGTGAAATTTGTTCCAACACCCCTACTATAGACTACATGTATACACTGGAATAAAGAAAGTGCCCTCAGGACCACAGCACACCATGCAAAACAAACCAGGGGCACCATATGCAAGGCCACATAAGAGCCGAACTAATGAGCAGACTGAAGGAGACTGTATATGTAATGTATATTTAATATATAGTAATTGTACACATAAAGTGCAGAGATAAATGTAGAGTTCCGTGGTACATGATTACAGTTCTGAGACACTGTATTATTGACAGACAAGGTGCTGATTTTACTGTTTTGTTTTGTTTTGTTTTACCTGTACTGTGTGAAGTACTGTATAAAGTCCCATTGCACATGCGATAGCAGAGATGGCAATGTGCCGTGAGCTGCAGGATGTTAACTTGGGAGCTGCAAATAAACTCTATTTTCCACCAGTATGCGCGTCGGCGGTGTTTCTGAGAGGTTCCCAAGAAAATCACTACAGCAACAAAGTGGTGGTTGGAGGATTGTGATGTGAAGCATAAAGTACAGTGTAAGGCTTTTGTTTAGTATGTAAATTGTGTGAGCCAGGATTGTTGGATGATCAGTACACACAATAAGTGGAAGAACAAGAGCTTAATGTGCTGTGGCTGATCAAACAAACAGGTCTCCATCTTGTGCCGAGTATTAAGTAAGGTGTCTGCAGCACCCCTTTGTGAGAAAGTAGGCATGTTGAAATAACACACAAACTGACACGCACGACCTTAGAATTATAGCGTGTGTGTGAGGGGAGGACGCTTCAGTGGTGCTGGGGATGTTGCCATAGTTACAAGCTGGGGCCCCTGCATATAGGGGGGAGGTAAGAGGGACATTGATCAAGAAGGGGGAGAATATAAGCATGGGTTAGGAGGGGTTCTGTGTGGGTGTGTGTGTATGTGTCTTGGAAAGAGGGAGCTCATTATGTGAATTCTCTGACAGATGGGGCCCATATCTGTCGAGGCACAACAGAGTGAGTGAAAGGACAAAAATAATCCTGCCGCCTCTATTAGTGACAAGGAACAGAATGCGAATGCTGATTTAAGCGTGTGGAGAGGCAGAAAGTGTCAAAACACTCAGCAGTTTGTTTGGCGTTGCGGTGGCGGATCAGTGGGAGAGATATCCGAGTCGTACACGCAGCTTAGTGTCAATAGTTTTCAGCAAAACTGAAATGAAGGCACGAGAACGCATTTTGTTCGTGTGTACGTGTGATGGGCGATATGAACTGGTGTGGAAAATGAGCAAGCTGTTCTTCTGAATCGGGTTGCTTGTCCTTGTTCTTTTGTAACTGCTCTCCTATGCTTCTCTCTCTCTCTCGGCACTCTGTATTTCCCTTTGACTAGCACTCGGTCTTTCTGAACTGTCCTCTTTTTCTGTAAGAATGAATGACTTTCCTCTTATTCGCTTTAAATCTTCCTCTATCTCTTTCTCTCCCTCCCTCCCTCCCTCCTTCTACTTCCTCCCTCTTGTCCATGAAGTGTTCATCAGTCATCAGCAGAGGCGGCTGCAGCTGATGAAGATTCGCCAGAAAGAGGAGAGAAGGGAGAGCAGGAAAAAGAAGAAGAAGAAACAACAAAACCCACAGCAGCAGCAGCAGCAGCAGCAGCAGCAGCATAAGCAGAAGTACCACCATCCTCCCCAGTCTAACCCTCACACCACCAACCCCCCTGCGAAAGCCCAGCATCAAGAACCCACGTACCGCCGGAAACCCAACCCCACACGCCGCTATGATGGAGACGTGCTCTCGCCGGTAAACACTCATATGCTTTCATTTCATTTTGTTTTATCCCTTTCATCTTTGACCATTCATAGCCATATATCCTTCCATCCACCGTATAATTATCCCAGTCACTACGCTTATCATTCATTAGACACTTTGGCTTAACTATGAGGATGTGATTATGATATTACGATACACAGACATCATGATTTTACTTTTCGAAGAAGCATTGGCATTTCTACCAATCATTTCATTTCCCGATTGCTATACATTGCGTCTTATAGAAATGTTTTCTTAAGAGCAAATATTTTCAACCACAGGTCCACTTGTAGTCCTTCCCTTGTCATAAATGACTTTCTTTGTCTCTTGTCCCCTCTCATCCAGAGCTACATTCAGCATTTCCGGGACAGACACGTGGACAGACGGGGCTACTCTCACGGCAGATTGATTAGCAGCTCTCATACGGTGGATATAGACTATGACTGCGGCTCTCAGGTCCCTCTGACCGCCCATACAGGACCTGCAGTGAGAGTGTGATCCTGCCCCCTTGTGTTCAGTGGCGGTGTTCCAACCAGGCCTGCTCATGTGCAGTCCTCAGTTCAGAGTCTGAAAGGAGAAGAAGCATTTATACAGGGGACCCACGTGCCATGGCTCTGCTTTGTTGTGTAATAAGTGATGCACTGGGGAGGAGTGGTTTTTTTTTTTGCCAACAGCCTTATTCATCAGGGCTCTGACTGCAAGCAGTTTCTCTCTTTCTAGATTGAAATTCTGTTCTGCTGAGGGTGTGTGTGTGTGTGTGCGCAGTGTGTGTCTGGCCCTTCGAGGCTCTCCAGACCATTATGTGACTGTACGCTGTCCCTTGGCAAGCAGAATGGGCTCATTACTATAACAGCCATTTTAAAGAGGGAACATTATTCAGACCGAGCATTGGACCAAATACGGCATGGCTCTGAAGCCTTCCCATCTACATAAATCATACACGTTTACAAACACACGGCATGTTTAACAGCAGCAGACTTTATAACTCTTCCTTCCTCATGCCCAGTTGTGGGGACGCACTCTATTCACGGAACGTTGTTTACAGTACAGATGAGGCCATACGTACATTTTACAGCAGCAGGAAACTGAGCTCCATTTGTCAGGACTAATGGCCTGATTCTGAGCACTCGTACAAGGAAAGGGCCCTTACTGAAACATATACTGCCAAGCATGTCTACTAGCTGGTGTTGTTTACCTCAGTCAGGTGATGTTAGGTGACTAAGTTCATTGTTCTTGTCTAATTAAGGCTGAATTTAGGTCTCATTATGTCCCATACGGCTTAGTCAAAGCTTCATGCAGCGACTCCCATTAGACCTGCAGGGGATAAAGCATTACCGGATTACCCTAATGATGCAGGTAACACTGTGAACACTACGGGAGTTTTTGTACAGATGATTTAAAGTGTCCTTGTCTACTGTGAGGGTTTTTCAATGAGACCAAGGTATTGACTGAACAAGAGTGAAGATTTATAATAGTGGACCAGCCACATTAAACAGGGATTATATATGTGCATGTGTGTGTGTGAGAGAGAGAGAGTGTGAGTGAGTGTGTCTCTGTGAACGTTTGTGGGGGAGGAAAAGTGTGCATGTGTATGTATGAGGGGTACAGAAAAGGAGGTCAACGTGATAATTCGTCTTATATGAATTTAGCATTTGTTTACATCCTGCCTCTTTCTCCGGTGGATGTGTAATTCATCTTGAGTCTTGTCTGAACTCAACACTGTAAAGAACTGAAACACTCGGCCTCGCTCTGTTTACTGTCCTTTACCACAGCAGCATCTGTTACTCCTGGACGTTTTGTACATTTAGCTGAATGCTGAAAATATTTGTACATATTATACCACTAGTGTCATGTTTTGTGTATTTTTTCTCCGATTAATACTTAATTACATCTGAATGCTGATGCTGTGTCATCATGTGTCTACTGGGTCTATTTATATTTCAGCATTTTTGTTGTCTAAAAATGACTGTCAGATGAAGGGTGTCAGAAGATGAGCCCACGTTGCTTATTATTATTATTACTATTATTATTATTATTATTATTGCATGTGTTTGTACAAACGTGAGTATGATAAAGTGCTTCTTAAGACCTTTTTTACTCTCTATCTGTGTGCTATTTTTTTTTTTTCTCTAGCTCCACAGTATTTAGAGATTTCACGTATACATTATGAATGCCACTGACTTCATCCCATGCATCAGCCGTAACATGCTCAAGTAGTGCTCGGATGTAAATCAGCTTTTCTGTGGAAATGAAAATTGTATCTCTCAGAATTCATTTGCACAAAGGAAGATTAAAAATCAGATCAGCTTAGGGTTGCTGCGTCTCCTTAAAGGGTGGCAAATATAGGAAAATAATGAGATATGGTGTGACTGCTTGAGTTAAATTTTCTGCTCTACATGAAAGTGAAAATATTCTTAAATTGTAATTAATCCCGGTTACACTTGTTTCTTCACGTCTAGGCTGACAACAGTTGCCTTAGTATGTCTGCCTTTGTGTTATTAGGATTTCAGCCGCTGTAAATATAATATCTGCTTCCTGGGGGAAAAGTGTGATACACCAAGCTCTGTAAATGTGAGATAAATCTCTAATAATGTGGATCTCCAACATCCCATTGCTCTGGTCAGTTGTGTTGTCTGTCAAACGAGAAAGCTCCACCTATTGCTGTAAAATGTAGGTACTCCAGCCTAGGCGAGGTGTTGAAGAGAACACTGAAGGTCATTTAAAAATTTTCTGTCTCTCTTATGTGGGGTTTCAAAATAACCGGCTGCTAAGTTCCTTCTTACTTCTAAATAAATTGAGCTAAATTCCACCAGAAATCACTGATCTTTTAACACAAATCCGTTCTTGATGCCGCTGCTTAGGAAAGACTTTTTTTTTTTTTTTTTTTGCTTTAACATTCCATCATCTCACAACCACCTCATGGAGCTCCTCAAAGCCTGCCTTTCATGTATTTATGTATGCTGTGCATCCTGTTCATGTGTCTGCTTTGAGGTGGTCCAGACTGCTGATGAGGGAAACGCTAATCAGTTTTAGCATGATTATGAACTCTCAGTTACAACCCTGTGTTAGGAATCCTGCTGCTAATGTGCCCAAACTCTCTGGAGGATGTGTCTAGACTGCTAGTCTTCAAACTGAGAGAGGGCATTAGCACCTGCTCCTACTAGAACAGCACTCGCAGCTGGATATACGGACTTGTAGCCTGATAATGAACGAGAGAGTATCCGAGAGTGTGTATGTTCACAATTAAGGAGCGTATGCCCAAAGCTGTTTCCTCAGCCCCGTTTTTGCTGTTATGTCTGAGTCTACATTGTGCTCTTACCGGATGCTCTGATGAGCAGTGATGCCAGACGAATATTTTTGAGTAGATAAGGAATAAGGAGAGCTGATTAGGAGCAGTGAATAGAAAAGGTCACAGTGGTAGGAATTCCACAGATCCACTTTTTTTCTGGCCTGCTGAGCTGACATTTGGCTGCCGAAGTGAAGCATAATGTTTTTGAAAAGGAGCTCAGCGGCTAACTGCGTCTGTGTGTTTGTGGTAAGAGAAGGAGAGCTGGTCCAGCTACAGACATGTGAGAAGGTAAAAATCTCAATTAATGAGTAGCTCCTTAATGGTGTAGGAGGCATTTTGCTGACATGGTTGGAGTCCACTTAGAGTGAAAGGTCAATGCAAATAAGTACAAAATTCTTTTGCCTGATCACTTTTATCCTATTATGAAATATTTCTTGATGGGCGTGGTCTCTTCCAGGATGACTCCGCCCACATCCACAGTGTACGAGGGCTCACTGAATGGTTTGATGAGGATAAAAATGGTGTAAATCATTCTATGGAATTAGTGGGAGAGTTTGGAGTGATGTGGGATATATTATCCTACAGCCTTTGTGGGTAAGACTGATGACCCCTGGCGTATTAGGCCATCACTAAACACCAGTTTATGAAATCCAAACCAATGAAATTTTTTTTTTTTTAACATTCTAGCCAACAATATTTTATATTATGTTACAGGTTTTATTGTAGTTACCATTAACATTGTCTCATGTTGCTAAGACATTGACATTTATGTGATCATATCATGCAGTATGTCAGATGACTGTGTTTCAAGTTACATTTTAATGAAACCACAAAATCAATTAGCAGGCCTCATATGGTTGTTATGTGGTAAATCATGATGCACATGTGACCCACTTACTCACAAGCGCACACGTACACTTGCATACAAAATTCAGAGATTTGACAGTTGAATGTCGACATCCTTTTTAACAAATGACTATCACAGTTTCATCTTCATTCGTAATCGTTCGGCCTTTGCACACTTTCTGCTTTGTCTCCTTTATTTCTTCATAGCTGCCTGTAATTGTGGATCATAGCATCACCGAGGATATAAAAAAAGGAGGGCCTATGAGGCTTGGAAATGTCTTGTTTCAAATTGGATCAAATTCTGTTGTTGTTGTTGCTTTCTTTGTATCTTGCCTTTGTTCTGTGTTTTATATGATGTCCTGCTGGTGCTGTGTGGATTCACTGACAACCTTTAAGAAGAGACAAGAGGAGATCAGACACAGGTCAAATGGAAGACGCGTGAAATTCTCAGTAAGATTTAGAAGCTGTGTAAGGAACAGACACAACGTGGTTTAAGATGAAGATTCAACACAATCAAATTTATGTCGGATAAGAATAGAGCCAGTGCAAATCTTTAAAATCTAACGATAAATTGTGTAATGAGAAATGAGGAAAGTGACAACTTTCCTCAGCAGTACAGGAAGAACAACCATTATGAGTATTGAGTGAATTTTAATGATGCTGCAGGCCTACAGTGCCTCAGAAACATATGTTGAGGCCAGTGACATTTGAAAGTAAAGGGGTTGGATTCTCTAAGGAAAAGTTAGGAGGTGCGGAAGGAGGAGTGAGAAAGGAGACAAAATGGAACTGCTGCTTAACTTACACACTGAGCGCTCATGGCGCTCATTGCCTCACGAGAAGTTTTAGACTAGAGGTGAATGAAAAATAAGCAAGCTGATGATTTCAAGAATGGAACAGCGTTGAGGTGTTTGCATAACTGCGAATGAAAAGATGACCAACACCTTAGAGACGTGTGTGTGTGTGTGCGTGTGTTTCACCTCTCCATCACGGGTCTCTATGGTCTTGATCAGAACTGTTTTCTTGGAGTGGATCTCAGAGGAACGTGGCTGTGAGAACTGCTCTGGGCTGCTCTCTGTAACATCCACAACCACCATTAGATTCGATTCTTGAACTGCATACTGTTATTTTCTGTACTGAATATTAAGGTCCCTTTTTAATGCATTTATCTGCTTCTATCACAATAATAAGTGCAATGGGTGCACTTCCTATGTATCTTGTATTCATAATGCATTATGTAATGATATTTTTTAATAACAAGATTGTACGCATTGTTTATAATGCACTGTAACACAATTGCGTGTACTGTAAGTTGTATATTACAGGTTCATGCTTTATAACAAATAGGCTTATCTTAGGCCCTATAAGACATCCCTATAAATGCTTTTATAATTCGTTATGGATACACGATTGTTAGGAAGTAGTGGTTTTGCTCCCCCTGGTGGAGAATTTAAGGAGTTCACATCCATTCAGGTGGTGAATAGATGTAGTCTATCTACATATAAAGGCCTCACCTCTGGCATCACCTCTGAAGCTCAAGGAGGAATATGTCTGCGGAGGCAGAGAGATCCTGAAAAGTTGAAATGTCATATGAGGCTTGTAATGTCTGGCTCAATAATACAGAAGAGCAATAATAAAACATCTTCCTAATCAGTCAGTCAGTTAAAATTCTAATGAAAAACAAGCATGTTTTTCTTCACCTGCTCTCCTCTCCCTCAAGCAGCTTCCTGTAGGTGGCGATCTCCACATCCAGGGCCATCTTGACATTAAGGAGGTCCTGGTACTCACGAAGGTGACGAGCCATGTCATCTTTCATTTTGGCAATCTCAGCCTCCAAGCGAGCAATAGTGTCCTGGTAACCACCAGCCTCGCGGCCCATCCTTTCCTCCATCTCCCTCATCTGCCTTAGCAGAGACTCGTTCTAGATAGTTAGTAGGAAAACGAGGAATAAAATGTTAAAAGGAATGATACAGACAATCCCGTAGATACAAAATGCTAGCCCTCAGAGTCTCTCAGTTTAAGGCAGTGTGTAAATACCCATCAAACTCCTGAACACATGTAGTAAAGACCTGCTAATATCTACCCAGGTGGCCCGAGGTTGAGCTCATGTTTGCATTGACGTGGGAGCTGGTAATTGTTCCTGAAGGCTTTACGAGGAAGGTAAGATTAAAAATAGCTTACGGTGCCCTTGAGGGAGTCGATCTCGCAGGTGTAGGACTGGATTTGGTGGCGGAACTCCATAGTCTCCTGCTTGGCGTGTCTCAATGCTTCGTTGTTCTTGTTCACAGCTTGATTCAGGTCTGATACCTGGGGAAAGAGGATATAAGCTGCAGTCAGTGGAGTTGCTAGGGAATATTTTATCATTCCACATTAACATCCCACCTGTCAGTAGAAGGACAGCTTGCTGTCAGTCCTTATTTAGTGAGGTATTGAATGGAAGCTGTATGTGTGTATATGTGTGTGAGTATATACAGTATATATATATATTAATTGACTTTTCCATTGATTTACTCAGACCTCAATGAGTAGAGTTAATTGTATTTACTGTATAGTGTTTGTATTCATGTGACAGACCTTGGACTTGTACCATTCCTCAGCTTCTGAAATGTTCTTGGCTGCGATGGCCTCATACTGGCCGCGGATGTCCCTCAGAGCAGCAGTCAGGTCAGGCTTGGACATGTCCATTTGGATCTGGACCTGAGTATCCTGCATCTGGCTCTGCAGCTCACGGATCTCCTGTACATGCAATGACAACATTGAGACAAAAAAAATTAAGACGTGTATTCTTTCAGAAAAAAAGAACTGTGTGGGTTCATCAAAGGTTCTTTGGAGAGTTCAGGGTTCTTAGCTCCTTAGAATGGTTCTACTTGGATGCCTTTCTCATTGGCACTGAATTGTATGGTTCTCCATAGAGCCAGGGGTTACCTGCAGAAGTCTTGAGGTTCTACATTTAACCTTCTTAACGTCTCATTTCATAATGCTCCAGCATTCGAATGAACATTCCAATGTAAATTATGTAACATGATCAGCGTAAAAAGCAATTTATAAGCAATATATAGAAAAATGGGTTTGTTAGGACAGTCAAGCATCCTTCACTTTCTACAGAGGGTCTACTTATAACCCTGTCTGATAGGGAAATTCTGTGTTGTAGAATTTTAAACAAGAACCCTTAAGGATTGTAGATTTGATGTTTTTAAGAGTACACTGAGTACAAAAGTAGAACAAGTCTTTAAATCTAAAGATTAAACTAGTCCTATGAAAGTGCACTGTAAAAATAGACAATGTGGGACATGACTGATTTTTTTTTTCTGTTCTGTATCACAGCTGTGTGTGAAGCTCTCTCTCAGGTTTTAATTATAGAAATGCATCTGTTCCATTGCATTACACTGCCCTCTCCCTGTCAGAGCACAGCTGACAAATACACACACACACACACACACACACACACGCGCATTCACACACCAGGCTAATGTTTTACCCTTAAATGTCAGACAAAAAAAGGAAGCGAGCATGAAAGGCTCTAACGTTTGGAGATTTGGTATGCGCGCGTTCATGTGGGTGTGTGGAAGTGTCTGCATTCTTCGCTTCCTTTTATATACCATGTGATTTACATTTGGACAGAAATAGAACAGATCAGGATTGCTAATGTCTGCATGACATTTGTGACCGACCGAGAGAGAATGAGCGTGTGACTAAGTAAATGGTCTGAAAAGCACACACACCTCCTCGTGGATCTTCTTGAGGAAGGCAATCTCCTCATGAAGGCTCTCAATGCGTCTCTCCAAGTCCAGCCTGGCGAGAGTGGCAGCATCAACATCCTAGAGAAAAGCCACATGGATTAAGCACAGCTACGGCAAAAATACTGTAAAAAATAAGTTACAGAGACTTACTGCTCTGAAAGCAGAGAGGTTATTCTCAGCCTCTTCTTTTTGGTGGATCTCCTCTTGAAGTCTGCAGAAGAACACAGCGTCAAAGGTGCTCAATTCTGAGGTTTGACAAAAGTTTTCACACCCAAAACCCATTCTGTGAGGTAGTATTTTATTAAATGCTTATTAAATGTTTGTTGTTTTGTAGGTACATAAATTTTATATATATATACATATACACAACACATTCTAAAAACAACAAAACACTTTTATACGATTATAGTTTTTCACTTATGCTAGAATGACATTTTTAACCTTTTATAGTTACATTTAATATTATCATTTACTTTATAGCTGTTATAAAGTCGTTCCCTCACTAGCCTCTTCCCCCCATTTTCTCCCCAAATTGGTCACCTGCCAGTTCCCTCCCACTAACCAGCTCTCCGCTGTCACATGACGGCTACCAACTGGGAAGGGTAAAGGCTAACACGTGTTTCCTCTAAGACATGTGAAGCCAGCTAATTGCAGCTTTTCAGGCTGCTGCTCATGCTGTGTCACAGGGCAGCATAACATACTTAGAGGACATAGAGGAAAGCACTATCTACCCTCTTCCACGTACATGAGCTCACAGATGCCCATGATTGGCTAGTGTCATTGTGATTGACAGAGGGGGGAGTGTGCCTCCCAACCAGAGAGCATAGCCATGTGCTCCCTTGGCTCCTGGCCACGGATAGCCGTGGCATTGTCAGGATTCGACCTCATGATCTCCTAAAGATAGGGCCAGCGCTTCTCAGAGCTGTTTTCTCTTTGTAATAAGGTAGAAAATGCAAAGCATAATCTCCTGAAGACTTTCCCCATTATAAAAAAAAAAACTGAAAGGAAGAGGAAACTGAAAAGATTCTGACCAATTTTTAATCAAGCTTTCAGCAGTATAAAACCTAATGCACAAAACACTTTTCTGACACACTGATTCGCTGAATCATTACTCACAGTAACAAGCATCTGGTTAGAGGTTGAAGTGTATTTTTATACTCTGAGTTTAATTTTCACACTATTTATATGCAAGTTTATTCTTGGGAAGTATCGTGATAAGATATTTTCGCCATCTAGCCCAACAGACATTCATCCCAAATGCAGTTGCTTTCCATTTATAGAGGAAAAGGAAGAAAAAGCAAGGGCCAACACCCTGGTGTGACCTTACCATTAATGAGCAATGCAAGAGGTCAATGAGGATATGGCATTTAGCCAATGTGGAATCACATGATTGCATTGGTCACTCAAGCTGATGTCCCTGACTCCTTTGAAATGTACACCTGGATTATGTAGCACATATCTGGTTGCCTGTGTGTAATTGTTGGCATGCTGATTATGTCTGATAATATTTCAGAGACAGATGTGGGAGTCACGCCATGACTATCACTATGCCATTGCTGATCACTCAATTACATGCTACTCTACGGGAAACACGATTGAACTGCAAATGCTGTGCCATGTTAATGTTTAATAACAGGTGACACTGCTTTTTACAGCCCTGCATATATGTTTATTTAAGCTAGGATTTATTCTATCACTTTTTGGTCGTCCTTTACTCTGCTTGTGCGATGCCTAGAAATAGCATCTGCTTTTACCAGCCTGCAAACGGCTCCTGTGACTCATTGTTGTTAATGTAGGCCAGTTATACTCTAATGCCTACAGTCCCTTGAGTGCTATGCACTCACTACACCACACTCACACTCAAACACACTTACTCACTCTCCCCAGTGCCTCCCCCCAACCCAACACACACACACTGAGGGAGGCTGAGCGATAAGGGTATTTTAGGAGATGAGAATTCTCCACAGTGCTGGGGGGTGGGTATATCAAGGAGGATAATAATAGCTTACTAATCTGGGAGCCATGTTACATTACTGTGGATCCTCTTGCAGCTAGGAAAGCAACTTGAGCAATGTCAAACCACACTCCTAATATCATACGCACTTCATATATGAGCTGCATCAGTGGTCACTGTACACCATGAGTTAAAATGTTCCGCTCATTCATACCATGTCTCTCTATGTCTGTTACACACCTTAATTCCTGAACAGTCTCTGTACTTTTTAATGCAATCTATATCTACCTACTGCCATAACTGTGATTCATGAATACACTCAGTTTTAATATTTTAACAGCTGGAACTTTGTCCTGAGCTTACTCCCTTTTTCACTTTTTAGCCTTCACTGACACTGGAGCTGCTAATTGAATCTTCTGTGAAAAAAATACCCGCAGGCTAAAATGAAATTGCTTTTCTGCAATATTTGTTGAAAAATAACACATTTGAACTTTTCCACAGGCACTCTTTGAAATATTATATGGCTGTTAGAAACAGTGCTCTCTTGTAATTCCAGGAATCTGACCATGAAGGTCTTTGCTCCTATGTGAGCAATGTTATTGTCAGTTTCTGTAACCTAGACCATAAATTTTCATTAAATTCAAATAACAGTAGTTCATTGTTATTGCCATGGTAAATATCCTTTATAAAGAAACTCAAGAATATCACTAGATATAAACTCCCACTATAATATAAACGCTTCAATAAATTGTACATCTTGTGTCACCTTTTTCTCTAGTCTCATTAGTTACACACATACATGGGTAATGGAGAGAGTCTGCTTTGTTGTTTCCAGTCTAACCCAGACCAGTTGTATAACAAAGGTCAAAATAGTGGGGAGCATAGAAGCTTGAGCACTAGGCTAAAGACTCGCTGTGTCCTTCAAACAGCCTTGCAAATCGTTAAAGGATTCAGTGCTAATTGAATGCACACATTTTTATGCAAGTTGTTATGCTGCGCTGCAATCTCAACATGTGCAGAAATAATCTGTTCCCCAATAGACTCACTCCATACATGGTTATTATTTATTTATTCTTCATTCTAGAAAAATGATGCACCTTTAGCAAGGGCATTGTCATGTAGCTCTCCGGTTTAAATTGTATAATATGTAGTGAGAATTCTCAAACTTATTCACAGATGTTCATGTTATTATTATATATAAATATAATGTCAGTCCAAACTTTAGGCATATTAGTTTATTTACTTTTATGCCTTAACATTTTAAATGTTTTAACCCCTTGTTATACTGAAGATTTCAAAATGGATTTTCTAGCATTATGAAAAGTTTTAATGAATTAAAATTATTTAAATAAACATAGTTTGTTAGATTAGAAATGAACTATGAGGATAATATTAGTGCATCTAGCATAATTTTTTTATTCAGTTTACCATTTAATTCAGTTGCATTTTACACAAAGGCAGCTTCGTGCCACTGACCCCACCGATAGAGAAAACAGTATGCTATGTATATGTTTTTCAACTCATCAAACTACTATCTGCTTTTGAAATTTTTCTCACCTAAGCTTAAGCTTCTGTAGGTCATCAGCCAGGTTGTCGCGCTCCACCTCTACACGAGCTCTCTGGTTGGTTACAGCATCCACCTGCCTGCGCAGCTCCCTCATCTCCTCCTCATACATCTCAGCAATACGTGTGGGCTCGCGGCCCCTCAAGCGCTCAATCTCTACAGCCAGGGCCTGGTTCTGCTGCTCAAGGAAGCGCACCTTCTCAATGTAACTGGCAAAGCGGTCATTCAGGTGCTGTAGCTCGGCCTTCTCATTGGTGCGTGTATGCAGGAAATCCTGGTTCATGGCATCAGCTAGGCTGAAGTCCAGTTTCTCACCCATACCTGCGTAGGAGCGGGTCACGGCTCCAACTCCATGGCCGAAGGAGGATACCCCGGAGCGGTGGCTTGAATAAATGGGAGAGGAAGAGGAAGCCTTGCTCACCTCATAGACTCTGGAGGAAACACGGGAAGAACCAGAAGAGCCATGGCCAAACAGGGAGCTGGACATGGTCGAGCCCAGGCCTGAACCAAAGGTTCGACGGTAGGAAGAGGCTGTCTCGGCAGATGAGGAGTAGGTCTTGCTCATGGTTGTGAAGTTGTGGGGTTGGTTGTGTGCTGGAAAGAAAGTAACCAGTTGACAGCCTTGGAGAGAATGAAGATCAGTGGCCAGCAAAGCTGCTATATGTAGCCTTGGCCACATTTTACCCCTCCCTCATATTCCTCAGCCTTCTCCTCAGTCCCCTCTTTGCTCAGCTGTCATGGGGTTTCCAGCAGTTGGGCGGCGTAGATGCCAGTAAGCGTGTGAGATAGATAGCATGAGTGAGTTAGTGATGATGAACAGTGGCTTAGATTCAGTTACTTGAAAGTCTAGTAAGTTTGAAGTTTAATATTCCATGCTAAATCAATGTTCAGTGACGATGTTAAAAATAAATTTTCCAGTTTCATCTAGTATTGTGTCAAACATAAGATGGGACAAAATGCTACTTATATGCATCAATACATTAGTATAATCTGCTGTGATTTAGGTAAATTCTAGACAAACACTTACAACTCGGTTGCTTTTTAGAAAACACTTATTTTCAGTGTTTGACGTAAATCTAAGGGTCCATCTGCCATGTGAAAGATCATCCATTTTGGTGTTGGTTGTATTAGATATTGGCTCCAAGTTTTGTGCTACATTCATACGCACATCAGGCCTTCCATGTGTGGTGGGTTGCCAGATATTCACACTAAATCAGGAAGTCCGTGGGCGAGAAGCTGTTTGGTGGAATGACATGTGACAGCCTTTTGAAGACAGAAAACAAGCCCATAAACCGTTCATTATTACAGACTTAAAAAGAGAAAATCTGATGTCACTTCTTGATACAGATAAAATGTTGTTCCTGTGATCTATAGTGTAGTAATTAATTCATGAGTAATTGACAATAGAGTATGGCTTTGGGTTTCTACGTGCCTGTCACTGTTGCTGCTACTATTGTAGGATCTTTGGAGATCTTTACATTTTGAATGATGGACCTGACCGTAGGGGAAGCTATTTGTGTGGTCTTATATACTGGTGATAACACAAAAACATTTAGATAAATGCCAGTGTTGTTTTAATATTTCACCAAAGAAACATTTATTGCTAGTGGATCTCAGAATATCACCTGGCCAAATTCATCTCCCATTTCCTGTCATTCTAATTAAGTTCCATATATCTTATTCAGCGCTTTGCATGACTATACTCTGAATAAAGCAGATATAAAACGCTGTAAGAGCTTTGGCATGCCCACCTCCCCCTCTGTCTGCACTACTGTTCCCCTGGCTGAATGGTCTGTGTTACTCCACAGCTGCTGCTGTCACTGCTATTAATAGGCTCTTAGTCTGAACACTGTCCCTTGAATTTTCTTCTTAGAGCCCTTCAGAGAGCATGAGAGCCTGGACCTGACAACTCTAAACAATAATCTCTTCAACCGGAGCATCTCTATAAACACTGAAGCACTGCCATGTATAAAACAAAGATGTAGAGTAGGGGTTAAACCAATGAATACACTCGCTCTGTTAATATACTGAAATACATCATCTGTCAAACTTCTAACCTTCATACAGGTTGAATTAGTCAAATCACACACCACTTGAGATGATTAATCTTTCATTAAACATGTTTACTTTCATTTAAATCTTCTTATCACAAGTAAAAAGAAACTTCCAGACCTCCAAAATCATAACACCTCACTCACACAGCATGTAAAGGGCGGTCTGACAGATGGCACCAACGTATCCAGTTATAGACAAGCAGGTTAAAGAACAGGGTTTTTTTTTTTAACCTGCAGGTTATCAGGTTTCTCCTTTTCATTTCTCCAGTTCATTTTCTCAATACTGTTACCACTAACAGTAACCTTGTAGTTCCTGCTACAGTCATAGGTCGATGTTCTGTTATACATTTACCATGCGACACCATGATGATAGATGCTAGGTTTTTTGTCCCAACTAACACTCTTAAGATATCCAAATGCTTCCTGAATATTTTAATTCTAAATATATTTGGTTCTAGATTATTTTGTTTTCTAGCTGAAAACATTCCCTCCCATTTCTACAAAGTTGCTACAAACTTTTCAGTTTCCAAAAACGTCTCTTTTTATATGTTGTCCAACCTAAAGCAGTGTGTGAGCAACAATTTAAATATAAAAAGTAGAGCAAACTGTCATCATGTTCGTTTAGAAAATTTGTAGAAAGTTCTTAAGTAGCATTTCAATATACAAACGTCATTGACTTTATGGCTGAAGGTTAATGCAGCCATCTTGGCTTTTTAATTGGAGAAATTTTGTTTTAGTCTCCTGGTGATGTGCATAGGTTTGGTATCTGTTTTGTGTTTCAGGTGTCATGATAGCCCAAAGAGACTCAAACAACACCTCATCTAATGCGCTGTAATTTTTCCTCAGGTTCTTGTTCTGTATCGGCGAGCTGTTAGAGAGCTAGGATGACAAGAGCAGCATGGACTTTTAAGGCCAAGAGAGCTCAGTGAAACTCCGACATTTACACCAGATGCCAGGTTTACTGAAATAACATGAAAACTTTAGACTAATGTGCAGTTGCTGTAGTGTCTAGTAACATTCTGGAGGATTCTAGCAGCCTAAGTGGGTCAGCAGAATGGAAATAGCTTGATGTAGCAATTTTAGAAAGTGGCATGATGGGGTAAAAACACAGAGGAGTTCCCCTCATCTGAGTTAAGAGACATAGCATATGTGCCTGGAATAAAATACATGTAAGGCAAATAAATAATGATGTAGCTTAATATATTACAGCATTCTGATCATCTTTAAATCTATTCCAAGTGTGTCACTTTTTCATCTTTCTAATTTTGTTGGTAGATCTTGTTCTTGCTGATCATCCAAATGGTCCAAAAGGCAACATTATGAAAGTTGTTATCTGTTATCTGGTAGAAATAGCTCCATTCTCACAGAAGCCTAGTGCTGCAATCTGAGGTATTATTGCTATAAATATTTAATCATTTTATATTTAATATTTTAAATTATAAGTTTGCACCAAAGTTTTAGTTCTGCCTCTTGCAGGAGACTGTGTGTATCTGTGAATGTGTGAATGTTGCAATTTTATCATGCATTGCATATATACATATTGCATATGTATAGAGTTACAGGAAATAGTACTTTGTGTGCATGTCCCCCTCTGCCCTCCACCTTTCCACCCTAGTCAATCATGATATCATCAAACACGAAAAAGAATAAACATATTTGAGAAAAACAAATGAGGGTGTAAACAGTAGTAGTAGTAATAATAATAATAATAATAATAATATTGAACTCTGAAAAGAATTTAGTCCCTATAGACTCTATAGAAAATATAGAAAGTATAGTTGAATAAGATCAATTTGCTTTCTTGCATGAAAGCTGGTGTGGTGTGCTGCATTCAGGTCACCCCATGGTGTGATCATTTACCCAAGCTCACTTGCGGCACAGAAAAACCGGGCTCTCTGCCAGAGCAATAAATGAACTGGCTGATGTACCTCCATGTTTATAGCAACTGTGTCATAGAAACAGGCGTGCGTTTCAGCAGACAGAAATGGCCCATCTAATTTTTCATTAAAATTTTTTTTATTTATTTAAAGAGTATTCCTAATGTTTAACGATCATATGCGGTTTATAGACAAAATTTCATGGCAATACCGTTATTTGTGCTCAGAAATTTAATTTCATCACCGTCTACGATTATGTTAACTAGAAACCTCTAAGTAGCACCCTGAGCATTTGAAGCATTCATCTATCACATCCTGAATATATAAATATATTTTAATTTGGTAGTGGCACGTTAACCGGTTATGGCTTAAGGGAAATGACAGAGGAATGCACCGGCTGGTAAATGGACTGACAGTTCAGGAATGATTTATCATGAGGTCAGATCTCACAAGGACCTCCTGTTGCCTGGTAACCACAAATACAGGCTCTGACATGTGGGCTACTGATGTGAAAGCCGCTCTTCTCAGGAGTGGCCGTGCGTCCTCTGAATGTTCATCTATGATATTAAATCTCCATAATCGGTTGCAACGAGCCTGATGATCCTCACAAACAAATAACACTTTAATTCTTGAATTGAATGCAATGATTAACTGAAGCAGTTGAATGATATGATGAAGATATGATGCATGCTAAATAATAAACCAAATGATGAAGTTGTATTTTGATTTATGTCTCCTGGGCAGCTGTGTGGAGCTGAAGGTAACAGACCAGAAATGGAGTGGAAAAGCAGAAATTATGCTGAGAAAGCATAATCTAATAATCTATAATCATAATCTATACTCTAATGAAGACAATAGTTAATTGAGTGCCGTTTCACATAACAGATGGCTTTTATATTTGGCTATATAGCATGGAAGGTTCTGTGTTTTCCATATAATCAAGCTGAATCCCAGGGATCCTGTTTTCATTCAAGATTTTTCCCTTTTCTGAAAGAACAACCATGGACATGTTAATCCTTAAACTCCCAGTGGTGAGTCCAGACTTACATTTCGGTCTCTTGTATCTACCATTTTCTACTTTCACTGTAGTTCTTGAATAATTCATAGTAGTTACTTTAATATGCTGATGAAACTTTAATAGGATAAACAGAACTATACATGAACCCCTTCGCACTTGATTTCTGTTTTCTATGTAACAAACTGCATTTTTTTCATAATGACGTGCTTATCCTTTCCTGCAGCATGAATCTGTCAGCAGCACACGGCCTGGCCAGCATGTGCCAACATGGGGGAGGTGAGAGAGAGCAGCCCCCCGGAGGCACTGGGGTCTAAATGCCATGACATGTGACTCCAAACATAGGCGAGGGGCTTGGGGAAGGCGTGGGTGGCACCGCAGCAGGTCGGCTTTCAAAAAAACAACCAGCAGCTGCCCCAGCAACCCCCCAAACAGACTTCAACAAGAGATGAAGTCACATGAAAGAAAGAGTGAAAAGTGCTCATCAGTGATTTGATAGAAATAATTATAGGTAGATAGGAGAATCATAAAGAATCGTATTCTTTCATAATTATATAAAGTTCATTCATTGAAAATTTTTCCTGGAAATTTTGGAAAGTTCAGTAAATATGTGTAAAAAAGTATCTTATTTGTGTTTTGTGCTTTCCAATGATTTTTCTTCATTAGGGCATGTGCTGCTTAGACAATAGCTACATGTGGACAGTGGGTGGCACTGTGACTTCGGGCTTTTTCATGGAGGTGTTTGTTTATTTATTTATTTAATATTTTTACTAGATCTATTTGGATACCCATCTTATTTATGAACACTGATACAATTTCAAAGAAAGGCAAGCTGTGCACATTACTATGCAATATCTAACATACTGTGAATTTTTTTAAACCTGTAAACATTTTAACTTTTTTTATTTTTGCATAATTTGAGGTTTAGCCTGATAGACAATGGAGAATCTCTGTGATTAATATGGTTAGTCAAGAATTACAATATTAAACAATCTATAGGTTAAATATATTCACCCCTGAACATTCTGGTTGTAGTTAGATAAAAGCTGAGCCAACCCTTAATGGTGTGTGTGTGTGTGTGTGTGTGTGTGTGTGTGTGTGTGTGTGTGTGTGTGTGTGTGTGTGTGTGTGTGTG